>JAQHUG010000032.1:8308603-8376313 GCA_028555095.1 Dicrostonyx torquatus | reverse complement strand
CTCTGACTTGCTTTTTTCCTCTCTCACTGTCAGGTTGCTCAGACTGACACAGGGCATAGAGGAAACGTTCAAACAGAACCAGCTTTCAAATAAAGTAGAACAGCATAAAACAATCTTAATGTTACCCACACCCAAAAGACATCTGAATCCAGTGACCAGAGACAAATTCTGAACCCTGGGCCATAAATGCAGCCGTGGCAGTGGTGGTGACTGACTGCTGTTGGCAGCAGAGACAGCAAAAATCTCCAGCCCATTTCTGTCTCAGCTCCATGCTTGTAACACAAAACCTATGGACACACCAGAAAACACAGACAAAACTTTTTTAAAAAACAAGGAGACATAGCTCTCATGAAAAACAGACAAAACTTTCCAACAAAGCTCCTGGCTACATCAGAAAACACAGACAAAGCTTTCTACCCAAACTAGCACACACAATTTTCTTGAGAAATAGACAGACAAAGCTTTCCAACAAGACAAATGGAACTTTCTTTGGGAAACAAAACTTTCCAGCCATAACCAGATGGGTGGGTGACATCTCGCTATATGCCCCGGAGGGGAGAATATTGGGGTCCCATCAAATCCCCTCCACATCCCAGACAGGAAATCCCATAAAACAGAACCAGTCTATGACTCACCAAGAGGCCTCCATAGATGCTTCTTTGCTTCTCAGCATGGAAGTGGACTCCAGAAGTCCACGAATTGAAGGCAACCTTGGAGCATTGGACTGTCTCAAGACATGTGCCTCCTGAAGCAGCCTCTCAACCCTGGAGTCCAATGTGCAGGTCCAGCTTTAGAATTTGGGTGGATGGTCTGAATCTCACTGGGGCCAGAAAATGTTAATCCTACCAGTCAAGAATAAGACACAGTTTAAAGCCAAATTTGAAGCAATCTTTAATTAAATACTGGTCAGGTGATGGGCTTTGACTAGGTCTATACCCAGGTTCCTGGGAAATGGTCCAGATTCAAGTATGGCAGGGGCTTCAGAAGGAAAACATGTAATTCATTGCATTTCCCATCAGGTCCAATCATGAACAAGCATATACCCTGACATTATGTCCTGCCTACGTACCTCCCGTCCACATGTGACCAAACACATCCAGTGCAGATGGGCCAAACTTGTTTAGGGGAGTAAAAACATGTGGCTTGTTAGCTCCCATAAAAAATAGCCTATAGCATTTCAGGAACTCTCTGTCCTTGAGCAAGGGGCTTGCAGATCAGAGGCATTTTTGTTTTATGGATCTCTATAGCATGGTCATTAAAACTTAAAATGTAACTTTGGCCCTCACAGTAGAATGTCAAAATTTCATATTCTAACTGTTTAATTTTATTGTATAATTACTCTACCAAGCATAACTTCCACAAACAGATTAGAGAATGAGCATGGCTAACACATGTTACACATGTGCACAGCTCCAGGGCCTAGAGACCTGCAGACTCAGGGCAGTAGGCAAGGCATAAGCAGGTATATTGTAGAGGGGTGGAGCCAAGTCAACTCAGAGGCAAGTGATTGAAAGCATTTCCGTTGTGTTCTTGGGGGCCTTCAGGGAACACGAGAAAGAAGTACACATGCCTTGGCCTCACTGAAGAGCAGGGCTGGGCTCTTACTGGGCATGAACAAGTTGACCTGTTGGGGAAAATCAAGCGCAAAAGTTTCTTTGGAAACTTTCCTAGGTAACTTTTCTGTTTTTCCTAGTGCTTCCAATATCACACACTATAGTGTAAGAGCTTTTGCTTTAAATGTGTGTTTAGAAACTGGCACATATAGATATGCACGAGCTGATTTAAAAATCAGCTTCTTTACAATTATCTATCATTGAGAAATTTTCTTTTAAGTCCTGGTTCTACTTATATGTACAATATGACGTATAAACTTTGTGTTCTACAGCTAAGCATTTGGGGCTGAATAGTTATTATGTAATAAAAAATTGTATGTAGTGCCTTAATATTTAAATTCACGACATTATAGCCTAAAAGCCAGTTTAAAACTCTCCCTAGGCATAAGCAGGACTTTTCTTACTCAGGGCTCTATGTGCTTGTCTTGTGGATTGGAGGCATGGCTACAGCTCCGGATCCGGTGGGCGCTCAGTAAACACACTTGCAGTGTTACAAAGGAGTGTAACTTAGCCCTTACCTCACAGGAAATAAGCCCTGGGAAGCATCGTTTCTTAAAACTGCCCCCCCCTTTTTCTCCCGCTGCCTCTTACTTTCTTAAGGCAAGGAATCTTCCCACCTCTCTCATGGTAGCACGTTCTTAGATCAAACAAAAATCATCTTTGGTAACCACATGCTGCGCCAACTCCACGGGGCCACCCATCTTGTCGCTTTGTCCTCTGTTAAATGAGGAGGAGGGGGTGCAGGAACTGTGAAGAGAGATGTGATTTGTTTTCTTTGTCATGGAGGGATGAGGGGTCAAAGGTGAGGGAGAGTATCGTTTAATATTTTCTTCTCAACTCAGGTGAGTAAGGAAATCTCGGGCTATTGATTTTTAGGTCTGTGCTAGCGTGTCCCTCCAGTGAAGCTGAAGTACATGTAGCCCCTTTCGGTCACGTACTGCTATGTTCCCTCATGTTGAACTCTGTGTAACTAGAAACCTAGGTTTCTGGTGTTCCCGTGGTTCTTAAAGAATGCTCCTTTTTCTCCTAGTCGCCTTGTACTCGTTTGACAAAGCCAAGCAGTGCATTGGCACGATGACCATCGAGATTGACTTTCTGCAGAAAAAGAACATCGACTCCAACCCCTACGACACCGACAAGATGGCAGCAGAATTCATCCAGCAGTTTAACAACCAGGCCTTCTCAGTGGGACAGCAGGTAGACACTTTATAGGCGATGTCCAGAATTCTGCTTTGGAAGAACTAAGAGGAGCTTAGTTTTCATAGGAAAAGTCCCATGCAAGCTGAGGAGTGGGTTTACTCAACCAATAGGAGTCTGTTAGAAAAGACTTCATGCTGGGCCGTGGTGGCATACACTTTTAACCCCAGCACTTGGGAGGCAGAGGCAGGCGGATCTCAGTAAGTTTGAGGCCAGCCTGGTCTACAGAGTGAATTCCAGGTCAGCTAGGACTGTTACACAGAGAAACCCTGTCTTGAAAAACAAAAACAGAAAGAGAGAGAGAGAGAGAGAAACCTTCACTCGGCTTTAGGAAGCCAGAGAAATGGCCCAGCAGTTCAGAGCACTGGCTGCTCTTCTGCAGGAATCCAAGTTTAGTTCCCAGCACCCATTTCAGACAACTCACAACCACCTCCAGATCCAGACCCCTTCTGTCTTCTGGTGTCCAAGGGTACCTGCGTATGGCACACATGCACATACACGTAAATTAAAAAATCCTCTAGATTTTAGATTATGTTACAATGTCATATATAGGAACAAATTTGGAAACGCAGTAGAGATATTTTTCTCTTCTTGCTGTGGGACCTAAGATTTGTTTCTGGGTATCTTCCTGTGTCACTAGCATATTTCTATAGAAGAGCAGCACTTGGGGCTGGGGAGATCCCTCAGTCAGTACTGGGCCTGCTAAGCAAGGCTGAAGGCCCCAGTTTGACCTTAAGTGTCCAGGCAAGAAGCTGGGAGTGGTGGGATGACCATACTTGTTCCTAACCCCCACCCCCAGGGAGGCAGAGACAGAGCATCCCTGGAGGCCCCCCGCCAGTTGATCTAGCCAGATCAGTGAGCTCCAGGTTCAGTGAGAGACCCTGGCTCGAAAATAAGGTGGAAAAAGCAAGATTGAGAGCAATGCTTGAAGTTGATCTCTGGCCTCAACATATACATGCACACACATGGACGTGCACACACATTGTAGGTCTGAACTTCTGCTAGAGGCTGGACTCTCCAAGATTTTTAAGAAAGCTTTGTACATATATTATCAAATTCATCATAGTGACCCCGAAGCTTAGTCCCTCACTGAGAACATTTACCAGTGTTGCTTTGTTAACAGCAGATGATTAATCTAGCATTCTTTTAATCATAAGTGTGCTCGGTTGGAGAATGCCTCCCATGCACGAAGCCCTAGGTTCTATCACTAGCCCTAGCACCACTTAAAGCCAGGCATATGGGTTAGGTCTGTAATCCCAGCACTTGGACAGTAGAGGCAGGAGGATCAGGAGATCAAGGTCATTCTCAGTTACGCAGCAAATTTGAGACCAGCCAGGGTTCCACAAGACTCTGTCTCAAAAAAATAAAAAGAATTTGAATTCCTACCTTGTTTATGCAGAAAATAATTGTAGCTCTTTTGCCCTTACTATTAGTCTTGTGATTTTGAAAACAGGGTTCTTCCTATGCAGCCCAGGCTGACCCTAAACTCAATCCAATAGCTTCAACTGAGCAATGCCGAGCTAACAGGCGTGAACCACCACACCTGCCTTTGTGTCTGTCTCAGTTATCCTGCAGCTCTTTCTCACACCACAGCTCCGCAGCAACGGTCCTCACATGCTGCTGGGAGACCCGTGCAGGCGAGTCCTTTTCAGAGGACCTACAAAGTCGAAATGACTTCTATATCGTACTGTGGTTGTTTGCCATCTTCCTGTACCTCTGCTGCGTGAGTTTGGTGCAGTTCTGCAGCGCTCAGTGTGTGTTAGCACAGTGTCCTGAGTGCCAAAGCAGACAGAAGCATCTGGCTGTCTCCGGTAAGCCAGACAGGAAAGAGAATTGCAAAAGTGGGAGGGACAGCACCACTTTTTGCCCTTGCAATTTTTTTGTTTTAGAAAGTGATTTTATTTTAAATGGATAAATTAGTTTTTTCTTCTAATTTCTAGTATGGTAAATCTCGGTAGATACGTTCCATATAAACATAAGCTCTTTGGGTCCTCAAAAGTAAATAGCGGGATCCTGGGAGCAAAGCGCCTGGGATTGCTGGTTGTCAGTACCTCCATGCCTACCGATGTACCTAGACTTCACTGAGGTCTCTGTGTCAGGAGACACTTGAGGAGGAGGGGCAGAAGGCAAGAGCTAGTGGGGTGAATGCAGTGTTACCTTTATTTCATTTTTTCCCTGATAAATATGGAAGAATAGCAGTTTAACATATTCATATATTATGGTATCAAACTGATGTACAGGAACAAAATACAATGTATTTTTAATGAAAACATTATAATTAACTGGGCATAGTGTCACACATCTTTAATTCCAGCACTCAGGAGGCAGAGGCAAGAGGAGCTCTGAGTTCAAAGCCAGCCTTGTCTACAGAGAGTTACAAAACAGCCAGAGCTACATAGTGAGACCCTGTCTCAACAAAAACCCCCAAAGAAGAAAACATTAGAATTAGAATGAACCTTAGATTTTCTTGTCCGACTTCCTCCCAAAGGAGAAATTTTAGGTTCAGAGAAGATGAATTCTGTGCTCATAGATTCACAGCCAGGGACATAGATAAGGGTGAAATAAATAATTAATAGCACAAAGTATGTCCTAGTCACTATTTTTGGCATGGCATATCAGCAGGGAACAGAGTAGACACAGCTCCTGCTGCTGTAGAACTTTCTAGTTGAAGCAGGCGAAAACAATGCCCACAGCCGGAAGAAACCCGCTGCGCGCTCAAGCCGCTGCAGTTTGTTAGGTGGTCTAGAAGGCCCTGGATGCTACCTCGCTGTCTGGTTGTCGATGCTGCTCATTGCTGTGGTGTTTTTGTTCGTTTGTTTGTTTTGTTTTTGGATGTGCTGTATTCCTTCTGGATTCCTAGATACATAATTGTATGCTGATTGTGAGTTTTAACCTTTGATTTTAGCTTTGTTATCTTAAGATACCATCCTAAGAAATTAAATGTTTATAATAATTTAAAACCCAAACACATGTAGACGTCAATACACCATGAAAGAAAATACTTGAGAAAGCAGAGAAAAAGCCCTACCTGACCCCACCCAGTCACTGCTCCTTGCGGTAGTTGTGATGGCAGAGTCATTCCAGCACGCAGGAGAGGCCTGTCCTCTAGCAGGTGCCCTACAGGGACTTGGTAAATGAGCGAGCGAGCTTTCAAAGCTGCCCGCACTTGTGTGGCAAGCGCTTTGTACTAGTTATGGGAAAGGCTAATTTGAGAATTACAGAGCCACAATCATTTCCTGGGCCTCAGCCCTGGTGCTTACCCTGTTTCTGGGTCAATGCTGGCTTGGTTGTTGTTGTTGTTTTGAGACCGAGTTTCTCTGTGTAGCCCTGGCTGTCCTGGACCTCACTGTGCAGATCAGGCTGACCTTGAACTCACAGAGATTGACCTGCCTCTGCCTCCCAAGTGCTGGGATTAGAGGCGTGTGCCTCATTGCCCGGCTGGACCTCAGCTGTCTTACTAGTGGTTTCCCAAGTGTTTGAGTGTTGACTATGTCACCTCCTGTCATACTAATGCAATGCACATGAGTTTCCTTTTCCTATCATTTGGGTCATGAGTGGTGTGACCGTGTAGCAGAAACTGAGAGGGATAGTCAAAAGAAACCCTTGGTGTTGTGGCAAGAAGCTCATCATGGCAGGAGGTAATTTTCCTCCCATTACTTCTCTTCACAGCTTGTCTTTAGCTTCAATGATAAGCTTTTTGGGTTACTGGTGAAGGACATTGAAGCCATGGACCCTAGCATCCTGAAGGGAGAGCCTGCATCAGGCAAAAGGCAGAAGGTAAGCCTTATTCCTAGTCTTTTCTAGGCGCTCTTTCTGATGGAACTTGAGCAGCCTGGTGAGTTCCGGGCATTCTCCTGTGCACAAGCTTGTCATAGTCTGCATTCTTCCCTCCGAGCTCTCAGCCTTCCTAATGCTGCCCCTTTAGCACAGTTCCTCATGTTGTGGTGTCCCCAACTATAACATTATTTTGTTGCTACTTCATAACTGTCGTTTTGCTGTTATGAATGATAAGCGACCCCCAGGTTGAGAACCTCTGTGCTAAGGCCTCACTGTTGAGTATAACTATCATTGCTACTCAAATAGAAATTAAAGCATACCTAACTGCAGAGCCACTTGTAATTTGCACTTTTTAAAAAAAGATTTATTTATTTATATGAATGGTCTGTCTGTATGTATACCTGAATGCCTGTAGAGGGAATCAGATCCCATTATAGATGGTTATGAGCCATCACGTGGGTGCTGGGAACTGGACTCAGGACCTTTGGAAGATCAGCCAGTGTTCTTAACCACTGAGCCATCTCTCTAGCTCTAATCTTAGCTGAATGCAGATATTTATTATAGTCAAGAAGAGGATAACTGTAAAGATGCAGACATTGCCATGTAGGAGTTGTAGAAAGCAGCCTTGAGAAAAGCAATGGAACTGAGATGACTGGCTGAACGATTTGCTTTGCACGGAAAGACTTCCTTTCCCCCGCGTGTCTACCCTCGCTTTGGGATGTCTATAGCCCACTAATTATCATCTTTCTGTGCAGATTGAAGTAGGACTGGTTGTTGGAAACAGTCAAGTTGCATTTGAAAAAGCAGAAAATTCATCGCTCAATCTTATCGGTAAGTCACAGTTTTAGGGAACTGCAAATGAAGCTGAGATGTCTCTGATATTCCATGTGAGTCATGGGAAAGAAGAGGGACCCCTCCCTGAAGGCTTATCCCAGAATCGGGGCATTTCTGCTGTCAGATAGACTGACGCAAGGTCCAAAGCCTTCGCCTGGAGCTCTCGGTTCAACAAATAGGATGTGAAACATACAGGCATATTTTAATTTCCTTTTCTCATAGCCATATCAAAAGTGATTAAAAAGAAGCAATGAAATTTTTTAGTTTTGAAATTCTGATATAATTTTAGGCTCACAAAGATTTGTAAAAGTGGTTAAGAGCTCCGCCTGCTTGTCTAAAGGTCCTGAGTTCAATTCCCAGCAACCACATGGTGGCTCACAACCATCTGTAATGATATCTGGTGCCTTCTTCTGGACCAGAAGCATGTAGGCAGAATACTGTATACACAATAAATAAATAAATCTTTTAAAAAAAAAAGATTTGTAAACGTAGCTCAGAGAATCCCTGTAGTCTTTCCCGGTTTCCCCTGGTATCAGCATCTTAGAATACAGTTACCAAAGCTGACAAGTTCACATGAGTTTGTTGCTGCCCCCCAGAGCGCTGTCTTTCTTGGATTTCACCAGGTTTTCCCCTACGGGGCCTCTCTCTGTTACAAGGTCTCATTTGGGGTCTTCCCGCACTCCGTAGAGTTGTTCTGTGAGAGTTGCCCCACCTCTGACGCCTTCTCAGAGTTAGCTTTTGTGACCTTCAGCACTGGCCAGCCCCTCGGCTGTGTTCCATGAAACACCATCCCTGCTCTTTAGTGACTGAGATGAGTGTGTGCTTACGCTCCTCCCAGTGGATTTGGCTCTTGTTTACTGGCCTTACTTTGATATGCTAAAAATGATGCAGTTTAATCTCCAAGAATAGCAACTCATTTAAATAATGATGTGCTAACTCGAATTTATGGTTGACATAATTATGTTTGTGTCTGTCCCAATAGAACAGTAAAGTTTCTCATTGGCTGCACAGTTCTGTCCAAAGTTACTTAACTTCGTTTAAATGTGGGTTGTTGTTGCTGTTTTTTTTAAATCAGTAATTTACCAGTCTCTATTGCTGTTTCTCTTTTGTGTGTGTGTGTGTGTGTGTGTGTGTGTGTGTGTGTGTGTGTGGTCTATAGGGGCCAGAGGATGGCATCAGATTCCCTGGAACTGGAGTCGCAGGTAGTTATGAGCAATTCAGCATGAGTGCTGGGAACTGAGCTCAGGTCCCTGCCAGAGCAGTGTATGGTCTTAACTGCTGAGCCATCACACTGGCCCAGACATGTCTTGAACTTGTCAACCTCCTTGTCAACCTCCTGCTCTGAGTACCGGGCATGCCAGGACTGAAGGCACATGCCACCATGCCTCTGAGTAAACACTCACTGAAATGCCGCTCACATTCTCAATTTGACTTTATTTTTATATTATTCTATAATTTACATTACGTGGTTATTATGTGTGGGTATATGTGTTTGGGCACATGTGACATGGTACATGTATGGAGGCCAGAGGACGCTTTCAAGAGTCAGTTCTTTCCTTCCTCCGTGTGAGTCATGGGGCTCAAACACAGGTTGTCTGGCCACAAGCTCCTTAATTCCCCAAGCCCCATCAGTAACCCTTAATTTGATTTTTCGCTTAACGTGTTTCAAGGCTCTCAAATATAAATGATTTTAATACCCACATATATACCATTTTTATGAAGGATTTATTGTAATTTCCAATTACTGGATATTTATGATGTGATTTACTTGTATTTTCTGTTTGTATGCTTTTTGTTAAAATGTCTTATCTCAAGGCAATTCTGTAACTTTTGGACTGTGTAGGTGTTTTCAAGTAACTTATGAGATGTGATTTTTGTTGGAAAATGAAATTGCAGTAATGTGACCACAAGAGGGCAGTAGAGTATAAGCAAAATATTTTTGATCCCCTTCTAAAGGCTAAAGGAAATTTTAAATCTGCAAAACTCTAACCAGGAAATTATTATCTACAGATTTTTTAGTGTGGTATTTTCTTCCTCAACTTTATAAAATCATGCTACCCCTTTGTCCACAGTGTGCTACGGTACCTTGTTCTGTATGTCTGGATAGCTGTTGTTCTGTATGTCTGGATAGCTGATGTTCTGTATGTCTGGATAGCTGTTGTTCTGTATGTCTGGATAGCTGTTGTTCTCCTGAGCTGCTTTAGGTGGTGCTCTCACATTTAAACGAAACAATTTTTATCTTTATGAGAGAATTTGTAAGTGTAACTTTCGCAGTCATTAAAGCCTACAGAATGTTTTCAGATTTTTGTGTTACATGTGACAAGACGTCAAACTCGTTCCACACATGTTAGGCTGTTGACTATTCTAGGTGAATACATACATCTTCTGCACACTCGCCCCCAGCGGCTTTCCTGGAGCTAGTGGAATTTACATCAGATGTGTGTGCCGTTTCCTTTCATCGGCTAAGTTCATTTGGTTGGATTAAAGGTTACTGAAATGGAGTTCCGTGGACTGATCACAGATAGACTAGACTAGCATGAGTTTAGTTGGTTTTGCAAGTTTGTTACTGACCCTGAATGGAGAGCAGACAAAATAGGTAAAGTCAATCTTACCTTCTCACTAGAGAGATCAGCCATGCGTATGCCGTCCACTGTTACGTAACAGCTGTGTGTCAGTTCACTGAGGAGGTCCGGGGGCATCTACCCTTTTTATACTGAACCCTGTGTTAGTTTCACAAATCTGTGTTTGTTTGACACAGGCAAAGCTAAAACCAAGGAAAATCGCCAGTCGATCATCAATCCTGACTGGAACTTTGAGAAAATGGGGATCGGCGGTCTGGATAAGGAGTTTTCTGACATTTTCCGGCGAGCATTTGCTTCTCGGGTATTCCCTCCAGAGATTGTGGAGCAGATGGGTGAGTTTCTGACCCAAGGCTGGTGTTACCCAGGAAGCACACAGCTAACGAGACACGCTTCTCCGTAGTTCTGAGCGGAGTTCTCAAAGATACACAAGTGTTTCTAATTTTAACTTCTAAAAAAAACCAAAACCCTTAAGTTTCATAAAAACTCTCAAAAATATTGACTCTACTGGGGGAAATAATAGAAATAATGCTTACAGTTTCTCCATTTTATTTGGTTAGCTTACAGTGTTTTATGCGGGTAGTTTTAGAAATGGTACCTCATTCTGAAGACCCACTGTGGGTCAGGCTTACTCGTCAAACTGTCACTATCCATCCTTGTGGATCTTGCGCGGATGCTGACTGCTACTTCGTGTTGCAATGCCTTACGGGCCCCATCAGCACTTCCTCATGTCTAGTAAATGGATACTTGGCAAGGTTTTTAATTAGATAAGTCTGCTCCCCACAGACAAATGCAGGAGACACATGGGAATTTCCATACTGCATGTGAAGAAATCCGCACTGTCCTCATTTGTCACTTTTCTCCTGAAGGTTTATTTAATTTATCCGTGTGAAGTGATTCTCTTTGCCTAGTGGAAATACTGTCAGGACCGTTTTCATATCTGTATCGTTCGCTGGATAGGAATGTGAGCAGCGGAGTATCTGAGAAAGGAATTCATAATAGCTTCTTGCAGAGCGAGTGTGAAAACAGAATCCAGAAAGCTGGAGGAATACAAGCGTCCTGTCCCCTCTCCCCCATTCTTTCTCTGTAAATTGCTACTGGGAGATAATAGTATATTCGTCGTGGTGGATGAGAGCTACTTTCCAGGCACTGAGCTCTGGGCTGCATTAGTTGGCCGGGCCGGCCGCTTTTCTGCCTGGTGCTTACTCTGGTAAATTACAGGCATAGCACACACCTGTTTGCTGGGTAAAGGTCGAGTTTAAAGTTGGATTAAGTCAAAATGACAGAGACCCTCATCACCTGAGTTTTATACATCTTGAAGCGACAGTGACATACTTCTTATCTGGAAAATACAAAGGCCAAACCCATTTAAAAAAAAAAAAAAACCCGCAGTAATTCGGAAAGTTAGAAGAAATGTGGCCATTCACTGTCCCTTAAAGTATATTTTGAGGACTAACAAATCCTTAAAGTATTTTGATCAAGACATAGAAATTTATTTAAATATATTTTAGGTAAAAACGGAGTTCATGGGATGGTTCTAAATGTCGCATGTTGTTCTTGGGGACTATTTTTACTGGTTTTGTGTCTGAGGACTGGGAGAGGGTAAGGATTCCGTGTCTTTGCTGTTTGTGAGGTCCAGCCAACAAATAGGGAAACAGCTACTCATGGAGGGCGCTGTACCCTGAATGTTACTGTAAACATCTCCCCAGTGCTGAGGAGCCGGTTAGCCGGTTAGGTTAGTACTGTGTGTACCCTGCTCACGGGCACTGGGGCTGAGCGGCAGTTAGTGCATCAAGGAGCAAACCCAGCAGCTGTTTGTGACTCGGCCCCCTCACCGTGGAAGTTCAGTCAAGCAGGTTGTTACCCTTGAATCAGATCTGTGCCTGACGGGTTTCAGGCAATGTTTGTGAGTGCTCGTGCTTACTGACCGAGGAGCGCCGATTCGAATCTTAGTGCTACTCTCCAGAGCCTTTTTTATGGCTTTGTTTTTACACAACACTTAAGCTATTTAATAAATAATAATAATAATAATTTTTATCATTTTGAAAGTACCCCGCCATGAATTTCTTTTATCAAGAAGCACATATTAGCAGTTCAGTTTAAATGACAGCCTACTGTAAAGCAGCCTTGGCTTTGAACTGATTTAAAAACAAAAAAACAAACAAATGAAAAAAAAGCAAAAAAAATTTGTTGTTTTCGTTATTTTAAAGGAAATGTCTGCGTATCTTTTTAAAGAAGGAAGCTCTACTGTTCAGGGTTGATGTCAGAAAAACAGTTATCTTCTAGGGAGATGCAGTTCATTGAGGGTTTCTTTTCCTTTAAATGTTAGGGGAATTAATAAAAAAAAATTTCATTGCCCTCCAAGAAGAATTTGGTGACACAGCTAGCACTTGACTTAGTAAAAAGTGAAAATTGCTACATAAGAATCATATATGCCCTTGATCTTTGACAAAAGGCTGAAACAATCAAACCAAATATAAATAAAATTACACATGTTCCTATGGATCCTCACTCTCTTAGGTAGAAATAAAATGGGTTAATTTTTTTTCACACTCTAGTTCACTAAATAGATTCAGTAATATATTTCATGGTTTTAATAGAGAGTGTATGACCAGTTAAATAATTAAAATGAAAAAAATATTTAGGAAATAATGATTTATATAGATTATTAGGTGTTTGTAAGCAGAAAACTTTATTTTGGACTTAGCAAATTGTCTTTCCTGTAAAGTCTGGAGTTACACTTACTTTGAAATAAGAATGTCAATTGAATTTTTTGCATATGTGCATATATATGTATTAAGATTTCTAATTTAAAAATTGAGATGTTAGTAGTTTTGTTTTCTTCGGCCATTGTGTTTATGAGATCAATGGTCATGTCTTCAGGTTGTCTGTCTTTCATTTGGCTGTAAAATCTCATGTTTCCTTTTAAAAACTGAGAACAGGAATTAGAAACATACAGAGAATTGTGAAGGGATCGAGATGACTAAGGGCTTTAACCTGTGAGGGAAAGCTCGAGAGCAAATGAGAACAGCCCAGCGTCTCTGTCTTCAGGTACTTCCAAATGGTATCTACCTTCCTGCTTTTTAAAATGTTTGTTATAGAATAAAACTAAGGAAATCCTTAAAGAGAAAACAAGCCACATAAAGCTCTAGAGACTGAGGGATGGGGGGTTGTGTGGGACTGTTATGGCGAGCATCAGCTGAGGTTTCTGTTATTGTGTCTAATCAGTCTATTCCTTTTCCTTTTTTGTCTTCTCTGTGACAGTTAGGCTAACTCAAACCCAAGCGGCGTAGGTCATTCCTAGAAATGATGAAAACTAGCCTGTATTTGACACCCTTTGAACATCAAAAAGTTAGATTGTCTCCCAGCCCCATGATGACAGATGCTTCAGTCCGTCCTCCACAGGGTAGCAGTGCCACCATTTGTGTTCCCACTAGTGCAAGCATCAGAAGCTAGGCTTGGAAGGTGAGGTGCGTGAGCTCAGTGGTTAATGGCTGCCCTTGAGCGTTCTCAGGTGTCCTGTTCAGACACTTACCGCACTTACTCCTTGCATGCAGTTTTGTGGAGAATACTCAGGATAAATGAGTGATGAATCACCTCACTTCTCATTGTTGCAAAGGGTGTTTCTACAAAGAAACTTCATTTTTCAGCGTCCCTGGCAATATCCTCGGAGCTGTAAATGTTAGAGCCAAAGAACAAATCCTTTTTAAGAGCACTGGGATAACGGCTGACAGGCTGCTCAGCAGCTCGCAGTGTCATCTCGGGAGTAGTGGGCCGGTGCTGTGTCTGCAGAGCTGGGGGAGGCTGTAGGGACCCAGAGTTGTAGGTACAGGTAGGCGCTGGGCATCCAGGCCACCACGCCGGGGTGAGGACTTCTCACCCACTCTTTGAAACTGACAAGGTGTTCTTTTGTCTCCCTTTCCCTGACCCTCCCTGGCTAAGCCTGTTTCCAACCTCCACGTTTGAGATTTCTTTTGAAATTAAAGAGGAAAGCAACTCTTCCCTGATGTAAGTGAGCCGGCAGTTCCTCTGAATGAGAGAAGATAAGGAGCCTTTCAATCACACCCAGACATCATTCACATGCTAAGAACAGCGCAAATAAAACAGGGGAAGAAAGGGCAAGGGGTTCTGTGCTCGCCGTATTTGGGAGAAAGGGAGTTCTTGCTAAGATTAACATAAACACTGACACTCTAAAAATGCATTTTCACACCCTACTCAGGAGGAGAGATCGCAATTTAAATGGGGGTTAAGACATCTCTGCCTACTCGGGCTCTGTAAACAGAGTCCTGAGGCTAAAGAGCTTATCTGAAATCTGAAAAAAGGCGGGGGGGGGGGCGGGGAGGAGAAAAAAAGGTTTCTGACATTCGTCTTTTTTCCTTGTATTAGTCATAACTTGCTTTTCAGCTATATTTTAGGTTTCGAATGCCAGCCTGACATCTGTTCAAGTCTGTCTGTAATTTATTAGCAGAGGGAGAGCAAGCAGTTGCTAGCTGTTGGGAGATGCAAGCTTCTCTTCCTGCCTTCGCGCCTGGTCTGAGGAATGCAATGATTTACTAATTCTCACTTCAGCTCAGAGGCCTTAGAAAGGTTTATTTTGTTTTGCTGTTTCTTTCTAATGAAAAAAATAGTTATGGTCATGTAACTCTCAGAGCCTCTAAAGGGGATTTAAGAGGCAGAGGGTATGCGCTTGAAACAAAACCAAACCAAACCCCTAGGGTAAGGTAGCCTTTTGTGCATAGAAATCCTTTCTACCTTGGGGTGGTTTCCCCATGATTGCTTCCCCTCCCCCTCCTTCCCACTCTTCCTTCTTCCTTCCCTTTCTTTCATAGCCCAGGCTTTCCTGGAAATTACTATGTAGCCCTGGCTGGCCTCACACTTTTGACCCGCCTGCCTCAGCCTCCTGAGTGCTGGAATGAGAGACCACAACACCTAAGGCCCCCAATTTTTAACTTTTCAGTTACATTTATATTTGAATAGGAATAATGTAGTTGCATCTGTATCTCAAAGTCAGACTATACTTAGATTCATCTGGCATTTTAAAGTCTATAAACAGGCTTTTGAAAATAAGTCTTTGCGCAAAGCAGTGCAGTTGACAGAGTACACAGTGGGTCAGAGTTCCTGGTTACGGCAGTGTGATGTGTAGGCCAATAGCTGCATTATTACAGAGCTGGACTCTGACCTCTGGGGATGTAGCTCAGTGGTAGAAGGCCAGCACGCGCCAGGTCCTACGTTCAGTCCACCAGTGAGGAAAACACCAGATGAGCTGTGGTGCACAGCACTGCAAAGCACAAGGGAACCCACGTGAAGCCGTTTGCTCCAGATGAGAGACATACTTGTGTTAATAAAAATATGTAAACTAAACAAATGTAGTACGAAGATCCCAAAGGACACACTGAGTAGAAAGAAAATGCTCACCTCTAAGAGAAGAGAGAGATGACCAAATGGAGACCATGTTTTTTGTTTTTGTTTTTCTATTTTCCTTGTGTATTTTATTGGGAGTTTGTATTTCTAATGTACAGTTTGAAAAATAAGCAAACAAATACAGCTAGCACAGGCTATCTTGGCATAGCCCTCAATGCAGAGCTTTGGTCTGTCCTCGACTTTCACAAAGCACACAGGGTTCTGGTCTGGATTCCCAGGACCCTGATGGCAGCATGACAGAGGGCAGACAGAAGCACCTGTCCTGCTCTACTGAAGGAGACAGGGTTTCTTGCTGGGTAATAACTTCCTGCCAACTGCTCCTCCCAGTAATTCCCAGATAGTGATAAATGTGAAGTCCTTTGTCC
This sequence comes from Dicrostonyx torquatus, assembly GCA_028555095.1. NCBI lineage: Eukaryota > Metazoa > Chordata > Mammalia > Rodentia > Cricetidae > Dicrostonyx > Dicrostonyx torquatus. The sequence goes on along the minus strand of JAQHUG010000032.1, from coordinate 8,360,527 downwards.
TCCCTCTAAACGGGCGAGCATTCGTGTCAAGGCCTTTAGGTGGGCAGCTGAAGGAGCTTCAGTGGGAGAAGGATGGCCTGGGAGAACAGAATTTCTGAAGAATTGTGCCCCAACTTATCTTCAGTGTTCAAAGTCTCTGAATATTGAAGCGACTCCCAGTGCACCAATGGCTCTTGTGCCTTACGCACGTTTGTTGATGACAGCTAGTACTTGTGAAGTGGGACGCACTGTTCTAAATACGTCGCTTGTAGTTTTTTTATCTTAACTTATTTAATTCTCACAACAGCCTTACGGGGCATGGACTGCTTTGTACCCATTTTATGGAGAAAGAAATTGAGGCTCAGAGAAGTAAAGTTGTTCATCCAAGACCCACAGAAAACGGTAAGGGCAGATTTGAACCCAGCATGGCCTCAGCGTTCATGCCCTTGACCCCTATGTTGTTGTTCATGAAAGCCCACCACATGAGATCATATCGTGGGCTTCTTGAGCCCAGTTTGGAGGAGCCTTGGTCACATCTATTTCAGTCTGTTGGAACAGATAATCATGTAGTACAGAAGCTAGCTGCCCTGTACACTGTAAGTTACTCTTTCTGGTAATCTGATATGTTCAGATTGTCATGAGCTGGACACATAAAGAGCCAGCAGTAGGATTGCAATGCTTAATATACAATGCCACTTGTAAAATGTGTGTTTTTATCACTAGTTGTAGCATAATGCAGGAAATGATTGCTATGCTGTGTAGAGACATCTTAAGTAAGCTGTCAACTAGACACAAAACATAATCAACGTCCAATGACCACTTAAAGTTTAGCAACAGAACCTGATAGATGGTGTCGAAGCCACCATGTGATTAAGTACCAACTAAATAGTGTAGACAGAGTGAGTCGTCCAGGAACTAAGGAAATTCACTAAAGGCTTCATGGAGGAGCACGAAGTCAAGTGAGGAGCCAGGCAGGCGGTGGTGGCGCACGCCTTTAATCCCAGCACTCGAGAGGCAGAGGCAGGCGGATCTCTGTGAGTTCGAGGCCAGCCTGGTCACGTCATTCTTAATGTCCTGTAATTGTTTGCATCGTACTTGCCCTGTGCGTACTTCATGCTGGGTAATTATCTGCTGTGAGGAGCCTGCCCTGTATATCACACATCATAGGATATTTAGCAGCTTCTATCCTCGCGGGGAGTCTTTCCTGCTATCCACCCTGCGTCAGTTAAGTGATGTCTCGCCTGGCTGGCAGAATCATCCTATACATGCCGAAAGACTTTGAAGGAAATAGCCATCCTGTCGGCTGCCCTTGAACTGGTGCTGCAACCCAGCAGCCATTGTTGGACCAGGAACCACTGTTGCCAGTCTGTGATAAGATGAATATTGAGAGGCTGAGGGTAAGCAATTAGAAATGCTTGTGGCAATTTGGCATTACCAGGGTGTTTTAAATTGTATTTTATAAAAATATCATAATAGATTGAAAGTTAAAAAGAAACAAACAGGTAGACCAAAGGTATTTAGATAGTTTGAAAAACATGGGCATAGATAGGTAAACAGTTATTAGATAGCTGAGATAATTGAACAAATGATTGTAATGAGAATCATCAGAGACTGTTCAGCAGTGGGCGACCGTTGCAGTTATCCTGTGTGAGGGACCGCTGGGAGGAGGTGGAGGACAGGATGGCCCGGGAGCCAGTGGGTGTTGGTTATCTAGTTGTGCTAACTGAACCTTGGCTAGCACAGCACTAAGGGATGAGAATGATGCTGAAAATCAGGCTGACAGAACTTGGTGATGAGGCATTGTGGATGACAGGCTTGGAAATGGCAGTCGGGCGGGGGGAGAAGATGCGGGAAGTAAGGAAATCCCAAGGTTCTGCTTGTAGGGCAGTGGGAAGATGCCATGGCACGTCTTCTCAACACTGAAAGGACCAGGAAGCAGAACTGGAGAAAGGCAGAATTCTGACAGTTAAATCTGGCCAGCATCTGTCAGTCAGTCTGCATGTACTTAGGAAACACCCATGGGCACTGTGTGTTTACTTGGCTTCCCTCCAAGGTTTTCTTATCTCTCTGCCTCCCCTTTCCCATCCCTTTTGTGTCCCTTGAGATGTCTATGTAGCGGGGGTCCTCTTTGCTGTATCTGTATTTTCCCTCAGCTCGTGTCCACTTCCATAGTGTTCACCGATACCTTCGTGCTATAACTCTTGAGCATGTGGATTCTTTCTCTGTCTCAGTCTAGAGCTCAGGGTTTTCACAGACATAACCCATTGCATATTTCCCCATCGTGCAGTCAGTTCTAAATTAAACTCATCCCACTGCAGGCTTCCTCCCCAGGCGTACTTCCACTTTTCAGTTGTCTGTTCCCGGAAGTGTGATAGCCCAAACCTGGGACCTACTCTTAACCCCCCTTCTCTGCCCGGAAATGGGGTGTCACTTCCTGCCAGTCATAGAACAGACCATCAGTGCTGCAGTCGCCCACTGTCGCAGGTCCCCCACTTCAGGACACCATTATCTTTTGCCCGAACTGCTCCGTGAGCGCCAGCCTTGCCCTTCTCTAATCCATTCTCCACACTGTAACCGGAGCGATTTTTTTAATAAAAAGGCAAGTCTGATCCTGTCATCCCACTGCTTCAAACTCCTTAACAGCTCCCCGTAACTCCTCTCACAGTTTACAAGCCCTGAGTGTTCTGGCAGCTGCCAAACTTTCCTGCCTCATCTGGGCCTGCACCCTTCCCCCACGCACTGGGCTCCAGCCAGTGTGCTATTTTCAGTGTCTCTAATTTGCTGTGCTACTGTCTCTTCCCTTTGTATCTCTGGGCATGTTTTGACCATCATTTTGCTCAGTTCTGTTCATCGTTCAGGCCTCAGCTTTGATCTGTCTTTTTCCAAAATGCTCTGGCTTTAGTGTGCTTCCTGTGTGTCCCTTATGCTCCTTTATGCTACATTGCATTATGGTTGCTTATTACATAGCTGTGCATTTTCCAGAAGTGAATAAATGCCAGTAGCTTGAACACACACTCCTGCTCTGCCCTCAAGATGCTTACAGTCTCTCAGGGAACAACACTGCATTTTTGTATCCCAGAGCAGTGCATAAACACAGGGCACCTGTGAGCCAGGCTGATGAAGAAGGCCATGTGGTAAAGCACACATCCATAGGAAGAGTGATGCTAAACCCTGTCTTCTACAAGTCAGAGCAGGGAGGGGAGTTTTGGTTCCTTACTAGGTCCAAGAAGATACTCTTCAATTCTTCTGTGCTCTAGGAAAGACTTCTTGGAATGGTTCCAGATGAATCTCAATTCCAGAAATAGGAAGGGGGCAAGTTTCCTTAAGCATTGCTCAGCTGCTATTGGTTTCTTTGACAATAGCTGTTCGTATGTTTGGGTATTAGAAGAGCAGAGTTCAAGGGTCAAAGCATAAGCTCAGGGGTGGGGAAGGACACAGCACTCGTTATTGTATGTTGTTCACACTTGCATCTTCTGCTTTACAGATTATAAAAGTAACATATCTTCATAAAGCTATGCTGATACGCAGAGTAAAATATAAAGTCTCCAGTGTCCCCACCCCAGTTTCTGTCATAACTAGTCCCTGTAATATCAGTACATGTTTTTAGACCCTTTCATGAATGTTTACACACATATGCATATTTGGTTCTAGCTACTCATGTATAGGGTTTCTTTTTCCCTTAAAATAAGATCACAATAGATACTGTTCTGTGACTTCTAATAATGTGTCTTTCTTCCCATGATAAAACATGGATAGCATTTTATTTTCTTAGCTAAGTAGCACTAAAAAGGTTATTTGTCTGCATGCCCTTTAGCCATAAGTTAGCCCATGATCCTCGGCAGTCAGAAGGTCCTCGAATACAGCAGATTGGCTTAGAGTCTGCCTTTACTGCTTATCACTGTGAGACCCTGGGCCTGGAAATGCTTCAGGACTCCAGTCCCCAGATGCTCTGAGCCTTGCATCCTAACCCACAAAAGTGTTTCTCGGTAGACTCATTGTCAGGTAGCAATAGCATGAGCATTTTCCATAGGCAGCACTTGGTATGGCAACGTTGCCAAATGTAGCTCTACAAAGGGCAAAAATGTATAGCCCAATCCCTTTAATCAGGTGTGGAGATGTTTCCTTTTCATCTTAACCTTTCCTTGCTGCTGAGAAAAGCTAACACCTGGGATTATCTTCTTAGGCTGTTTTGTAATTACCCATTCTGAATAGTGTTTGTTGATAGGTAGTCAAGGGGACACTTGGCGATCCTCTTCTGTTTGTGAACTCAAACCTGAGCAGATGTGCATTCTCTGTCACACGCCATCAGAGAGTACTGATAAGTGCTCCGCCATAAATCTTGTGAGTTCTTTATACGTGAAATACTGACTCGGAAAAACTACAGACTAGGTAGACACAGTACGGTGCCAGAGAGAGAAGTTGAAGAAAGAATTAGCTGTGTTAGCAGTGTTGCCTGGGAGTTGGCTGCTCATTCGAAGAATACTACCTCGATTCAATAAGACTCCCAGAGTTCCATACAGTTTGTTATTGAGCACTCTACCTTTGATATGCTTAATACGCTCATACTTTAAAAATCCCTACAAGGAACTTGGGTTTCCTTTGTTTTCTAAAGAATTAGCATGACCCTGTGAGATGCGTAAAGGTGCTTATCACTAGCCTGGTAACCTGAGTTGGATCCATGCAACCCACCTAGTGAAAGGAGAGAACCAATTCCTGCAAGTTTTTTCTGATTGCCACGTGTGCACAGACACACACACACACACACACAAGTGTTAAGAACCAACATGGGCCGGGTGGTGGTGGCGCACGCCTTTAATCCTAGCACTCGGGAGGCAGAGGCAGGTGGATCTCTATGAGTTCGAGGCCAGCCTGGTCTACAAGAGCTAGTTCCAGGACAGGCTCCAAAGCCACAGAGAAACCCTGTCTCGAAAAACAAAACAAAACAAACAAACAAAAAAAAAACCCAGCATGATGCTAAGGGGTGTGGGGAAGAGGATTTAGAGACATAAGGCAGGGGTAAATCCCTTCTACATATCATTTTACAAATATTGTGTAATTTTACTTTGAAAGAAATGATTAAATAATGTATCAAACACTCAGAGATTTACTTGTGACCTTGAGTTGTACATCAGCACCTTTGCTTTATAAGAAAGTCATAGTTTGAATCCTGTTCCTACTTCAATGACTAAACAGAGGTCTGTGCATCTATACCTTAAACTTCTCTGCTATTTACATGTGTGTCTATTCTAATTTGTCCACAATTTCTTTGATTTTTTAAAGTGCTTTGTTTTAAAAACCTGTCTAGAACTCTGCCATGAGAGAAATCTTAGACATAAGAGCCTTTTGCCTGTCTGTGCATGGCTGTATCAGACAGGCCCATCATGAATATGTTGCCACCCCACATGCTGTGTGACTTCTCTTTCTGCTAGCAAATTCCATCCCTTCCTGCGTGGATCTTATTTAGGTACCAGTTTTGGCTGTGATGAGCTCAGAGAAAGGGATAGTCAGGACTGCCCGCATGCATCACAGGTTCTCTGCAGCTGCTCGTCTTTATCTGGCTGTAGCAGGCTGACCATGCATGGTGGAAGGTGGCTGTGGAACTCAGTTGTTGAAGATTTGTGTGTGTCATAATTGGGAAAAACTTTAGAGGGATACTGTCCATCTTTGGGGGGAAAGACTGTGGTTTATAGCTGCAGTTCAAAGAGTGAGCCCCTTCTCTATATTTTCTGAAAAGAAAATCATTGTTTAAAAAATGTTTTTAAAAATTGAAATGGTTTGAATTGGTATCGGAATAATTCTGTATCTAGAAAAGTTATGAAAGAATTTGAAGAAAAGTCTGATTAGGAAGAACAGATAGAAATTTAGCGAAAGACGCTGTTTAGATTCAGTGTTTCTATTGTCTTAACCAATGGTGTTAGCCTCTTTGCTGGTAAACCCCTGCTTTCTGTTTTCCCTTGCTGCTGGCACGCTGTGGGTGGTTTTCCCCTCTCAGGTAGGTTGTCACCCATCCTGCATTATTTAATGCTCCTCACCCTTTCCGTGAAGAAACCAGCAGTGGATGTGGATCTGTACATACAGGTTTCAGTGCATCAGGGAGCAGTATCGTTGACTCAGATCTAGACTGTGTTGGAATGGGGACCTCAGAGATCTCTAGTCTGGCGTTTCCTTAATTAGCAAATGTATTGGCATAAAGATGATACCCCTTTGTGTTCCATGGAACACCAGGCTGACAAGTGCTTCTTTTCACTTTTATTTCACACTGGAGAGCACCAGGCTCCCAGGAGACCCAGTACCTTATTTAGGCTAAAGTCACAGTCAGTTAGAGTCTAGGCTACCTGGCCCCCAGTCTGCTGCCCTTTGGGCTTTGTGACTCAGACACATAAATGATGTAAATGATCTGATTTATTGTTGGCTCTTCTTTAAATTTCAGATTTCACAACTTGATTGAGAAATTCTTGAGAGCAAGCTTCAGTCTTCTGGAGTCTAAGGCTGATTCACAGAGCCCATTCTTGCCTCTGTCAGTCACTGCAGGTTTCCTGCTGGGCCCAGAAGGTTTGGGGGAGAAATTTTTTTAACCTAGTCATTTTTAACCTAGTCATAAAAAGTCCCTTGATTTTGCATAGATCACTTATGAAAACATTCGTAGTGTATATTTGTTACAGGTTTCAAAAGCACAGGTGACCAGAGAGAAAAATAAGAGACTGTTTTTAAAAAGTGAAAACAGTTAGTATTCTTCAGTGTGTCATTCGTTAGTTTTGTTATACTTCTGCGTATATGTTTATATGCACACAATAGTTTTCATTCCGTAGCTGATTTTTCTCCTTATATAACAAGTTGTTTTTTAAATAAGTGATGCTAACGCCATCATTTATTTAACCATTCCCCTCCAATTTTTTGAGTTTTTCACTATTTTATATATATATAACATATATATATATTATATATATATGTTATATATTTATAACAAGCACTCTTGGAACTATATATTTCTGCCTGACCATAGTTCTTCTTTTGGTTTTTTGAGACAGGATTTCTCTTTGTAACAGTTCTGACTGTCCTGGAACTCACTTTGTGGACCAGGCTGGCTTCAGACTCACAGAGATCCGCCTGCCTCTGCCTCCCAAGTACTGGGATTAAAGATGTGTGCCACCACTGCCCACCCTAACCATAGTTTTGCTTTTTTTTTCTTTTTAAGATTTATTAATTATGTATACAGTGTTCTGACTGCATGTATGTCTGCAGGCCAAAAGAGGGCACCAGACCTCATTACAGATGGTTGTGAGCCACCATGTGTGCTGGGAATTGAACTCAGAACCACTGGAAGAGCAGCCAGTGTGCTTAACCACTGAGCCATCTCTCCACCCTCTAACCATAGTTCTTTCAGATAAATTCCTGGAAGAGGACTTCCTGAATTAGAGAGCGTTAATAAATTGTACCCATTTTTGTATATGCTGGCAAAATTAGCCTTCCTCTTTGTTTATTAATTATCGTCATCTTCCTCCTAATCATCATTATTACTATAGGGTTTTTAAGACAGACTCTTACTCTGTAACCCAGACTGGCCTTAAGTTCTTGGCAATCCTCCTGCTTCAGCTTCTGAGTGCTGAGAAGACAGGCTGATACCACTGTGCCAACTTTAGATTTTCTTTTTTGAAGTCATAATGTCACATAGAAGACAGCAGACACCAGGGAGGTGCGCTGGAAGAGAAGTAGCAACATTTTTAAGATGTCAAGGGAAACTGAGGGGCAGTGTTGAGGCACTAGTGTAGTCTGCGATTTACTTTTGGGTCTCGGTTTCCTTATCACTGTAGAGGGGAAGGTAGAGCCGGAATCAGAACTTGGTGGAATCGCCACCATGTCAGTGCCTCATTCCAGTGGGGTGTGAAGGCCGCACACACAGGTAGGGAGGACTCTGCATGTGCTCATCCGTGCAGCTCGGCTGTCTTCGGAAGAATCATCAGGAGGATGTGCTCCCAAGTAGAGAGAGTTGTTTGTCTTTGGCTTTTCGCAGCGTTTTAAAAGCTTGTTTCCTTTAACTGTAGCTTGGGTTTTTACTGTAGAGCTGCTTCTAACAGAGGCTGTCTTGTGTCCTGTGCTTAGCACAGTTCTTGATTATGTGCTAGAGCAGTGGTTTTCAACTTCCTAACGCTGCAACCTTTTGATACAGTTCCTCATGTTGTGCTGACCTCCAACCAGAAAATGATTTCATTGCTACTTCACAGCTATAATATCATTACTGCTATGAATCCTAATGTCTCTGATGTGCAGGATTTCAGATATGCGACCCGCAAAGAGTCATGGCCCACAGGTTGAAAACCACTGTACTAGAGACAGTAAATATCTGTGGAAGTTGGATGTGACCCCACTCCTTGGAATGTGGAAGCAGATACCCTACCCATTTTTCTCTTCTGAAGACCCCACTTCTTACTCATTTCCTATGGCTATAACGGAATACCCGAGACTGGTCCACTTACAAAGGAAAAGGAGTATATGTATAAGAACTGAAAGTCTAAGATCAGACAGTTGCAACTGGCCAGGGCTTCGTGCTGTGTCCTAACACAGGGAAAAGCAGAGGGACTAGCAGACACATGCAGGAGGGGGCACGTACAATGCAGGCTCCTGTAGCAGCGAGCCTCACTCACTGCGGTAGTTAGCCTACTTCTTCAAGGGAGGCATTGCTTCTTCTTAACTACTTAGTGGCTTTTTTTTTTTTTTTTTTTGGTTTTTCGAGACAGGGTTTCTCTGCAGCTTTGGAGCCAGTCCTAGAACTAGCTCTTGTAGACCAGGCTGGTCTCAAACTCACAGAGATCCACCTGCCTCTGCCTCCCGAGTGCTGGGATTAAGGGCGTGCGCCACCACCACCCAGCTCTTAGTGGCTTCTTTAAATAATTTTTTAAAATTTATTTAATTTTTAATTATTAATATTTTACATGTTTGGGTGTTCTGCCTACATGTATGTTTGTATACCACACACATGCCTGGTGTCTACATTGGATTTGTTGGAACTGAAGTCACAGATGGCTGTGATCCACCATGTGGGTGCTAGGACTCAAACTCGGGTCTTCTAGAAGAGCCATATCTCCATCCCCAAAATGTGTATTTGGTAACACTAGTTTATTTTTTTGATGTTTGTTTTTTGAGACAGGGTTTCTCTATGTTGCCCTAACTGTCCTGGAACTCCCTATGTAGACCGGCTATTCTTGAACTCACAGAGGTTAACCTATCTGCCCAGTGCTGGGATTAATATGTGTGCCACCATACCTGGCAGCTCGGTGACCTCTTAAACATCCCTTCACCTCTCAGCATTTTTATTTGGGGAACTACACTTCAACATGATTTTAGAGGGCACATGCCATCTTCAAAGCACGGTGCCCACTGTATTTCCTCATTTTGAGAAGTTATCCCAAGTGTCTCCCATCTCTTCCGGTGCTTCGCCTATTCAGTAACACAGTATCCCTTTCTCTGATGCACATAAGAATTTGTGAGGCTTTAAAAGGATACAGAGTTTCCAGTTGTGTCTCAAGCACACTAAGTCTGAGGCCCAGCTCCAGCAGTAGCAGAGCCTCCCTCCAAATCTGCCTCTTCCTAGATGTCTCTCCATGAGGAAATCATTTAGGCTCCATGTTCTTTCCTACAGAGAGGAGGAGCAGAGCCCTGTCCTGGAACTCTGTGACTGCATGAGAACACACACTGGTGGTTCAGCCTGATTCAAACACTATACAACAGATACACACTCCAAACACTACACAGAATCCCTTAGTAAGTACAACTTTGATGTGTCTGAATATCAATTATTTTTTAAGTAAAATAAAATAAAGGAAGACGAATTAAAACATTTCACATAGTCTTTCCCATTTTGTAGTAACTTTAATTTCTAGCTTCTTGGATTCTATATGCATTTACTATTTATTTACTTATTTAAAAATAATGTTTGTATTTTTCAACTTTTGAGGATCAGTATGTTCATAGAATACTGAAAAATCATAAGAAGCAAAGCACTAGAAAACTGCATAACTACCAGCAATTTTGATATTCCTTTTATTATATATATAGATATCACAATATACTTTTTACATGACTGAGCTCATGTATTATGTATCTCATTTCCCATTTATCATGAATATTTACTAATATACAAGTCCTAAAGCCTTGAGAATTTTTATAACCAAACATATAATAACAATGAAATTGAAGGTATATTTTATTACCTTTCATGAAAACAAAACAAAAAAAATTTAAAATCAAAATACCACTAGGCCTCTGGAGATACACACCGGCAGATCGAGAGCGAAATACATTGTTCATGTAATGCCTAATTTAAAACAAGGTGTATGGCATTGGAGTGGAAATTTTTTAGACGCTTCAGTATCAGATTTGCATAATATTTTATGTCATAATATTTTCATAAGCAGTGTTTTCATTTAGTTGTTTAATATTGTATTCCTATTCTAAGCCAACAGAAAGGCGCCATGTGTCCGTGGTTCTAATCACAGTGTAGATATGAATGCATCTGAATGCATCTCTACTTTCTAACAACCTAGTGAGCATTGATAACACTGCTCAGAGGTGGTTTAGCAGGTGCCACATCCGGGATGTTTCTTTTCTCTTAATTTTCACAAAAAGATTTGCTAATTGTTTAATTCCCTAGTTCCACTTTTATCGCACATTATTATCTGTAAACACCTTAAAGCTTGGGGTTGTGAAATAAAGACTGATAAACACAGGCACGTTACCAAAAACAAATTATGTCTATAGAAGTAGGTTATTATTTGAAGTGTCCGTAGGTGTGAAGACACTAGCAAAGAGTTTCCCTGCCTTCCCTCTCCCTTCTCCCTCTACTCAATGTGAAAGTGCAGAACTGTGGTAGCTTAGTAATGGTTCACTACCAGAAGACAAGCCTTCCTGACTTAACAAAAGGACAATTGTGAGCCAATCATGCTACTACCAAGTCTCAGCGTTGAGGGCCTGTTTGTGCTTTACCGAGACACCACTACTTTGTACCCTCACAGATAGTCTGAACTTATCTAATGAAAAAACACATGGAACCTTTCCTTTTCCATTCTCTCCACCTCCTGTACCATCCAGTGACCAAACAGTATGCAAAGAAGTGAAACCTAACAGTTCGATTTGAACTGACTTAGAAAATGCTTAAAGTGGGGGCCAGGGAGATGGTTTAGTTGGTCTAGTGTTGGCCATACAAGCATGAGAACTTCAGTTCATCCCCAGCACTTGTGCAAAAGCTAGTTTGGCCTCTGTAACTCCATGCTGGGTTAGGGGGTGGAGACAGGCAGATCCCTGGGGCATACCATCCAGTCAGTATAACCATGGAATTAGTGAGTTCCAGGTTCATCAAGAGACCATGTCTCAAAGATAAGGTAGTGAGCTAGAGAGGTGATGGCCCAGTGATTATACAGCTTACTGGGCTTGCAGAATACCTGGCTTTAGTTCCTAGCACCAATATGGCAGTTTACAGCCAGCTGTAACTCCAGCTCCAGGGGAGTCTGACACCCTCTTCTGGCCTCTTCAGGCACCAGGCACAAATGTGGTGCACATACACACATGTAGACAACGCTCATAAAATAAATAAATTTTTTTAAAAAAAAAAAAAAAAGGTAGATGGTCAGGTGGTGGTGGCACATGCCTCTAATCCCAGCACTCAGGAGGCAGAAGCATGTGGATCTCTGTGAGTTCGAGACCAGCCTGGTCTACAGAGTTAGTTCCAGGACAGCTAGGGCTGTTACACAGATAAACCCTGTCTTCCCTGCCTTAAAAAACCAAAAAGCAAAACAAAACAAACAAGCAAAAAGGAAGGCAGAGAGTAACTGATCCAGATGCCCAGTATGAGCCCAGACAGCTCTTCCTCCATTGGTTGCTTGTGTCAGGTGTTTGGTCCTAAGGAACTGGGACACCGTCCTGGAGTACTTACTTCAGATCCCTGCAGGACCAGCCTGCACCACCAGAGACCATCAGCTCTCTGTGCTCGCTACATTGTACCAGTTCCTGTCTTCTGTTCCCAAGTGACTTCTGCCACTCCAGTTAGTGCTTCCTAGGTTAAAGTAAGGTGTCTCTGTGTCCAGCTCTGGTTTTCCTGAGACCACTTCCTCATGAAAGTTCTTCAAGTCAGTAAAGAAAGCAATTATGCCAACCTCAGCTCTCCTCAGATCCATAGTTTCTCCAAGGCACTTTTTCCATTCAGGTTGGTTCCTACAACCTTCTGTTGGAGGCCTGTTTTTGCCCTCTACCATCCTATCCCTTCCTCTGAACTTCAACGTCTGTTTATAGTTACAGTGAAGCACTGCGAGTATGGATCCGTTAGACCAGACCCTGCCCTCCGGAAGAGACAGCAGTCCTTCAGTGCAGGCTGGAACTGTGTTCACATTTCAGACATCCTCATCATGTCTTTACTCCCACTGAATTTACCATTGAGTAAAACGGCGAGTCATCTCCCACAAATCCTTATCGCTCCCGCAGCAGCACAGTGCAGAGGCTTCTGTCTAATCCTGACGATTTCATCTCTCTCAACTTGCTGCAGCTACAGTTGTCAAAGGATAAGAAATGTATTCTTATCAGATTGTGATTCAGTGGAGGCCAAGAACATACACACGGAGTGAAGTAAAAATTCCAGGATGCTCAGGCAGCTGAGTACATTATCAGTTGTAACGACACTTGGCATGTCCTTGGCTTGCTTTTAGAGACATGTAGGGGCACATGTTGCTTGTTCATCTACCTCAGGTCCCCTTCAGACTTCATGAATTTCCATTTCTTAGAGCGATGCCTAGAAATATACATTTAAATAAACACTGCAGGACCGTGATACGCTTTAAGTTTTGACAATTGCTATGGTAAGTATTGAAGAACTGAGTCCAAAGATGTGACCAAAGTCACATAGTGTGAATTAAGAAGTGATTTCTTTGGTAGCCCAGGCTGGCCTTAAACTTACTTTTTTTTAGCCCAGGCTGACCTTAAAATCATAGCAATCTTTAGTCTCCTGAGTGCTGGGGTTACAGTCATGTAACACCATGTCTGGCTTAAGGCTGTGAATTCTGATTTCTGAGAGTGAGTTAGAAGTTCCAGGGGAAGGAAAAGAAGCCATGAGTTGTCTGCTTGAGCAGACAGTGTGTTTTGGCTGAAGCAGATGTCCTGCAGAGCAGCCAGAGCAAGAAGGCTGAGGAACAGAGGAAAGAGAAGGGCCAACTACAGACTGCTGAAACCCGAAAGCATGCAATGCCAGATGACAGCAAGGCAGGACCTGCTACAGAAGAGCATGATCTTTGTCATCAAGAATTCGTGAAATACCAGGCAACACCCTAGGAGGGAGTGTAGAGGGTGGGGGTGTCAGCAAAGATTAGTTGGGAAGGGTTGCTCCACACATCCCATCTCTCATTCTAGGCTATCTGATGAGAAGATCTATACTGAATTTCAGTTGACTAATTTGGATATAGACCAGTCAGATGGTAGACAGCTAGCACAGCTGCTTGGTGCCCAGGGCATGCATGGGTCTTTCTCACCTGCTCATAGGAGAGCTCAGTGCGCGCTTGCAGCTGCACACCCTCCTAGACAACTGCTGTGGAGAGAGTGGTCTCCTGGAGGATTTGGAGAGTCCACAGATGAAGGAGTGCAGAGGGTGGCCTACCTTCCGTGCTGATCAGCACTCTTAGAAACAGAAGTTGACAAAAGTCGTGCTCCAAGTCCTTCCTGCGTGATTGAAAAACAAAAGCTGGCACTGGAGAGATGGTCAGTGTTTAGAGCATGTACCTGAGTGTGGTTTCCAGCACTTGTTCTGCAGCTCACAGTGGCCTGTAACTCCAGCTTCCAGGAGCTAATGCCGCCTCCTCACCTGCACCTCCCCAGTCCTGCACTCGTGTGTACATAGCAACACACACAAAAGTCAATCTTGCTGGGCAGTGGTGATGCACGCCTTTACTCTCAGCACTTGGGACGCAGAGACAGGTGGATCTCTGAGTTCCAGGCCAACATGGTCTACATAATGATTTCCAGGACTACATAGATAGATCCTATATCAAAGTAAATAAATAATATAAATAAGTAAACCTTTTAAAAACCCTGTTTTGTTTTTTTTTTTTTAACATAGTCATCCTGTACTCTGGAAGGAGGAAGTCAAATAGAACTGTATTTCTTAGTTCCAATTCATACTTTTTAAAGACACAGAAGCTGAAATTATAAAAGCAGAGAGAGATCAAATATTAATAATAGCTGGCACTGTACTTTGTACAAGTCCATGCACTTTTTAGTGTTAAACATTCAGACCTGGTTTGCACACCTGCTTAGAGAACCTTGAAAGACTTGTGACGATGCCCTAACTTGTACCAGTCTCGACAGACTCCTCCTTGGCAAGCGCTGTTGTCTGTGTTTGAGCTGGAAGCCACTTGGGATTCCCCTTTAAATATCACTAATCATTCATATCCTACCCCCAACCCTGAAATGAATTAGGCACTCCTATCCCAATGCTAATTTGATAGAGATCATTTCTAATTTATTGACATCCTGACAGTGAGTTTCCCCCTTTAAATACCTGTGATTTTTCTGACAGCTTTTCCTTGATGCAGTTGGCCTCTGGTGACATCTAGGGAAAAAAATGGTTATTTAACTCACATTGACATGTCTCATTTTGGATGTAATTTTGAAGATTATAAACAGCAAACAATACTGCTTTTTCCTTGGGTTACAGAACTAAGGCTATGTCCTTTTTATTATGCTATTTTGGGAAATGATAACGAACTTATTAGGTGTCCTATAAATATTTTTGTGCATTATCTTCATCAGTGGGACTAGAAATGCCTGTCATTGTGTTGAAGCCCTGTTTTGTGTAGACTTTTAGGCCAGAAATGCTTTCATGCTGTCTGTAATGTACACCTTAGCATCTCTTGAAGTTTGCTCCATCAGAATTTTTACAGGCATGCTAACATCTGGGTCTGAGTGTACACCCTGGTTTTGTCTGTTGTTGAAGGATTGTCGACTTAGCTAAGAGACTAGTATTTAGAAAACAATGTATTACTGGTTTCCCTCACACTAATGGGAAAGATGCACTGTGCTAGTCTAAACTGCAGTGATACACTTTTGGGCAAATACTGAGAAATGGTTCATGTGGTTCCCAGTAGAATTAGGTCCTGTCAGGTGAGCTCAAGCAGAGCAAAGAATATGCCCCTTAAAAGCTAACATTACCTTTCTAATACTGGTAAAGACTTTAAGAGGGGTTGCAGTTGGGGAAATGAAGAGAACTTTGGAAAGGAAACCTATCGAAGATAGTAGGAGAAAAGATGGAAGGATATACACCAGTGGAGCTGATCATCACAGTGGCGTGGCTTTTATGGAGGGACTACATGTTGATGCTATGTGAGCTTAGGAATTTGAGAAATTGGTGCACTGGGTGCTGCTTGAGGTCCAGAGAAGCAAGGGAATCGATTCCAATAGTCCATCTAGAAGAACAACTAACACTGTGGGAAATCCTGACTTCACTGAACCGCTAGGAACATCTTTGTAGAAATGTTATGGTGTAGTGTATGTCTGCTGTGTTCATTTGGAGCTTGAGTTTCATCAATACAACAAACACTATAACTCTCAGCACTCCATGACAGTGGTTGTGCTAGGGAAAGTTTAAAGGTGCAAGATAGCCACCTTGTCATGCTCAGAGGTCATGAGCCGTAAGTAAATAGTCAATTATTTCAAGCTTTACAGTTGCATCTAATGTGATCTAATTATTTTTTAATTTATTTATTATGTATAAAGTGTTCTGTCTGCATGTTTTTTAAATTTTTTTGTTGATTTTATTGAACTATATATTTTTTTCTCTCCTCCTGTCAGCACACTAGAAGAGGGCACCAGATCTCATTACAGATGACCATGAGTCACCATGTGGTTGCTGGGAATTGAACTCAGGACCTCTGGAAGAACAGCTAATACTCATAACATCTGAGCCATCTTTTCAGCCTGTGATCTAATTCTTAAGTAGCAGTTGAAAGTCTGGTTCTATTCTTCATCCATAGCCAGATGATTAAAAATGAGCTCATATTATTTAGCAGCAAATATGTAGACATGTCACCACGTATCCACAGTTGCTTTCCATGTGTTAGGCTTGATTATCACAGTGACTTTCAGGTACTTATTTCTACCTCATAAGTGGAAAGCCAGGATTTTAATCTAGACAAGCGGATTCCAGTGTCTCTTCTTTATGTGTGTGCATTTGTGTATGTTTCTATTTACGCGGTGCACATGTCCAAATGTGTGTGGAGGCCAGAGGTTAGCACTCGGTGTCTTTCTCAGTTACAGAACCTCTTTTTTCCCCACTTTTTTTTTTTTTTACTTTTGAGATTATAATTACATAATTTCTCCCTTTTCTAGAACCGAGTTTAACACAAAAGACTGCCTTTATTCCGAGATTACTTCTGTCATTCCTTTTGGTACTAAATATGTTTTCTTATACGAAATAATGGTCATATCTTATTTGTTTGTTTGCTTGTTTTTGAGGCAGTGTCTCACTGTGTCATCTGGGCTGTCCTGGAACTCACGTTATAGATCAAGCTAGTCTTGAAACGATGAAGAAAGATCCACCTGCCTCTGCTTCCTGAGTCCTGGGATTAAAGGAGTATATCTTTTTTAAAGAAAAGATCTTCACCTAACAAAATGAAAAACAAACAAACAAAAAACATTAACCAATGCAATTACAACATTTTCCCTCAGTTTGGAAGGGGTTGCTTTTCTTGTTTATGGGGAGTCATTTTGTGAATGATCTATTGTGTGTGTGTGTGTGTACATGCATGTGCACATACCATAGTTCACATGTGTAGGTCAGAGAACAACTTTCAAAAGAGTTGGTTCTCTCCCTCTACCATGTGGGTTCCAACTCAAGTCGTCAGCTTGCTGGCAAGCATCTTCACTCTCTGAGCCATCTAAGCAACCTTCTCTGGAACTCTCCATCCTTCTGCCTCCACCTTCTGAGCACTGAGATGACAAGTGTGCACCACCACAACTGCTCCTTACCTGTTGTAAAGCGTATATATAAAGTCCAAGTCTAAGAACTGGTTAGAAAACTCAGTGCATAGTAATTTTTAATGTTCATCTCTACTTGATATGTTTCCTATTTAGTCCAATCAACCTTCAACCTTCCTTGCACCTTAACACAAATCATACCCTCAGTCTTCTTGACAGCTATCTACTGAGAAGCATACTTAAGATGTAGCTTTGTGCTTCAGATTGTAGGAAATGTCTGGAAATGCTTTATTTTAAAGGCTCTCAACTGAGCTGCCAATCAGTTTCCAACCATCTTCCTCCTAGACAGTCTCCCAGCATCCCATCACCTAAATCATTATTAATGCAGCCTATGATCATTTGCTGTATGGTGGTTTGAATGAAAATGGCCCCCAAGGCCCACGAGGAGTAGCCTATTGGGAAGTGCGGCCTTGTTGGAGGAAGTATGTCACTGGATGTGGGCTTTGAAGTTTCAAATGCTCAAGGTAGGCCTGGTATCTCTTGCTACTGCCTATGGATCCATACGTAGAACTCTAGGCTCCTTCTCCAGCACCATGTCTGCCTGCATGCTGCATGCTTCCCACCATGATAATAATGTGCTAAACCTCTGAACTGTAAGCCAGTTCCAATAAAACATTTTCCTTTGTAAGAGTTACCATGAAAAAACAAAAAAGGGAGGCTGGAGAGATGGCTCAGAGGTTAAGAGCATTGCCTGCTCTTCCAAAGGTCCTGAGTTCAATTCCCAGCAACCACATGGTGGCTCACAGCCATCTGTAATGAAGTCTGGTGCCCTCTTCTGGCCTGCAGGCATATACACAGACAGAATATTGTATACATAATAAATAAATAAATATTAAAAGAAAACAAAAAAGAAACAGCCATGCAGTGGTGGCACATGCCTTTAATCCCAACACTGGGGAGGCAGAGGCAGGCAGATATCTGTGAGTTTGAGGCCAGCCTAGTCTACAGAGTGAGTTCTAGGACAGCTAGTGCTATACAAGAGAAACCCTGTCTTGAAAAAACAAGTAAACAAAACAACAACAAAAAGAGTTGTTGTGGCCATGGTGTCTTTTCAGCAATAGAAACCTAAGACACTCTGTTTGGTATCTTGTGTTATTTGTATCTTTGTAATTGCTAGCACATGTTGAATAGGTGAAAGTCAGGAGGAAGGTTGTCACTAGTGTTCAGATAACAAAATGAGCATGAAGGTAGCCGTTCCAGAGCTGAGCAAGCAGGGGAGCCCAGCAAAAGCTGTCTGTATCACTTGTTCCTAAGTGTCGTTTTACTGTGTGTTTGATTTATCTGTATTGTTGGCAACTTTACCATCCTTGTTATAATGTTTTGTCCATTAGACTTTGCTCTTGATCTCTCTCAAACACTCGCTTTGATTATACCAAAGACTTTGCATCACCAGTAACCAGTTCAGATTTGAACTTTCTGCCATCTTCCCTTTTAAATTTTCCCCCCTTACTTCTGGCATACACTCATGCATGCACACTCGCATGCACACACACACACACACACACACACACACACACACCCCATCCCAACACCGATAAATTAGATTTCACCGGAGCCTCAGTTAGTGTCCAGTCTTAAAGATGTACATCTCAAATGGTCCCTGAGTGTTTCATTTTTGTGTCTCACCCAGACAACTTACTGTCCTGTTCTTTGAGATGACTGGGTCTTTTCTACCTTCCTCCCACCTTCTATCTTCACGAGTAACCTAGAATCTTTAGAATTTTTATTTCATTGAAAACACAGAAGCTCCCAGAGAGAATTTTCTCGTCTGCTGTGGTACGTGTCATCTGCTAAGTGACAGAACTGACATCCGTGCTTTATTTACTTCTATAGTCAGCTAGAATCAGAGGCCTAGAGGGGTATCTGGGTGGTAGAGTGCAGGCCCTGGATTGCTCTTCACCACTGAAATGTAGACACATGTAACATAAATGTAAATAATGTTATAAATATAAGCGCTTACTTATATAAGTCAGAGAATAAGAGAAACGATGGAAATGACTTGGAGACAAAGGCTAAAACTTCAAACTTGATGGAGATTAAAAAAATGTTGAAACTAAGCACAAGAGTTTATCTTAAAATTTTTTTTCCTGTTATTTTGAGACAGGGCCTCTCCATATAGTCCTGGAACATACTATTTAGACCAGGATGGCCTCGAACTCATAGAGATCCTCCACTTGCCCCAGCTTCTATAGTGCCGGCGATTAAGAGAGTATGTCACTACGCCTGGCTTGTCTCACACTTTTGACTGGAAAGTTAGGCAGTAGAACTGAGTGTAAAATATCTTGAAGTAATGCAGTGCTGTTATTTGCCGATCTGTGAGACGTGGATTGTGTCAGGAAAGAACGGAAGGTGGCTAGAACAAAGCCTGAGAGTCTTATGTCAGCTTCGGTAAAGCTCCTAGTTCTGGAACTAAGAATCAGTGCCTTGCCTGACACTCTAAGTTGCCTATGCAGTTATGTACGACAGAGAGGCTAGTCCTCCGTGACTCTCATGCTGGGCCCACTTCTGTAAGGCTGTCCATCTGCTCAGGCTCCATTCTCTCATCCCCACTTCTTCCAGTTTCCTTTGTTTTGCTTTTCCCTAAAACCTTTCTATGTTGCCCAGAACCCTTAGCTCTGATGGCTTGGCACTCTCCTGATTCCTACAGTTAGCAGACTCCAGGAGGCATGGCCTCGGCTTCCTTCCTCTTTCCAATTCCTTGACTCATCTTGAAAGAAGAGCCATCCTGATAAGTTGTTGTCTCCCTCAATCTTATCTCTGTGTTCTTGAAAGTGAACTTGGTGCCTGCCTATACTGCTTAGAAAAGGAAGGTGCTTTGACCCCAAGTGTTCCGGCCCTGATAGAGGACTGTGGCCTGGGTCAGCATGAGCTTCCTGAGTGTGTGTGTTGTGTGTGTGTACTGTGTCACAGCTATCAAGTCAGAGGATAACTTGTGGAATATAGTTCTTTTCTTCCACCATGTGGGTTCTAGAAATTGAACCCAGAAATCATGCCTCGAGGCTTGATTGCAGGTGCCTTTACCCACCAAACCATCTCACCAGCCCCTATCATTCCTTTCCACTCCTTATCCAGGTTATTCAGTAGCATGTTCAGAGGGCTATCTTTACTTTCCCCTTCCTTCCTTCCTTCCTTCCTTCCTTCCTTCCTTCCTTCCTTCCTGCCTTCCTGCCTTCCTGCCTTCCTGCCTTCCTGCCTTCCTGCCTTCCTGCCTTCCTGCCTTCCTGATATATTATGTGGCTTGGGAGGTGGGGTATGCATGTGCCATGGCAAAGCACACATGTAGGAATCTGAGGACAACTTTCTGGAGTTGGTTCTCTCCTTCCATTGTGTGGGTTCTGGGACTTGAATTTATGTCATCAGGCTTGGCAGTAAGTGCCTTTACCCTCTGAGCCATCTTGCTGACTCCTCTATATTGTTTGTTCTTCCTTCCTTCCTGTCTTTTCTTTTTGTTTGTTTGTTTGAGACAGACATCTGTGTAGACCAGGCTGGCCTGGAACTCACAGAGATCCGTCTGCCTCTGCCTCTCAAGTGCTGAGATGAAAGGCGTGCGCCACTGCCACCTTGCTTTTGTTTGTGTTTCTAATGCCATGGGTCAAATCCAGATTCTTGGACATGCTAGGCAAATGCTTTAAATGAGTCACGTTCCTCAGAGCCTTTCATTTAGTCTCCATGGCTAACCTTAGAGAGTTTAGGAATCCCCTCAGTTGTGTGGAGATGCATGCGAGCATTTTCCTAGGGAGGTCCATTAGACTGTTCATGGGAAAGAAAAGAGGAATAAGCTGAGCATGAAGTTGTATGCCTGTAATTCTCCGACATGGGAGATCTGGGCAAGAGGATCGGGAGTTCAAGTCCCCATTGAGCTATATGAGAACCTGTTCAAAGAAAGAAACAAGAGCAACACACACACACACAGTGGGTGGGAGAAGAATAGAATGAGAACGAATGAGAGAATATTTCATTTCCACCAGTTTTTTCTTCTATTTCTTACCTTTTATATTTAATTTACTGGTCCATGGTACTGATGACTCAGGAACCTATACAACATTAAGCCGTGGTAAAAAGTGTCAACAGATGGTTCTACAGCCTGGGATCAGAGGGCCTCCAAAATAGAGCCAGAAAAGGTTCAGGAGAAAGCTGGGCATCAGCAGTGGAGTGGGCTTCCTGAGGCCTTCGGGTCCCCAGTCCCAGTGACCTTGGAGTGATATGACAGTTAAATTGGCAAAAATCCAGTCAATTAGTGACTCGGTCTCTGCAGAGAAAGGCTAAGTTACCCTTCAGCAACCCTTCTATCCTCTTTGAGTTCAAAACTTGACTCAGTCTCTGCAGAAAAAGGCTGAGTTAGCCTTCAGCAACTCTTCAATCTTCTGCAAATTCAAAACTCATGGATTGAGTTGGCTAGAAGGCTCAGTGGCTAAGGGTGATTGCTGTTAAGCCAATAATGTGAGTTGAATCTCCAGATCCACATGATAAGAAGAAAGAATCAGCTCTCTCTAATTGTCCTCTGGTCTCCATATTCCAGCCATGGCATGCTTGTGCCCTCCCCAAACAAATAAATCCATAAAATTTAACTCATTGGCATGGTGTGGAGGTCGTGACAGTCTCTAGGCGCCTCCAGAGCTCTGACCATAGCAAATCACTGCTGGCATCTATATCTACACCTCTGTGCCTGGCTCATTTTAGTCTCTCTTTATCACTTCCTGTCCACCGCCCAAACATGACCCCTGCTCATCCTTCCAGGCCAGGTTCAGTATCCCTTTGTCCTTGTGTCCAGTCCTAATTTTCTCCTATCACCTGGGTAGAATCAGTCTTTCTTGGGTAGATGCCAAACATAGTTCATACATTTCACTGATACATTATGGTTTATTGGCTGTGGGCTTTCCTATTAAGCCAGGAATTCCATGCAGGTAGGGACTGCTTTTTGCATGTCTCTATCCCTAACACCTCCCTTGGTGCCTCTCAACAGGAGCTTAATAGACTTTTGTTGAATGGAATCAGTTTATATGACTCACTGGGAATTAGAGACCAGTGCTTGTTTAATAAGTCAGGACAGACTTTAATAATAGTAATAACAAGGTCTCATTTCCACTGCTTATTCAAATAACTGATTCCTTTGTGGAGCTGGATTTTGAAAATCTTCTTGTCAGTGTGTATTTCTTTGATATGCTAGAAAGGATCCTAGGACTGGCACTGCCTGAAGCCGCTAAGATGCACTGTTGACGTCGCGCTGTGTTGTCAAAGATAGCATAGAATGTGCTTCCTAAGCATGCATTTAAGCCTCTCCTCTTGGCTTTCATGGCAATATTTTGTGAGTTATTTATAAGATCCAAGTTAGTGTAGTTCAAACCACACTAAACTAAGCATTTTCCAAATATGAAACGGAATTGCAAAGTTTAGATTCTAGTATTCATGTACAGTTTGTTTTGCCAAACTGCAAGGCTTGATCACCTCAAATTGGTTTTATTTATTCTTTTATTCATTCATTCATTTTACTTTTACAGATTTAAATTAGTTCAATAGTGAGATCCATACATTAAGGGCTGCAAAGAATTTTGAAAAATGGTACTTTTCTCCCTCAGACTCTTTGAATTTCTAAGAAAAGGAATCAAGAATTTACTTATTTGGCCCTTTTTTGAGTGTGTGCTACAGGCGATGTATTATGCTGGGTCCGTTGTGATTCAAGATCAATAAAACAGTATTTTCCCTTAAACAACACACCATCCCAGAGAGAAGGTATGTAAACAAATGATTATAATTTGACCTCAGAGAAGAGAAAGGAAGACTCCTTTGAGTGCCACAGTTGAGGTTAAGAATGGCTGTATCTGCTAGCCAGGGTCTGCAGGTGAAGCAGAGAGCTGACGCAGTGGGGTGGGGTGGGGTCGCGATTGATAATCTCTTTTTTTAAATAAGCAAAGTGGGAATCTACATCATTTCTGAGAATTAGTGGCATGAGGTAGCTCTCAAGAAGAACTGGATATTTCAATAATTCCTAAGGAGAATTAGGAAAGAGATAAGAGAGACAAGATGGCGCGTGTTACGAGGAAGCCGCGAGAGCCGAGAGCCGCACTGAAATCGGGTAGTGGGGGGGGGAGGAGTCTCCATCAGTCAGCACGGTGCTCTAATTTTCTCTCGCTGTGTTCCTTGACTATATTGTACCCAGGGCTCACAGGATCAGGGCAGCATAAGAAGCCATGGAGAACCTTTGCCAGAAAGCGTGGCCTGTTCTGGAAAGGGTCTCCTCAAGAGGAGGTTGACCAACTTGGAGAAAGTCAAGACGAGATAAGAATAGGCCTGCACTCTGTAGGTCCTCATAGGCCTTCTGCAAATTTTGCTCTTCCTCCTCTTCATGTTTGTTTATTTTTATGTGTATGTGTATGAGGGTTTTGCCTGCATGTGTGTAGGAGCACTATGTGCATGCCTGAAGATGGCATAGTCCCCTGGAACTGGAGTTACAGACGGTTGTGAGCTGCTCTGAGGGCACAGGGAACTGAACCCAGATCCTCTGGAGGAGCAGCAAGTGCTCTTAACCTCTGAGCCCTCGCTGCGCTTCTTTCACTTCCACCACCTGCACCGTCTGTGCATGTGACAGTCAGATGTTAACAGTTGGCTTAAACAGGACGAGTAGGAGTCACTTTCCAAAGCTTAGTTGTCCTTGAGGCTTGGATGTGGGCTGTAATTGGTGGCGCCAGTTTCTAGGAGAAGAGCCAGGTTTACCCTGTAATGCAGTATGAGCCTCTTGCTGAGAGCTGGGCCAGAGGACAAAGACATTGTACTTGCCATGGTTCTGAGGGTGGAGCTTTACTCTGATGAGAAAGGTTATGGCAGTAAAGCCTTCATGAATCTCTGGTAAGTTCCTTTTCTGCCTGTGAGCTTAACCATGAGTAACAATTTCATCGTTTTCAAGAATTTTTAATGGTGTCTTTTCTTGACATGAAGATGTTACATATGGATGTCATTGTCAACCCCAAAGATCTCCCTCCTCAAAGCCTAAAACTTCTAAAGCTTAGTTGTATCCTGTGATTTACTTCCTGTCAATGGTAGGTAGCATTGTACGTTTTCCCTGAAGGATAGAATTTTTAAGGCTCTCGTTTCAGAAAAGGATAAGCCGTTCTCACAGGAACACACAGTGTGTTTCACATCCTGTGTTTTCACCTGTAGTTACGAGGACAGCACTGAAGTCCAATCATGAATTACCTCACTGAGTGTATTTCAGTATAGCAGAAGGAAAAACTGCTCATCAGAAACCATGGACCAGAACAGTGAAATGGAGAAGGTTGGTGTTCCCAGGAAAGTAAAGAGAATCACAGGTCGTCCTCACCTAAGAAACTGAGCAAACAGCCCTGTAGAGTCGGCTGGAGAGACCTAGGAGTCTAGATCATCAGTCTTGCTAGTTTGGCTTATTAGTGACAAGTAATTGAATACTACTTTTGAAACTTCATTTTTATCTGGGTGTCCCTAAAAAGTCATCTACATTTGTTAGATGGAGCCATCTTGGTCACATTGGTGCCCTCCATCTAGACCTCAGGACTCTCTGTGCCCATCCAACCCTCGAACAGTCTTGCTTCTCCAAGTTTGTTTTGACTGGTCGACCCTTTATCTTGTGATGAGGACGTAGTTCCCATAGCCCACTGTTTTGTGATAGATATATTTTCCATTAGAATTTCTGCAAGGCAGACTTGCCTCTGGCTCTCAAAGGATAATGAAAAAGTAATAATTCCTAGTTAGATAGTAAGTCAAAGAGACAGTTCCAGAGTAAAAGTGTTCATTCTAAGTGAAGGTAAAGAGTTTTCCAAGAATCAGTAACTGGCAGCTTCCCTTCCTTCAAACATTGCAGCGGTTAGGGCTGCTTTTTGGGTTTTCCATTCAAAAAAATATAAGAGTCTTGACTGTTTACTCATGATTGTCCTCAGCATGCGGCTATTAATGTATAGAAGTGACATGGGCATCTCATCCTGAGGAGCAGGTGCATGTGAGTGAAGAAGGCAGACACTCCTTAGATGTCCTCCTTGGTTTCAGTGAGCTGGCTAAGTCTGTCTCTTTTTCCTGTCTAGGTTGTAAACACGTTAAAGGCATCCTGTTGTACGGACCCCCTGGTTGTGGTAAGACTCTCTTGGCTCGACAGATTGGCAAGATGCTCAATGCGAGAGAACCCAAGGTGGTCAATGGGCCAGAAATCCTTAACAAATATGTGGGAGAATCGGAGGCTAATATTCGTAAACTTTTTGCTGACGCTGAAGAGGAGCAAAGGAGGGTATGTGAGCATAAAACTTAACATACTAGAAACTTAGTATGGCTTACACCACGGAGATGGCCTGTCATCTGTATTTTGAAACAACTTGCAGGAAAATTTAATAGTTCCATACAGCAATATCCTAGAGCAGTGGTTCTCAACCTATGGATTGCGACACCTTTGGGGGCCAAATGACCTTTTCAAAGGGATCACATATCAGATCTCCTGCATATCGGATATTTATATTACAGTTCACAGCTGTAACAAAATTACAGTTTTGATGAAGCAATGAAAGTCATTTTGTGGTTGAGCACCACTGGCCTAGAGGTTATGTGGGGCTGACGTGACATGAAATGCCATTACTCCCCTGTTCAGAAACAGATATATTTTCAAGTGACGCTTTGGGACCATGTCGCTTCCAGACCCTTGAGCTCCTTTGTCTTTTGGGAAAGAAGGAAAGTTAAATCCATGAATAGACATTAAGGTTTCTCTGTGTGTAAAGTCCCACACGAAGTAAATACCTTCGTCACACCGAGTCAGCTCAGCTGTGGAGCAGCGTCTGTCAGATTGTAGCAGCATCAGCTCTTCCCACCTGTAATGAGACGGAAGCATGCAGAGGTCATTCGGAGCCAAAGGGCTGCATTGAATTTGACTACAAGTTTAAAAACTCAAAAGCTGCATTTGGGCCTTAGGAAAAAAGTTATTTAAAAACCAGACCTGAGTTTCTTAACTGTGATGGTTGTTTAATATGTTGCTTTGACTGCATCACAAGTTGCCCAGAGGTTTGGTTGTACATTCTGGGTGTGTTTCTTGGTAAAAGTAACTTTGAATTGGTAGGCCGAGTAAAACAGATTATCCTCTCAATGTGAGCAGACGTCTTCTAAACAAAAACAAAGGACCTAGAAGCCACTTAAGAGCCTGAAGAAAAATCTTTTTTTTTTTTTTTTAAATATGTATGAGTTACTTAGCTGGGGTATATTCAGTGGCGGAGCACTGTGTAAGGCCTAGGTTCAGTCATACTGCAAAAATAAATAAACGAGTCTCTCGTCCACTTTAGCACTTGAATGATGTTATGCTTCCTGTTATGAGGAGGCTAGAATGTTCGCTGTCGAGTTTTCTTTGCTGTGTGTAGCCAACCACGGAGTTACGATGTCAGTGGAACTCTTGCCTTGTGTAACATGAGGGGCCTGCTTGTTGGGGTTTCTTTCCCACCCGGTACCCCGCAGGCAGCAAGCCCCAAAGAAAATCACACAGAGGTCTTCATAAGATTATAAACTGATTGGCCCATTAGCTCAGGCTTCTTATTAGCTCTTGTAACTTATATTAACCCATTATTCTTATCTATCTTATCCACATGGCTTGGTACCTTTTCTTTTTTTCTTTTTTTTTTTTAAAAGATCTATTTATTTATTATGTATACAACATTCTGCCTGCATGTATGCCTGCATGCCAGAAGAGGGCGCCAGATCTCATTACAGATGGTTGTGAGCCACCATGTGGTTGCTGGGAATTGAACTCAGGACCTTTGGAAGAGCAGCCAGTGCTCTTAACCACTGAGCCATCTCTCCAGCCCGCTTGGTACCTTTTCTCAGTGGGGCAGGGTCACACCCTGCCTCTTCGGTGGTCTGCGCAGGAATGCCAAGGGAGCTTCCTGCTTCCCAGAATTCTCCTGTTCTCACCTCTACTTCCTGTCTGTTTTTCCTGCCTATACTTCCTGCCTGGCCAATCAGTGTTTATTTAAAACATGATTGACAGAATACAGACAATTCTCTCGCACCAGCCTTGTTCGTCCACTTTAGTACCATTGTAATCTTTGTGAACACAGGTGGGAATAATTGCTAATGCGCTGTCATCTCAGTGATGGTGAAGCAGACAATGCATCTCAGAGTTAAGAAAAGGTCCAGTGGACTTTGTGGTTACTGAAAGATAAAGTGAAGTTTAGTATATTTTTAAGAATACATGTTTGTTTGTTTGTTTGTTCTTTGGAAATTTAGAAAAACGAAAAAGCGTGAGGCAGCCATCCTTATAAACAGTTAGTGTCAACTGCTAAAAAATATACCTAAAAAGCTAAAATTGAGCCGAATGGGCCCTGATATTATACACTAAACAAACACAAGTTGAAATGTATTCTAGAGGAGCAGCTCATAAAATCTCACTGTGAGTTTTCCATGTAGCAGCATAGATGACTTAGATACTGTTTTTAAGCACACAGCTTAAATATGGCACTGCTAACGATAAAACTGCGCTGGCCAAGAATTTCTAGGTAGATACTGATCACACCCAGTCTCTTCTGGTATACTCAGCTAATGACCCCATGGAAGGGAAATGTCTGTTTGCAAACGCCTCCCCTCTGTGACTCTGGACAGTCCAGGCTGACAGAGATAAGTACTTCCATATAGGTCAACTCGATAAATTTAGAACAGCCACTTTAGAAGTCTGTTGCCACGGGCTCAATAGCATTGGCCCTGTTTCTATGGGAAGGACCGCAACTGGTAAAAGCAGACAGAAGCCCATAAGTTGAAGAGGGTTGCATTATGGAAAGTTCAGTCCCTTGGTACACTGTTAATTGATGATTCAGCTGTGTGGATCTGTGAACCTGAGTCCTAACTTACTATAATAAGAGCTTGCCTTAAACTAATACTCTGTAAAACTTGACGCTATTGAACTGACTAGGTGGGGGGGGGGGGGGCTGGTGGCAGGTAACAAGGTTAGTAAGGCTTTGGAAAGGTCAGGATTGTACTGACTTGTGTTTAGGACAGATTGCCCCTGTGATCAGTTTGTCAGACAGCATCTTGTAGTCTTCAGCATCCTTCTTGACTAGGCGACATCAGAGAGAGACGGAGAGAGAAGTTGTGGTGGCACACAGCTCAGGGCATGTAGACCGGGACATGCAGACAGTGCAGCTCCTTTCTGTTCCTTGACATTAGACAGACAACCCTGGACATAAATATCCTTTTACATTTCAGACAGAGTCTCACTGTGTAGCCCTGGCTGGCCTGGAACTCACCATGTAGACCAGGCTGGCCTCAAACTTAAGAGATTCACCTGCCTCTGTCTCCCATGCCCAGCCAGGCTATGAAGGTCTTTGGAAAATGTAAAGTCCTACAGTTTTTCAGACACAAACAACCGTGTCCTGGTTTTGCACTGAGTTAATTATACTTCTGTGAAGAAGTGTGCTTTGGCAAAGCCAAGCTTGAAGATCCAGTTTTTCTGTGGGTGGAACAATGTCAAGTTTTTGGCATGTTTTTTTTTTTAAGAAGCAAAGTATCATTTGTCTAGGCATCTATATCGAACTGAGAAATTAAATGTTTTAAGCTTAATTTATTTTTAAAAATGTTTGTGGAAGGAGAATAATTTTGGTTTTAGTTTTGGCTTCTGAGACAGGGTTTCTCTGTTTAACAGCCCTGGCTGTCCTGGAACTCACTCTGTAAAGCATGCTGACCTCAAACTCACAGAGATTCACCTGCCTCTGCCTCCCTAGTGCTGGGATTAAAGGCGTGCACTACCATACCCGGCTAATTTCTAAAACAGAGTTTCTTCACTGAGCCTACAGCTGCCTTTGGCTAGGCTTGCTGGCTGACAGGCCCCCAGGGTCTTCCCGTGTGCCCATCTCGTCTGGGGTTTCAGATGCACACCACTGGCAGCGTCTACACAGGGGCTGGGATCTGAACTGAGGTCTCATTCTCATGCAATGAGCACTCTGCCTACCGAGCCGTCTCCCCAGCCCCGTTCTTCATTTCAGTTTGCCTTTTTCTTTTTGGTTGTAATTGCTGGAGGTTTTTCCTTTCATTAGGATGATTCTAATGTTCGTTTAGAAGTAAACATGGTTCAAATAGTTTTTTAAAAGATTTATTTTATTTGATGTGTATTTGTAAGTTCGTGCCTGTATGTGTGTGTACCATATATATATGTTTGGTGCTCTCAGAACCAGAACAAGGCACTGGATCCCATAGAACTGGAGTTAACAGTTGTTTGTGAGATGCCACGTGTGTACTAAGAATCAAACCTGAGTCTTCTGCAAGAGCATACACACATGTATACACACATGCACACATACACACACACACCACACAGAAACCCCATTAGACAAAAATTAATATGGATTGTAAAAATTTAAAGAGAAGAAAATGTAGTTTGCCATCAGTTTATATAATGGGGATACATTTTTAAAAACTAACAGAAAACAATAAAAATAAAAACTGTTATTGACTGTTTGTAGTAGTTTGAATGTATTTGGCCCCCATAATCTCGTAGTGAATGGCACTATTAGGAGGTATGGCTTTGTTGGAGTAGGTGTGGTCTTGGAGGTGTGTCACTGTGGGGGTGGGCTTTGAGGTTTCCTATGCTCAGGATACTGCCCAGTATGTCAGTCGACTTCCTGTTGCCTGCAAGATGTAGGACTCTCAGCTATTCTCCGGCACCACATCTGTCCACATGCTACCATGCTCCCTGCCACCATGATAATGGACTGAAACTCTGAACTGTAAGCAAATCACCCAATTAAATGTTGTTTTTTTTCTTAATAAGAATTTGCCTGTGGTCATGGTGTCTCCTTACAGCAATAAAAACCTAACTAAGACACTGTTTAGATACTAAAAACAAGAACACTCACCTATTTAGCAAAAAGTATGCTGTGAATAACATGACAAAAAAAGGGCAAAGTGAAATAAAATATTTACAAAATATGTTAATAGACTTAATTAAAAAGCATTTTTACAAATCAGGAATAAATGACAAATCAAATAATATAAAATTAGCAGTGGTAAAAATATATATAATTTCTATTTTTGGTTGTGAGCCTAGCCTTTAACTGTTGAGCCATCTTTCTAGCTCAAAAATATTTTTAAAATGTGCCAGCATCTTCAGTAATTAGAAATATGTGATTTAGAAGCAGAAAAGTTAGTTCCTAGTCCCATTGAAACCAACCAAACACACAGAAAAAGATGTGCTACTATTGATTTGTCACATTGGTAATTAGGTTTTTTTAAAAAAAAAATATTTATTTATTTATTTATTATGTATACAATATTCTGTCTGTGTGTATGTCTGCAGTCCAGAAGAGGGCACTAGACCCCATTACAGATGGTTGTGAGCCACCATGTGGTTGCCGGGAATTGAACTCAGGACCTCTGGAAGAGCAGGCAATGCTCTTAACCACTGAGCCATCTCTCCAGCCCTGGTAATTAGTTTTTAATGTTCGTGGTATTTCTTACTTGTGAGAACATACCGAAATAGGCAGTCCTGCGTTGTGGAATTCTAAACTGATTTAAGGAGGAAGGGAGGGGCCTGAGGATGTAACCCTAAATTTATCCCCAGAACCACAAAACAGCAACACAAATTATTTTAGAAAAGAATTTGACACTCTATTTTAAGGTCTTTAAAATAGTCAGTATACCTTTTAACCTAACAGTTGTATATAGGAAGTAATTATGTATTTTGTCAAGAATTTATGTATGAAAATGTTAATTGCAGCAACATATATAATTAGAAATAATTAAATATCTAACAGAAAGGAATTAATGTAGAATATGGTGGTTGAACTACGAAACCAGTCATGATGAAATATTAGAGCTATTACTAATCATAATGTAGTTCTGGAAAAGCAAGCAGACTGAGAGTATTACATGGTATTACATTTTGGGTAGTTAACTGTGGTGCTTATGATCTCTTCATGTTTCCTATCTTTTCTCCAGATTTTCTCTAATTGTGTAGTTTGCAATTAGAGAGAGTGAGAGATTTTGGCGTACTCAGCCCTAAATGGAATGTCTGTCAAACCCCTCTCCTCCAGGCTCAAGGGTCAATAGGACAGAATGGCAGAAAGATTGTAAGAGCCAGAGGTGGTGGGTGACTCCACAGGAGCCATTTTCCAGACATACTAGGGCTGATACACACATGACAAGGAGACCATGACTGCACGCACAGACCCGCTCAATTTCACTGAGCAAAGAAGTTCTTTACAGTTGATGCCTGCTGTGAAAGAGCAAATCAGTTCTTGGAGCGCCACTGGGTGCATCAGCACACTCCAGGGCAGGCCCTGGGCACGGGAGAATCAGTCAACACAAAATGGACCCTATGCTCTGTGTGTGTGTGTGTGTGTGTGTGTGTGTGTGTGTGCTTTTTCTCTTGGCATTTTTTGCCTTAGTTTTTGTTGTTGTTGGTTTATTTTGACTTGTTTTTGTGTTTTGTTTTGAGAGAGAGAAAGAACTTGAAATTGGGTGGGTAGGATCTGGGTGGAGTTGGGGGAGGACAAAGAACGTGATCAAAATATTTTTCTCCCCCAGTTTCAGTGTTTTATTCTTAGAGTAAGATGAGAGTATGATAAATAAATAATACCCAGACATAGGTGCATGTATGCATTCACTTCCCTGTGCCTAAGAACTGATTAACATAATTTTTGCTGGTTAGAAATAGAGTTATTGTGATAATTACTCATTTTAAATTGAAAATGACATTTTATACATTGGTTTCAGCTTTATGAATGCCAGCCATATCTTTTACAGTATTTTATCATAAGGAAGAAACTAGAGAAAATGCTTTTATAGAGTACTCCAGATTCAGACAACAGTCTTCTCAAGATAGTAAAGCATAAGATGAGTTTTAAAAATCTGTTGTGCACATCATTCTATTATTATTATTATTTATCTTTTTTTGAGGTAGGCTTCATTTCATAGCTCAGGCTATACTTGAACTCACATCAAGTAGCACAGGCTAGCTAACTTTCAACCAGTAATAGTCCTCTTGTCTCAAGCTTCCACATTTCCAGAATTACCTCGTGAGCTCCCACATCTGACCCAATACCCTAATTTACACACTTTTCCACCCCTGATTTTCTTTCTTTTTTTTTATTGTTTTTATTGAGCCATATATTTTTCTCCGCTTCCCTCCCTTCCTCTCCCCTCCCCTTCTGCTCTCTCCCATGATCCCCAAGCGCCCAATTTACTCAGGAGATCTTGTCTTTTTCTACTTCCCATGTAGATTAGATGGAAATAATCTTAATAAATAAAAGCAACACATTTTACTTTAAAACAGAACAAAAATAAGTACTTGAAGTTGTTTTCAAAGAACAAGAAGTGTTTAAGAGAATACAAGGTGTGGTGAGCTCCCATTTTTTAAAGTTAAAGTGTAGAAGTGTGTAGAGGTCAGGTAGATGATGTGATGGGTAAAGGACCCCACACTCACATGGTGAAGGGAGTGAACCAACTCCTACAAGATGTTTGCTCATCTCTTGATATCCCTGACTCACACATAAATGTGCATGCACGCGTGCGCACGCGCGCACACACACACACACACACACACACACACACACCAAACCATAAATAACTGTAAGTCTAAAAAATTAGAAATCTGTTACAACATTAATAGCATTTATCTTTAGGTGATAAGAGTAGTTTTTAACTTTATTTTTAATTGTTTTACAACTTTTGCTAAGTTAACACATTTTCTAAGGTAAACATGCATCTCTTAATTTAATTTATTATAATTATTTTGTGTGTGTTTGTGTGCGTGTATATGAAAGTAAGGTTCTTCCATTTGGGATCCAGCATTCTGTCATAGAGGTTTCAGGGCTTTAAGTGGGCCCTTGGGCTTGAGCATCACTCACCCCTAAACCTCTCTTTTAAAATTGTGGGTGGGTGTGGGTGTGTACATGTGGGTATGTATATATGTATGTTTGTGTGTATAAATATGTATATACATATGTACCATGTATGTGTGTGGAAGTGAAAGGAAAACCTGTGGGAATCAGTTCTTAGACTGTGTGCATTCCAGGGATTGAATTTGGGTCAGCCTTTACCTGCTGAGCCATTTCAGTGGCTTCTTAAGCCTCTTGAAAGACTGCAATTTTACAGGCTGGATGTACAGAGGCAAAGGCGGGTGAATCAGTGCTCCAGGCTAGCCAGCGATTCATAGAGAGACCTGTCTCAAACAAAACATATCTCATGCCCCAAAAAAGGGACTGTATTTTTTTAACAGAAATTAATGAATTCTAACCATATCTAATCCTTTGGTTCACTGTGCTTATCACTTAATTTATATTATTTATATATATTTTCACATTTAGATTATGTCCATTCTCTTCTGTTTTGTTATTCTTGGTTCTTTTTAGTGTTAAACATAGAAAGTAAAAGAATCATGATTGATGTCAATTAATTCTATCTTTCAAAATAGTAGAGAGGATTTTTGATTGCCTCCCAAATGAAGAAGCGTTGCATGCTTGAGCTGGTGGATATATCAGTTACCTTGACCTGATTGTTACCCATTGTATGCCACACTGAAATGTCATCACACCCCATAATAACCGTGCAGTTACAATATATCAGTTAAAGTAGCAAGCATGTTTTCTAGCATGTTCTCTCTGGTCCCTCACAGGAGGCTTAATTACTAAGTATAAATTCTAGAAAGCCCATGTTAATTTAATCTAATGAATTATTAGCTGTTTTGCAATTCCAACACCTTTGCGAGGACAACAACCATGATTTAATTTATATTCATCTATATTTATTAGCCAAAATGCAGCAAAAACAACCTGTAGAGTGCTTTGGTTTGGTTTCTTGATTAGTTTGTTTAATAATGCATTGGATTCTGACCTTTAATATAATATGCTTCCTTCATAGCTTGGTGCTAACAGTGGCTTGCACATCATCATCTTTGATGAAATCGATGCCATCTGCAAGCAGAGAGGGAGCATGGCTGGTAGCACAGGAGTTCATGACACTGTTGTCAACCAGCTACTGTCCAAGATTGATGGTGTTGAGCAGCTGAACAACATCCTCGTTATTGGTATGTCTGAAATAAAGGACGATGCCTGCACATTACCTTCTGGCTCGCCCAGCTGGACTTCGGGGCCTGCACTGCTCTCCTACAGAGCTGGAACTGTTGTACGTTCACAACTGCTGCTTAAGATGCTTTTTAGGAGGCAAAAACGTTACTGCTTTACGGACATTGAAACCACTGCTTATAGCAGGGGAGACCTGCGAGCTGGAGAGACTTTAACCTTCTCTCCTTTTAGCCACTTAACTTGCTCTCGCTGAATCTTATAAAAGACTTCTCTTTTTAAATATACATTTTATTACAAAGTCTTGCAGTGTTTCCTACTAGATAAAAAATGTTTTTAGTTTAGTGTTATTTGGTTTGTTTGACTTTTAGAAAATATTCTTAGGGGAGTTACTATTCAGGGGTGTTTGAGACAGTTTCTTTGTATAGCCCTGGCTGTCCCAGAACTCACTGTAGACCAGGCTGGCCTCAAACTCAGAGATCTGTCTGCCTCCACCTCCTACGTGCTGGGATTAAAGGTGTGTGCCACCATTGTCCAGCTGGGAAGTGACTATTCCTATACTGAAGTACATTTTATTTTACTTTAATTATGATTATTTGTTCACTGTTCTTAATATCTGCATTCAGGAATGACCAATAGACCAGATTTGATAGATGAGGCTCTCCTTCGACCTGGAAGACTGGAAGTTAAAATGGAGATAGGTAAGTAAAGTAGATCACTGGTGTGGGTGCATGTGTATGTGTATGTGTGTGTACATGTGTGTGTGCGTGCTTGCATATGGTATGTGTACATGTGTTTTCGTGCAGTGTGTGTACATGCATATATGTGTGGTGTATGTGTGAGTGTGTGTACATGTCTGTAGTGTGTGTTATGTTTGGTGTGTGTATATGTGTGGTATGTGTGAGCATGTATGCGTGTGTGTATGTGAGTGCATGTGTGTGTGATGTGTGTGCATATGGATGGTGTGTGGTGTATGTGAGGGGGGCGTGTGGCACGCACCTGTGTTTTCACATGTGGTTTCAGAGTTCATTAATGAGAGCAACAGCATATTAAATAATGCTCACTGTCAGATTACTTAGGAGAAAAGCATTAGGATTGCAACCGTATCTTCTGATGAACCCTGAAGACCAGGAAAGTGTTCGCTTTTGTTTTTCTCAGGCTTGCCGGATGAGAAGGGCCGACTACAGATCCTTCACATCCACACAGCCAGGATGAGAGGGCACCAGCTGCTGTCTGCGGATGTGGACATCAAGGAACTGGCCGTGGAGACGAAGAATTTCAGTGGTGCCGAGCTGGAAGGCCTGGTGCGAGCAGCGCAGTCCACGGCCATGAACCGACACATAAAGGTCAGGAAACTGAGTGATTGGCGGAGCCTACGGCCTGCAAGTGCTTGCCATCAGTCCTTCTCTCTTTACCACACGGGCTAACTAGAGTAATGCCCACTTTTGGGGTCAAGAAAGGCGGACTAAGGGTTAGTTGTCCACTGAAGGACAAATGACAATGCCTGCCCAGTGGTGACCACCAGTTTATTTGGTTGCTACTGAATGACAGATGGAAGATCCCGAAGGTTGTTGTTTTGAACCTTTGTCCTCTCTTAAGTTATAATGTTTAAAGAAGCTGAGTCTTCTGCATCCAGGAGCTGTCTCATACAATGAACACTGAATAATTGCTATTTTTCAAGTTTTGATCTGGAGACCCAAGATGTGACTCTTGAACTTTTCCCTCAAGGGGTTCAGAGTCAGAAAAATGGACTAGTATAATGTGTTAGTTCTTGATGTCTGTGTGTGTGCTACTAATGGTTGATCTTGGGGCCTTAATGCATGTTTTGTAAGCGCTCTACCACTGAGCTACAGCCCTTTTTATTATTTTTATTTGGGTCTTGTTAATTTGTCCAGGCAGGCCTTGAACTTGCTACATATCAGAGGCAAGCTTTGCACTTGTGATGCTCCTGCCTCAGATTCCTGTGTAGCTGGGATTACAGGCAGCTTCCAGTATGCTTGGCATAGTACAGCCACATTATTGATACTGTGGTAAAAATACTTATCAGGGTCCTTTTATTTTGCTAGGTACGGTTTGATAGATAAGTGCACTTGGGTCTCCCTCACGCTGCAGTTACTCCGTGGCCCCCAGTCTTCTGTCTCGTCTCCTGACGATGCCTTTCTCCTAACCTTCTGACTCATCTGTAGGAATACCACCTGGGTGTTTTCTCTGATCTCAGATAGAAGATTCTCGAATCACTTTCCCTTCTGCTCCTGTTTCTTTTTATCCAGCTCC
Source organism: Dicrostonyx torquatus (assembly GCA_028555095.1). Lineage (NCBI taxonomy): Eukaryota > Metazoa > Chordata > Mammalia > Rodentia > Cricetidae > Dicrostonyx > Dicrostonyx torquatus. The sequence continues at coordinate 8,324,264 of JAQHUG010000032.1, read as the reverse complement.
GCAGGTTAAGTTGCAGTCACCTCTGCTGCACACCTGCGCCCTATGTCAGGTCACCTGCTCATCAAGGTCTGTCTCAGAGTGGTGTTTTTCCAGTGCTGTTGCCACCGCCCACTTCCTCTTCTCTAACTGTCCTGGTTCAGATCCTTTTACCTTCATGGCAGCCATGTCTGCAAAGCAAAGGCATAGTCTCTCACCTGGTTTTAGGTCCTTTCAGATCCAACTAACTGGCCCCTCCAGATGTTCCCCAGTTTATCTCTACGTATCAGACAAACTGAAATACTTACTGGCTACCAAACTTTATTGTGTTTTAAAACTCTCCGTTCTTGCTGTTTTGTTTTTCTTCTGTGAACCTCTACACTCTTTGCTTACCTGGTATGTGTGGTCTTTTTTGTTTTGCTTTGTTTTTGTTTTGTTTTGAGACAGGGTTTCTCTGTGTAACAGCCCTAGCTGTCCTAGAACTAGTTCTGTAGACCAGGCTGGCCTCAAACACACAGTGATCCACCTGCCTCTGCCTCCTGAGTGCTGGGATTAAAGGCATGTGCCACCACTGCCCAGCACTTAAACTTTTTCTGATTCTCCCTTTCAAGAATGCCCTACTGTCTTCCTTCCTGAAGTATTCACATATCATGTGTGAGTCCTCCAGCTGATTTTGACTCCAGATAGTTTATCAGGCAGGTGTGGGGCTCAGTGGGAAAGGCATGAAGCGTGCAAGCTTATGACCTGAGTTGGTCACCAGACCAATGTAAAGGTAGAAGAGAACCAAGTCCACACAGTTCACATGGGTTTTCACCGCCACACACACACTAATATTTTAAAAATGTAAGTAAAAAATAGTTTATTACTTACTGTACTTGGTGGCTATGAGCTTATAGCCTAGTAGTTGGAGGCTAAAGCAAAAGATTTGCTTAAGTTTAAGGCCTGCTTAAAGTACAGACCAAATACCATGCCAGCCAGGATTATATCGCCAGATTCTGGTTCAACACCCCTTTCAAAGGAAAACGTTTATTTAGTACCAGCTATATGCCATGTACTGTACAAGGATAGAACTGCAAAGAATTTAATTGCCGGGCTGGAGAGATGGCTCAGTGGTTAAGAGCATTGCCTGTTCTTCCAAAGGTCCTGAGTTCAATTCCCAGCAACCACACATGGTGGCTCACAACCATCTATAATGGGGTGTGGTGCCCTCTTCTGGCCTGCAAGCATACACATAGACAGAATATTGTATACATAATAAATAAATAAATAAATAGAATTTAATTGCCTACTGTTGATCAGCATACATCCATATACAAGAATAGAGCCGCCTTTAATTCCAGCACTTGGGAGGCAGAGGCAGGAGGATCTCTGTGAGTTTGAGACCAGCCTGGTCTACAAGAGCTAGTTCCAGGACAGGCTCCAAAGCTACAGAGAAACCCTGTCTGGAAAAACCAAAAAAAAAAAAAAAAAAAAAAGAATAGAAAGCATGCCGGGCAATGGTGGCACACACCTTTAATCTCAGCACTTGGNAAAAAAAAAAAAAAAAAAAAAAGAATAGAAAGCATGCCGGGCAATGGTGGCACACACCTTTAATCTCAGCACTTGGGAAACATAAGCAGGCGGATCTCCGTGAGTTCAAGGCCAACCTGATCAACAGAGCAAGTTCCAGCAGGACTGTAGGCAGAGATTGCTCATTTGTTTCCCAATCTCCCAGACCCAAATTAATCATACAGAAACTGTATTAATTAAAACACTGCTTGGTCAGTTAGCTCATGCATATTTCTAGCTTAACTCTTACATCTTTAATTAACTCATTTCTATTAATCTATATTTCACCACAAGGCCTACAGTAAGGTGCATCTGTCCTTCGGCAGTTACATGATGTCTCTGTGACTCCGACTTCTTTCCTCCTCTCTCTGCTTGGAATTCCCACCTTACTCTATTCTACCCTGCTCTAGGCCAAAGCAGCTTTATTCATTAACCAATGGTAACAAAACACATTCACTGCATATAGAGGGGAATCCCACACCACCTCTCCTTTTCTGTCTAATTAAAAAGGAAGGTTTTAACTTTAAATTAGCAAGATTACATACAACAAAACAATTATAAAGCAAGAATTATAGTTACAATATAACTATAATTGGGCAAATTAAAAAAATACTCTATCTTCTATTCTATCTTTGTGATCCTAAAGTTTTATATTATAGCTATCTTTCTCTTACTCCATTATAGACTTCAGAAGGATATAATATTACCTAAGTAAGCAGGAAGTGCATTAGAACTCTAGAATTGATAGAGACATCTTGCTGAGTGGACAGTCACCCAAAGTTCTTCTGTAACATTGGGGCATCAATCTTCAGCCTACAGGCCCATAGTATCCAGCAGGCTTTTCCATGAAGCAGAAAATTTCAAAGACAGTGCTGCCTATATTGGCAGTTTGTCAGTTACTTTCTTCTGTGTCCTGTGGAATATCTGGCAGACTCTTTTATGGAGCAGGAACCCTGAAGGACAGTTTCACCTTTAGACAAGTTCAGCAGTCATTTCTCTGTGGGTCCTGCATGTCTAGTTCATACAGCATAACTTCAAGCAGTCCAGGCAAGAGCAGTTTCTTGCCCAAATGGCTAACAAACTCTATAAGGAGTCTCTTCGATGCCCATCTTTCTCTTGAAGTAGATTGGTGTTTTCAGGAGCAGATGTGTCTCAATGTCATGAAAAGTCCTAAGTTCTTAAAATATTTTAAATGCCATATTCTGTTTAGTCTTTGAAAGGTTTGAAGAATACCTATCCATCTGGAATATATCTCTATATATCTAGGAAAACTAACATGACTAACAAGCTTGACTATTTATAGATGACTATATTTTTAATTACATATTACATTTTTATATGAGCTGTACAAACACAGTACCTTAATCAAGAGTAGAAAAATACATATAACAAAATTGACCTTAAATTTGTATTTGTAAACCAAGGTCCATACCAGTACAAAGTATTCATCTCTATATCACATCCCCATTTAAATGAAAACAAACATTTATAAACAATATTTGGGAATTTGAGCATAGTTCTCTCCAAACTGCTTCCTGCTTTTTGATGGGCAAAGTATTTTGGGGATTTGTGGAGACCTTTCAGGGAATCTTGTTCCATCAAACCATATTAGCCTGGAAGGAATCCACAGGTTCTTGTCTTCTGTGGAAACAAAAGCAGAACCTCTTTTCCAAAGCAACATATCCTTAGAACCAAATTTTGAAGTCAAGATACCTTTAAATATGTATGTTGGCTTATCTTAGCAGCCTATACAATGAAATATTTCTCTGTATTTAGGTCATTTACATTTTAAAAGTTTAAAGAAAACATAGTAATGTACATAATCCAGACTCTGTATATTTTTTTTATCTTTATGTGCCTTATTTTTATTTTATTCCTTTAATCTATGGCTGTCTATACTCTGTCTCTTCGAAGACTTTACTGTTTTTTTTTTTTTTTATAATTCTCTGTACTCTTTTTCCTCTCTCTCCCAAGCCTATGTAAATTTGTCCAACACTGTGATCCATTTAGAGATCTTTTTCATCTGAATTTGTTTTTGTTGTGTGCATGCATACCTGTACTCTTTTCTGACCAGGAGTGCTTTTTTTTAAAATGTGAAGTGGGCATGGCTGGGACCAACTCTGCAGCCCTGCCTGCTTGCTCCGCCCTGTCCAACATGATGGAGACATGTTCACTGCCTCTGAGAGCCATGCACATTGTTCTACTTCCAGGGTTGCAGCAGGTCTGTGTCACTATTAAGCAATCTGTAACACGCTGCTCACAGACCCCATTTAAGTGCTTAGCCTCCTGAAAGAACCAGAGTTTGTGTAACTAACATGAACCTCCCCTAAAAAAGCTACACAGACTTTGCTGCCATTGCTGAGTCAGGAAGACCTCTCTTAAAGGAGCTGCAGAAACCCTGCTCACCACTAGCAAACAGAGTCTATCGAAAATAAATGCAGCTACCAAGAAGATGCGCTAAACTCTGTTCTTTTGTGTCTAGAGTTCCTTTTTATGCTCTCTCAGGTCATGCCCCGTTTTAGGCACCAATTTGTAGGTAGAGACTGCCACCTCGACCCAAAATAATCACACAGAAACTGTATCAATGAAAACACTGCTTGGCCAATTAGCTTATACATATTTCTGGCTAACTCTTACATCTTGAATTAACCCATTTCTATTAATCTGTGTGTCACCACAAGGCTCGTGATTTACTGGTAAGGTTATCCAGCATCTGTCTTCTTCAGCAGCTACATAGTGTCTCTGTGACTCTGCCTTCTTTCCTCCTCTCTCTGCTTCTTTTCCTCCTCTTTCTGCCTTCTTTCCTCCTCTATCTCCCACCTTTCTCTATTCTCCCTTGCTGTTGGCCAAAGCAGCTTTATTTATTAACCAATAGTAACAAAACGAATTCACAGCATACAGAGGGAAATCCTACATCACAGGACAGCCAGGGCCATACAGAGAAACCCTGTCTCAAAAACAAACAAACAAAACAAGAAAATGCAAGAATAATGCATGGTAAAGGAAATGATGAGGCTTCTGATGTGATCAACTCCCGGGATGAGAGAAGCTTTCACGGAGGATGTAAGTAGCTCTTGGTATGCAAAGGAGACATTTTCTGAGGCACAGGGACACAAATAGCATGATAGGTTAGAGTGACTTCATATCGCTTGGGCATGGAAGTTAGTGGAGGGGTGCTAGGAGGCAGTGCTGGGAAAGCCCAGAGACAAAAAGGGAGGATGCGCACAGAGAGCCTTTCATTCTCTCGGAGAAGTGCAGACTCTGTGCTGTGAGCAGTGTCAAACCTTGAAGAGTTTTAAGAATAGTGGTGACATAGTATTAAAACATAAGATCTCTCCAGCAGCCATGTCAAGTGGGAGTGAAGTTGGTAACACAGAACGAGACATGGAGACTTTGATAACAGATCAGTCAGAAAGTAACAGACCTAAGAGTGAGGTTGAGGATGCTGTCACTATTTAGGGGCATCCTGTCATTGGTGCTAGACTGCACTTGACCAGGCCCAGCCAACCACTAGTTCTTCTGAATAAAACTTAAAAAATAAATACAGTCGTGTCCATTAACTGTGTTTATTTGTGGCTGTGTTTATGCTATGATGGCAGAACTCATTTTGCAGTCGAGTTCTATGTGACCTAAAAAGGCTTTTACAGAAAAGGGTTCCTTGTCAGTATTCTAACATTTAAGCCCACATGTTATTCATTTTGGAAATCCCACAGTTCCCTTAAACACTGAGCACATAGTACATGTAGTTTTTAAAATTTTTATCAAATGTATCTATTTCTTTGTGTGTGTGTGTGTGTGTGTGTGTGTGTGTGTGTGTGTGTGTGTGTGAGAGAGAGAGAGAGAGAGAGAGAGAGAGAGAGAGAGGGGAGGTTGGGCAGTAAGTACCTTTTACTTGCTGAATCTTCTCACCACCCATGTATGTTTTGTAAAGAAGTAAACCTATGTATGTATTCTTTTTAAAAGTGTCATTTATTATTTGTGTTTATGAGAGAACAACAACAACAACAAAAAACAGAGGAGAGAGGTGTGGGATGCCTACATGCCAGGGCACTTGTGTGCAGGTCAGTGAACCTTGCAGAAATTGTTTCTCTCTTGCACCTTTGTGTGTGGTGTGGGTCCAGAGAGTGTTAGGGTCCTCAGGCCTGCACATCAGACACCTCCACCAGCTGGGTTGTCATGCCAGCCCAATATATGTATTCTTAACCAAACTCTGCCCATATTCATAATTTCCCTGCCCAGCAGCAGGAACTCTTTAGCCCATTTCCCAAAGGTTTAGACAGTATGAGGATATAGTGTTGGGCCCTGGATAATATGGATGCATCCAGCATGATGATCCTGTTTTGTTTTGGTTTTTTTCCATTCTTCCTCCTTGATATAAACAGTGTAAGTTAAGGGGTCAGTGTGGTGACTCAGTTGGTGAATGTGCTTGCTGCTAAGCCTGACAACCTGAGTTCTAGCCCCAGAATCTACCTGGTAGAAGGAGAGAAGTAGTTCCTATAAATTGTCCTCTTGTCCCGCGCAACCGTCTCGCCAGCAAGAACTACGCGGCACACAAGGATCCTTCTGCAGTATGCTTTAATGCTCCTTGAGAGGCAGAAGCATAAGCTTCCAGAGCGGAGACCCAGAGGCGGGGAAACCCTTCCCTTAAATAGAGGCTTCTCCTCGCCTAGGACGTGTCAGCCCCTGGTTGGCTGCAACCCATCGCACGAGATGACGCCACGGGATAGGCGGGATGGGACGAGGTGGAAAAACCCTTCGCATATGCGCAATGCACCTGTTTATTACTCGGGAACACAGGATCTGCACGCCATCTTGTAATGGCGAATAGCGGGCGCGGCTCCCCACAGTCCTCTGACCTCCACAAGCACATAGTGTCATGCGTGCCCCACCCACACATACACAACATATACATACACACTAATTGTATATGTGTGTATGTGTGTGTACATTTTTTTCTCATTAAAGACAGGGTTTCTCTGTGTAGTCCTGGATGTTCTAAAACTCACTCTGTAGACCATGTTGGCTTCAAACCCAGAGATCCACCTGCTTCTGCCTTTGAAGTGCTGGAATTAAAGTCATGAGCCACCACACCACTGTCTGGCTCACTCATAATAAATTTAAGAAATAAAATTTAAAAGTTGGTTAGAACTTTAAAACACCTATAGCATTCAGTAATTTATTATGATATTCAAGTCTTCAGGGCACAAAAATTAAGTTTTATTTCTACATCCTTTTCAAAACATTTGGGCCAAAGCAAAGATTGAGCGTGGCCGATAAGACAAACCTTCCTGGTGGGCAGTAGTTTTAGGTTCCCTGAAACAAGCAGGACGTCCATGAACTGCCTGGTGTTTGTGTCATTGTACTTGAACGCGTGCTCTTGCTCAGCTCACCCTCACATGACATTTGGCTGTTGAGAGGGAGAAGACTCCTAACCCGGATTTTTTCTCTGAGCTGCTGAAAGGACTGATACGCGAGGTCCAGCTGGAGCAACTCTCCGGGCTGCGTTTGTGAGCTTCGGCATTCTTCTTTCCATAGACCTTTTGGCTGATTAAAGTCATTCTTCCCTTAATTTCAGAGGAATGATAAGAGCCTGGAAAGGTCAGGTTTAGAAGGTTATGAAGCGTAAGGGTGACCACTTGATATTTGCTGGTGTTGAAATACGAGCTTATGAGTTTGTGTCTAATCTGGAAGGTGTTGCTGCTTCTGTATTGATTAGCCAACACAAATAAAATGCAGAAAATAGGTTATTAATGCAACCAAAAGGGGAAAAAAGGGTTTTTTGAATGAATAGAAATTCAGGATTGCAGAGTTTTAAAAATAAAATTGTGTTTATTGATAAAATCGTAGACATTAGCTAGGAAATACTGCATTTATTTTAATGAACAAGCAGAAATAATTTGGCACTAGAATATTATTTACAGTTAGGTAACTTTAAAAATTCCTGCAGTGCCTAAAGAAAGTTTTTTTTCTTCCCCTCCTCACTCCTTGCCATTTTAATTCATTTATAATCTTCTGTTATCGTTGACGCAGTGTCCCGTCTTCTGTCTGTCTTCACTGTGTGGTCTAGGCTGACCTAGAGCTCTCTCCTCCCGCCCCAGCCTCCCAAGTGCTGGGACTGCACATATAAGCTACAATGTCTGGCTTAAATTATATATATGACAGATAACAATTAACCATATTTACAGGCTAATTTTGGTACATGTATGCAGTGTAAAATGAGAGGATTGGGGTCACTGGCATGCTCATGCTTTTCTTGGTTTGGGGAACATTCAGAATCTCTGTACTAGCAGTTTTGAAATAAGCACTAGTGCGCCAATCCCTCAGAACCACCCTTTCCATCCCCTCACACCCAAGGCCTCTGGGAACCACTTGTGTTTGCATTTTTAGGCAGTGTCTCCATAGATCAGACTGGCCTCAAACTCTAGAGCCTCCTGCCACAGTCTCTTTAGTTGCTAGGTCCCTGTGGGTACTGCCTTTAGGGAAAACTGAGATATCATCCCAGGGGCCTGTTGGAAAAGCAAGCCCTCCAGCTTCTCTCTTGCAGATGGGAATTATTCCTCCTACACATGTCCTTCCTCCACGGCCCTTGCCATGTTGGCTAGGACCAAGATCAATAAGCCTCCTCCTCCTCCTCCTTTTTTTTTCTATAAAGCCAGTCTGTTTCAGATATTAAGGATTCAAGGATTACAGATATATAAGGAAAATGAGAATAGCTCCAACAGCCCTCCCTAGAGTTTAGCCAGTGTTCGGGATCCACCTTTGTCGCTTGCTTCACAGACGCACTTACTATATAGAAAGGGCATACGTATAATTTACTGAGATTGTTATTTTTCATTTTCCAGCGTTTGGAAAACATTGCATGTCAGTACTTCTGATGTCCCTCCATTATTTTGGATGGATGTATAGTAGTCTAGAACACTACCACATAAGGTAGCTAGACTGGGCATGGTAGTGAACTCCTGTGGAAAATGGTAAGAGGAAGTCCACTCAGGCCCAGGAGTTCGAGGCTAGCCTGCACAAACCTCAGGGCCAGAGCACATGCACATTTGATTTCATGCTTTATTTTTAGTATTTTGGAAACTCGATAAATATAATGAATGAATGAGCTAGTAATTTATTTAACATTAAGTTCTTTCTGGCTGTGACTGTCTTAGAATGTTCTCGGAACACTGCCTGTCTGTCTCCTTACCCTACCTTACCTAGAACGGACATCTAGTTGTATTTGTGGATACTGGTTTCATTGTCTCCTGATATTGCCAGTGAGAACCACCACACCAGTGCTATTCCAGGTTACGGGCTTGTTTTTGTTTCTCAGAAAGGCTCTAGGACTTCGTCTTCTTCTTTGATGTTCAGTGGGTTTGCCCCAGTGTGTCTAGACAGGCTGGATCTCTTTCTATTGATCCCAATCAGCACTCATTGAACTGCAAAGGCACACCTTCCTTCAGCTGCGGGAAATTTCCTCTCCCCCTTTAGTGTTTCTTCTGTATTAATTAGTCTGTCCGTCCTCTGCTTCTGAGACTGTTTAGGTGAGTGGCAGATTTTCCTTGTGTTTTCATCTTTCATGCTACTGTCACTTGTTGGGATTTGGAGCAGAAAAGGAAATAAATACATGTGTTCTGTTTTGCCTTCTTGATCCAGTTTCCTAACATAATTCTTTTTATCCCTCAAGGCTGAGTTTTTCTTTTTAAATGTCGTGTGTGTGTGTGTGTGTGTGTGTGTGTGTGTGTGTGTGTGTGTGAGCAGTCTGTTCCTAAAGGAACATGACTCATATTTTATGATATTGATGGAAGGCTGATATGTGTCTAACATAGTTTTCTTTTATAGTCACTGTTTTTTTTTTTAAAGACGCCATTTAAAAAAAAGCTGTGATACTGATTTAAAAATGAAATTTTCTTGCTTTGTGCTATTGGGAGTGTGCCCAATCACATTTAAAAAAAGAATGTGTTGCTCTCTTAATCACTCATCAGGTCCAGGCAGCTCCAAGTGCTGATAGAGGCCTTGATGCGTCTCCAGATGTGCAAGTGTCAGCTCCAGGTGCAGGGAGCAGAGTATTTGGGGCTGGCACATAGGTTCTTCAGTACAAATCAAAGTTTTAGGTTATTAGTCTCCTGGAGTAACTCATGGTTCTTAAAGTCAGCTTTAAAGACCAAAGTCATCTGTGGTACCTTCTGAAGCACGATTAATAAAAAGTCAGAGAGAGAGAAATTGGGGTTCAATCTGAAGATCTGAAAAGCAAAACAGCCAGCCACTGGCTCTTATCTTGACCTCAGTCTGAAATGGCCATCCTGCCTCCTGGAATCTCAGAATGAGACTGTGTCTGAGAGCTGTCTCCCCCTGTCTTATATTCCTCTCTAGGACTGGAATTAAAGACATGCACCACCTGATTTCTATGGCAACTAGTGTGGCTACTGGGATTAAAAGTGAGTGTCATTATGGTTACTGAGATTAAAGCTGTCATAACCTGGTCTGTAAGGCTGACCAATGGGACTGTTTTACTCTCAGATTTTCAGGTAGTCTTTATTAAAATACAATTTAAATGCCACTAAAACCTAAACTAGAGATGCCTGGGCCCTCCACTGAACTGTTCAGTGTCCTGCAGGGTGGGGCTGCTGGCATCTGCATGTCTGCAAAACTCTCAGGGACATCCTGATGTACAGCCAAGGCTGGGCATCACTGTCCCTCAGTATTTCCTTGTGTTAAAATAGATGTACCTTAGCACATTTTAGTGATATTAAATACATTCATAATGTGCAGCCATCACTACCACCTATATTCAGAACTCTTTTCATCCTGTAAGTCTGAAACTTTGTCTCTGTTAAAAAAAATAACTCTATTCTCATCTCCCCCCAACACGGGGTAATCATGGCTCCACTTTCTGTAGGACCTTGGGTACTCTAACTATGTAATTCAAGTGGAATCTTACAGTGTTTGTCTGTTTGTGACTGGGTTGCCTCCATCAGCACAATGTCTTCAAGGTCATCTGTGTTGTATGATGCTCAGATTTCCTTCTTTCTAAGGCTGAATCGTACTCCACTGGGTGTCCTTCCCATGTCTGCTTGTCTGTTCATGTGTTGGTGAACATCTGGACTGTTTCCTCATCTCTACTGCCCCTCCGTGCTCTTGTGAACATGGCTGTAAATGCCTAAGACCCAGTTTCTGCTCTACGGGTATACATCAAAGGAGACGTGGTTGGATCATAAGGCAATCTCAGTTTTCTTTCTTTTTTCTTTTTTTGCCTGAGATAGGGTTTCTGTGTGTAGCCCTGGCTTTCCTGGAACTGGCTCTGTAGAACAGACTGGTCTTGAACTCACAGAGATCCACTGCTGAGTGCTGGGATTAAAGGGATGCACCACCATGCATGGCCTCAGTCCTGGTTTTATTTTTGTGAGAAGCTTTTGTGTTTTACATTCCTATCAACAGCCCAAGGGTTCTAGTTTCTCCAAATCCTTGCCATCACTTATTTTCTGACTTGTTTTGTTTGGTTGGGGTTTTTGTAGTCATAGCTGCTCTGTGACTATAAGGTGAAATTTCATTGTGTTTTTTGTTGTGTGGGGGTTTTAACAGGGTATTGGTATGTATCCCATACTGGCCTTGAACTTGCCACCTTCTTGCCTTAGCCTCCTGACTGCTGGCATGTACCACTCTTCACTTTGTGTAGTTCTTTAAGAATGAGCGGTGCCAGCCATCTTTTCATGTGCTCCTGGGCATTTGCAACATCTAGGGAGGCTCGAGAGGACAGGCTGACATTTGTCCATGGTCGGATGCCATTGTCTCCTTCCTTAGAGAAAATCCCTGTTCAGGTACCTAGTTTTTGTTACCAGGTTTTAGGAGCTGTATTTATTCTAGCTTTCAACCTCTTTAACATACATGATTTGCACATAGTTGTGGATTTTATATGTGAAAATATTCTTTTAACCTATTCTTAGGCTGGGAATACTGCTAAGTTTTCTAAATTCTTTTGTTTTATTTCTTCTCAGGCCAGTACGAAAGTGGAAGTAGACATGGAGAAAGCAGAGAGTCTGCAGGTGACAAGGGGAGACTTCCTGGCTTCTTTGGAGAACGACATCAAACCGGTGAGTGTGCATGAGTGTGCACGAGTAGGTGTGGCCCACAGAGCAATGACTACTACTATGGAAGAGGGAAAGTGCCCTTCTGCCTTGTGCTTCAGGACCTGTTGTTCCCATGGCTTTCTTTACACCCTGAGAAATCTTACCGTAGAACCCTCAGCAGCATACTGATGGCTCGGCCTGTCTCCTGTAAGAGATCTTACTGTCTTACAAGGCCACCCATTCAGCTTTGAGATTTTCTGTTTCTTGGTTCTTCATAGAACTTAGTAGTCTTTCAGGATTTTACATAACCTCAAGCTACAGCAACCTAATTTCAGTCCTTCCTTTCCATGTCAGCTACCATGACATTGAGAATGAACCCTCGGGAATCGAGACTATGGCTCGACAGTTAAGTGTGCGCCTGCTCTTACAGAGAACCCGAGTCAGTTTCCAGCGCCTGTCAGGCAGCTCACAGCTACCTGATCCAGGGCCAGGGGATCTGATGCCCTCTCTGGCTCCAAGGGCCCTGCACACACATGGCATTCGCACACACTCTCACACATGTGTACACACAGACACATGCACACTTACACATGAATAAATAATAAAATCAAATTTGACAAAGAAGAGAAAATGCACACTCATATCTTGCCCTTTCTCACTCCCTGCCTCCCCACGTCTCCAGAACATCCCAATTTGTGCTCAACACCTCCTCTGGCTGCTGTAGTTTCTAAGATTCTTTTTTTTTTTTAAAGATTTATTTATTTATTATGTATACAACATTTTGCCTCTATATATGCCCCCACACCAGAGGAGGGCACCAGATCTCATTACAGATGGTTGTGAGCCACCATGTGGTTGCTGGGAATTGAACTCAGGACCTTTGGAAGAGCAGCCAATGCTCTTAACCACTGAGCCATCTCTCCAGCCCAGTTTCTAAGATTCTTAACCATCCTAGATTCCTTTGGGGACAAATGCTAGATTGTCTTAAAATGTACTGAAATCAGTCATGGTTAGAACTGGAAAATGTGTCGTTAAGTTCAATTCATTATTCTATAAAATACCAGCCATTAACATTTGAGTCATCATTGTTTGGAACCCAATAAAAACTGTTGAAAAGCCTAGTTGTTAGAGTTGTGTGTGTGTGTGCAAGTGCGCGCACGCGCGCGCGTGTGTGTGTACATAAGTATTGTGTAGGTAGGTTTTTTTGTCCCTTTGAAATTTTTGTTTGTTTTTTCAAGACAGAGTTTCACTGTATAGCCTGGAACTCACTCTGTAGACTAGACTAGCCTAGAACTCAGAGATCTGCCTGCCTCTGCCTCCTGAATACTGGGATTAAAGGTGTGTGCCCACCACAACCTAGCAATTTTTTTCTTTATTATAGAAAATAATGGGTTGGGCTGGAGAGATGGCTCAGGGGAGATCTCTGCCTGCTTTCCCAGAGATCCTGAGTTCAGTTCCCAGCAACCACATGGTAGCCTCTTCTGGCTTGCAGGCATACATGCATACATTCAGGCAGAACCCTGTATAATAAATAAAAAAATAAATAAATAAATAGATCCTTAAAGAAAAGAACATGATGGGTTACATTGTGATCTCTTCATATGTGTATATATTATTTGGAGCTTTTTCTCGTCATTCTTTTTTTTTTCCGAGACAGGGTTTCTCTGTGGCTTTGGAGCCTGCACTGGAACTAGCTCTTGTAGACCAGGCTGGCCTCGAATTTACAGAGATCCGCCTGCCTCTGCCTCCTGAGTGCTGGGATTAAAGGCGTGCACCACCACCGCCCGGCTTTCTCGTCATTCTTAAATGAATCTCGGGTATACAGAATTATACTAATCTTTCTGATTTTTAATCTTATTTTATTTTATTTTTGGTCTTTCAAACAGAGTTTCTCTGTGGAGCCCTAGCTTTCCTGGAACTCACTCTTGTAAACCAGGCTGGCCTCCAACTCAAAGATCCGCCTGCCTTTGCCTCCACATGTAGAGGGATTTGCTTGGGCTACCTGAACTCCTGCCATTGTGCTCAATCTCAGCCCTCAGCTTGGTTCTTCTCCAAAGTCTCTGTGGGGTTAGACCTGATTTTATTACCAGTTTTTATCCAATGCCTTGGGGGATGAGATAGTTTTTTATTTCTTGGTCAGAAATCATTTAATCCAAAATGTCTTTCAAGAGGACATGGCAAGGAATGGGTTGTGTGACCCAAACAACACAGTGACAGAGACAAAAAGATCAGATAGTTTGGTTTCAATACTAATGATTAAAATGCTTTAAATTGTCCTTTACCTCAATAGGCATTTGGCACAAACCAAGAGGATTACGCAAGTTACATTATGAATGGAATCATCAAGTGGGGTGACCCCGTGACCCGTGTCCTGGATGATGGAGAGCTGCTGGTCCAGCAGACTAAAAACAGTGACCGTACACCACTGGTCAGTGTCCTTCTGGAAGGTAAGAGGAATGACGTGACGGCCTTAAAGTTTACAAAATACAGAAAAGGCAGCATTTGTTTTCAAAAGTTATTTGGTACTTTTCAGAAAGGTAAGTGGTTTTCAGTTCTAAACTTTGTTCATGATCAGCAAATTCTATCCCAGCCTATTTGCCAATATTGGGACAGATTGAAATTGGGGAGAAGAATGTCACTGACAAATGACAGCAACTAGTTTTCTTACAAGGGTGTATTTCTGTAGTACTTAATAGATTGATACTGTGTAGCTCAGTGGAGGAACTTGTGATGTGGATACAAAGACATTCGAGCACCACCAGTCTTGTCATAGAAAAGACTTGTAAGGGAATCCTGCAGGACAGTGGTGGTGCACACCTTTAATCCCAGCACTTGGGAGGCAGAGGCAGGTTTGAGACCACAGTAGTTACAGAGTGAGTTTCAGGACTGCCAGGGCTATATAGGTCTTGAACCCCCCCAAAAGAAAGAAAGAGAGAGAAAGAGAGGGAGGGAGGGAGGGAGGAAGGAAGGAAGGAAGGAAGGAAGGAAGGAAGGAAGGAAGGAAGGAAGGAAGGAGAAAAATCCCTAGTTTTGGCACACACATGTAAAGGTGTGTGTTGTGCAAGTTGCTTTGCCCAGAAGTGGTCGGAGAACTAGAGGTGATGCTTAATTTAGGCCTTGAGGGGTCAGGGGTCAGTTTGTATTTTATCAAGTAGACAAAGGGAAGGACATTCCATTCACAGCCAGTTAGCTTAGAATTAGTATGACAGCAGAAAATTCCAGGGAGACCAGATGACAGGGGAACCTAGCTCCCTCTGAGGCCTAGAGGTGAAGGCTTCTGAGAGAAACATGTTAAGCCAGGAGCCAAAGGATGTGTAGAAGCTGGCCAGGCAAAAGAATTGAGAAGATAGTCTACAAAAAAAGACTTGGCAGGAAAGTTCAAGAAGGAGAAAGATTAACTAAACTAGAGTCGAAGATAGAGATGGGAGAGGCCAGTGAGATGGCTTGGAGGGTAAAGGTGCTTGCTGTCACCAGAACCCACAATAAAAAGATAGCTGCTTCACCAAGTTGTCCTTTGACCTCCACAGACTTACCATGGCATGCAAATACACACGTAATAATAATAATGATGATGATGATAATGAAAATAACAACAAAATTGAACTGGATAGCCTACCAGGGCTAGGTTGTAGCTCAGTGAGCGTGTGCTTGCTTGGCACAGGGGGAAAAAAGAAGAGATTAGATTATGCCTTAGGGGCACTGAGCAGCCACTTGGAAGCTTTTTAGCAGTGAAGTCACATAGGGAGGTTTGTATTTTGAAACTGTAACTATGACTGCTTAAGATGGAAAATGGATAGGAGGAGAAAAAGGTGCAGAAAGCTACTGGGTAGAAGCAGGTAAATTGGCCTAACACTGGTGGCATAGGGAACTGGGTTGATTGAGAAATATGGCGGAGGTAGAATAAGAGCTTGATGAGAATTACTATTGCTATTAGATTTTTTTGTTTTTGTTTTTTGTATTTATTGTTAAAAGAGAAATTTACATTTACTCCCCTTGTCCCAGGCCCTCCCGCTCCCCTACCACCCATCCTCCCTCCCCCTGCTTCCCTAAGAGGGGGCAGGATAACCTGCCCTGTGGGACGCCCAAGG
>JAQHUG010000032.1:8273080-8306478 GCA_028555095.1 Dicrostonyx torquatus | reverse complement strand
AGAAAGTGGGAAGTAGCCTGCAATACCTGGGCACAGGAGATCACTTCCTATGTAAAACCCCAGTGGCACAGACAATAAGAGCAACAATGAATAAATGGGACCTCCTGAAACTGAGAAGCTTCTGTAAAGCAAAGGACATAGTCATTAAGACAAAAAGGCATCCTACTGAATGGGAGATCTTCACTAACCCCACATCAGACATAGGCCTGATCTCCAGGATATACAAAGAACTCAAGAAACTAGACATAAAAGTTTTTTCAAGACAGGGTTTCTCTGGGTAGCCCTGGCTCTCCGGAACTCTATCTGTAGAGTAGGCTGACCTCAATCTGCCTGCCTCTACCTCTGCCTCTTGAGTGCTGGACTAAAGGTGTGCTCCACCTGCCCAGCTGTAAATACTGTTTTTATCCACAGGGAAACAGAAGCTTAGAAATCCTGCTTAGATTAAGTATCAGCAGGGTGCTGGAGAGGTGGCTTGGTTACGGATGCTTTCTAGTTTTGCACACAAGCTGAGTTCAATACCCAACCCTGTGTCAGGCAGCTCACAACAGTTTGTAACTCTAGCTCCAGGGGATCTGACACCCTCTTCTGGCCTCTTCAGACACACTGCACACACACACACACACACACACACACACACAGAGAGAGAGAGAGAGGGAGAGAGAGAGGGAGAGAGAGAGAGAGGGAGAGGGAGAGGGAGAGATACGTGTAACACACACATAACTTTTTAAAAGAAAATAAGTCTTTTAAAAATAAAAAGCTTGCCAGGCTGTAGTGGTGCACTCCTTTAATCCCAGCAATCAGGAGGCAAAGGCAGAGGCAGGTGAATCTCTGTGAGTTCGACACCAGTCCAGTGAGTTCCAGGACAGCCAGCGCTACACAGAGAAACGCTGTCTCAAAAACCAAAAAATAAAATAACATAAAAATAAAAAAATAAAAAGATAAATAAGTATGGGCAAAGTGTCAGACATGACCTCCAGCCTGATGAGCAGGGCTGTGCATCAGAGACACTGCAGAGAGACAGGTTTTAGGAAGAACGATCACTAACTCACTTTTGAGCAGCTAGATTCCATGTTCCTGTAGGATAATGTGATTGGCAGTGTTGACTAGCTTGTTTGACTTGCAGATCTGAAGCTCAATGGGTGCAGTGTGGCTGTCCTAGCTCAGAATCTGCCCCTGTAGTCACAGGAGTGGAGACAGTCCCTTAAAGAAAGGGTGCGGATGAGATGCAGACAGGGCCCGGAACTTTTATCTGAGACTTGTTAACTGTTCAGGACTAAATAGAGCAGGAAAAAATGACAAGGGAGGCTAGGCGAGAATAATGCAGGGGAGGAGGGAAGAGAGGGCGTGCTGTCAGGAAGCCAAGAAAGGCATTTCAGGACAGAGGTATTGTATCTAATGCTCCTAAAAGGTCAGAAAATTACCTGTGTGGAGTTCAGGGACCTTGATGGGACTCTGACCAGTGTGGGTGGAAGCCTTGTAGCTGGGTGAGGGTGAGAGAGAGACAAAAGGTCAAGCAGGCAGGGAGATCGTAGGGAAGTTCCCTTTAAAGATGAATGAAGGGGTAATGTTGAGTATGGAGTCCGGAAAGAGGGTTTGGGTTTATTTATTGAGCTTTCAGATCTGCAGAACATATGTAAATGCCATTGGAAATATGTCAGGGGAGAGAGGGGCTGTCACTAATGTTCCATTCCAGAGAGGACGGCAAGGGAGAAGCAGGGACCTGTCTTCCAGTGCATGGGAAGGGGGTCTAAGTGCAGGTGACTGTGGATTTGATTGCCTTTGTGAGA
This sequence comes from Dicrostonyx torquatus, assembly GCA_028555095.1. Taxonomy (NCBI): domain Eukaryota; kingdom Metazoa; phylum Chordata; class Mammalia; order Rodentia; family Cricetidae; genus Dicrostonyx; species Dicrostonyx torquatus. The sequence goes on along the minus strand of JAQHUG010000032.1, from coordinate 8,304,691 downwards.
ACAAATGAGTTCAGCTTCTAGCCATCTAATAAAGCAGCATTCCCCTGCTCCCAGTGTCACCTCCCAAGAAAACTGCATTTTTATTACCAAGAGAAAAAAAGATTTGATACAACTAATAAGTCACGTCCTGATATGCATCTGGATACATTTTCTTCTTTTCAGAAGCAAAATCCTTGTGTTCTTGCTTAGTCAGAGGGTTAGAAGATTAAGGGACTGTGAGGAAGCAGGAAGGCATGCGTTTCACCATACTTTGGAGAAATGCTAATCAGTTCATTAAATGTAGTTGCTAATAAATAAAAGGAAACATGTCTGCTGTGAAACTGTCAAGAAATGTTAATGAGCAACTAGTTGAGACCTCAGAGCCTTGTGGATAAAAGTTTCAACTTGTTTGATGCCCTGTGCTTAGGTTGGCTTTTTTCCCCCACCTGTCTCTTTATGCAGGCCCTCCTCACAGCGGGAAGACTGCCCTAGCTGCAAAGATTGCAGAGGAATCCAACTTCCCCTTCATCAAGATCTGCTCCCCGGATAAGATGATTGGCTTTTCTGAGACTGCCAAGTGTCAGGCCATGAAGAAGGTATCAAGATTTTGATTTTGATTTTAATTGCTAGTCTCTGGTGAGTGTGTGCGTATGTGCACACATACATGTACTTATACACACATGAGTACAAAAGTGGAGCAGCTCTCACCTCAAACAGGCCTGTCGGCAGAACTTAAGAGTGGACGGTGACCGCTTCAGATCCTAAAACTTTATCATGCATTTTAGCTGAGTAAGTCTTTGCCTTTCAGATTTTACTTAGTACATATCAACATTAATTTTCACCTCTTGTCTATCTAAATTTGATAAAGAAAAATCACTTCAGACGGTCGGGTAGAGAGAAACAAATTCTTTTATGTTTTGGTTTTTTAGTTATTTATCAACATACAAAGCCAAACTGTTCAGAGTTGACTGTAGTTTCGAAAAGAACAGAAATTAAAATGCCTATCAAAGTTTTTCCCAAGAACCCCTGCACAGGACAGTTTGTATGATGTGGTAAGGAAGACCGCGCTTCTCATCAGAATCCCCCTCCCACCCTCTCCAAGCCACTTTCTGAATCTCCCACTCTGAGCTGTTAGTGGAGTTAGCACAGTAGAATTAGGGTCATCTGGTCTAGCTCACCTGCATCCAGGCAAGAACCGCATAAGACTCTGGAATGGCAGCTGCGGTGGTGGCGTACGCCTTTAATTCCAGCACTTGGAGGCAGAGGCAGGTGGGTGGCTGTGAGTTCGAGGGCAGGCAGGGCTACACAGAAGACGCTTGTCTCTTTTCCCTTGGTAGCCTGTGCTGATGTTGATACTCTAAGAATTTTGCGTACTTTTGTTCTGCTTTGTTTGGATGAGCACGTGACAGCCAAGTGCTTACACTTGAACTCTTTTCCAGACCCCCCCCCGCCCCGCCCAAGCTAGTGTTTTCCCTCTAAAGGTGACCCTTAAGCTACTTGTGTTGAAACTTGAAGTAACCCTTGGAATGTGTAGTCACTGAACTTGGCGCCCAGGGTAAAACTGGTTGTATCTGCATTGCCTTAAAACCACTTCTGTACTTGTTCAAAATCAGTAGCCTGTGCAGATGGCAGCTGACTCCATTGCTTTCCAGCTGCTGCCAGCTGCTACCTCAGAAGTGCTCTGAGATGTGGGTGGATAGCCCTTGTTGTTCTATAAAGTTTAAAAAGTACTTCAGGCTTCTGCAGATCAAAGCTACCTTGTGAGTGTGAGATAGTATCATTTTTATTATTTTAATCTCTTGCAAATTGACTTGGGGGGGAAGGTACTATGTGCTGATTTTAGAGGCTTAAATGGTTAAATTAATGACTTAATAACTTATGATTTAATCTTTAAATTGCTGAAGCCTTTCAAGGTAGAGTTTTAGATGAGCAGAAAGCTAAGGAATATAAAACTAAGAGCCTGTATGAGCTTCTTCAAGATTGTTCTGATTCATGATTCAGTGTCTGGATCATCCGCGTGCTCTTCAGATTACAAAAAAACAAAACAAGAACAAAAACTGCGACAGAATAATAAATAAATCTACATTAGACTTTTTGTTTTCCTTGGGGGGGGGATATTATTTCCTGTAACAAAACTTCAGATCAGGGAAAATAATGGAGCATAGGAGTCCTAGAAAATGTCAGGAATATTGTGAGACTTTGCCAGCACTTTCCTTCTTGTTACCTAATGGCTGCCTGACTAATGCCCGAGGCCTCAAACCGGTTTTAGTACTCCAGGTCTCCCAGGTTGATTCTGAAGATGAAATGTAAACACGCCATTCTTCAATCCTTCTAGCTGCCTCCCCCTCCTGTTCTTGTCCTCACAATTTCAGTGTGAGGATGGGGACGGGGTATTTTAGCATTCTTTTCAGACCACAGATAATTTGTAATGTTTTATTCTGAAAAAAGCATTTCTTTCCTTCTAAGTATCCTCTCTCCATATAGCTTTTCTTAGTAACAAAAATAATGGGGGAGGGAAGGTAGAGGGAGTGGGAGGAAGGAAGGGAGTGGGAACAGGGACTGATATGTAAAATGAGAAAAGGTAGTTTCTTAAAAATAAATAAGTAAATAGAAAATACAAAAATAACAGATTGAAAAATTAAAATATACCTTTAATCCCAGTACTTGGGAGGCAGAGGCAAGCAAATCTCTGTGATTTTGAGGCCAGTCTGGTCTACAAAGCAAGTTCTGGGACAGCCAGATCTGTTACATGAGACATACTGTCTCGAAAAACCATTAAAAAAAAAGTAAAATCATCTGTATTTGAACTTATCCTTTAGTTCTCTGTTAAGAGTGCTGTGCACATACATACGCATGTTTGTGTGTGTGTGCACATGTGTGTGCAGTTGCAATGTACTGAAGAGCACATTGGACATACCACTTTAATCTCAAGATATTGTTGTGACGCACACCTTCAATCCCAACACTTAGGAGGCAGAGGCAGGTGAATCTCTGTGAATTAGGGGCCAGCCTGGTCTACATGGTGAGACCTTGTCTCAAAAAACAGGAAACCATAAATGAATGAGGCATATCTGCAGGTAGTCTCAGTATTATTAACTGATTAATACCCATTTACACAGTTCCTTCTGGGAAGTTAAGACAGCATACTGCAGAGGACCTGAGTTCAGCTCCCAGCACCCACATCAGGCAGCTCATAACCACTGTAACCCTGGCCTTAGTTTTAAGGGGACCGGATACTTCTGGTCACTGCAGGCACCTACACTCACGTACCCAGGCACATACACAGAATTTAAAAGAAATAAAAATATTTTTAAAAATAATTTTTGTTTAGGTTGTTTCTAAGTTTTGTGGATTTTTGTTTTGTTTTGTTTTGTTTTGTTGTTTTACAGTTAGAAATAATATTCTAGCCGGGCGGTGGTAGCCATGCCTTTAATCCCAGCACTCAGGAGGCAGAGGTTGATGGACCTCTGTGACTTATAGGCCAGTTTTATCTATAGAGCAAGTTCCAGGACTGCCAGGACATAGAGAAACCTTGTCTTGAAAAGCAAAACAAAACTGTATATATATATATATGTGTGTGTGTATATATATATATGTGTGTGCGTATATATGTATATATATTATTCTGTAGAATTATCAAGTTGGAGAAATCATTGCCCCACATTTTTGTTAGATTTTTTTTAAGTTGATTAACATCATGTGACTAAATACTTGGGGTTTGATTCAAATAGACCTGAATTTGAAACCCATCGCTGCCACACTTACTAAGGTCTCTGTCACCTTTAGTAAATTATTTTCTCTAAAAGCCTTTCAGCCTTTGTCTTTTCCTGTATGAAGGTGATGCTTCTTCAGAGCATACTAGTGCATACCTCAGTCCCAGCACTCAGTAGGCTGAGGCAGTGTGAGAATTAGATGAGATAGTAACTCATGTAAAGTAACATGGCATTCCTCGCACAGAATATGGACTTAGTAAGTATGGTGGTCAGTTTTACTAATTATTGTACAGGTTTCTGCTTTGTACTTTAGGATGAATCTTCAGGATTTGGATTTCTATTATTCATTGATATTTTCAATATAAAATTTTATTTTTTCAGATTATAATAAAATTACACAATTTCCTCCTTCTCTTTCCTCCCTCCCTCCTCTCTCAGGCACCCCCTTGCTCATTCTCAAATTCATGGCTTCTTTTTCTGTAATTGTTGTTACACATGTGTGTATACATTCATATCCCTAAATATATAAATACAACTTGCTCAGTCATATAATCTTACTTGTCTGTATGTGTTCAGGGCTGACCATTTGTTATTGAATAACCAGTTGGTGTGTTTTCCAGGGAAGACTATTAATCTCAGCACTCCTTAGTTGCCTGGAGTCCCTATGAGCTTTTCTCCATCCATGTTGTTAGCATATTTATCTGTTGGTGTCACCCTTGGTCAGGTCATGTTTAGGCAGCCATGTTGGTGAGAATTGATGAGTTTAGTTTCTCTGGCATTTCTAGGAGACATATTGTCATAGCAAAAGAAAAAAAACTTAGTATTTGTGAAGATTTTTACATGTATTGCTATCAAACCTTTTATATAAAGATAGTACTGATTTTACATGGCCCATTCCTCCAGAAAGTTGTGCTAATTTATACTTGAATAAAATATGAAAAGAATGAGTTTCTTTGGATTTTTGCCCTAGTTTAATGTTATTAAATTTTTCTTTTCCAATTAGTTAGGTTTTAATTTAAGTTAAATGATAGGCATTTAGTCCTTTCTTTAGTTACATTTTAATGGCTCTGGTAGAGTACCTGTTTAGCATATATGCAAGGCCTGGCACTCCATCTGTGTGTGTGTGTGTGTGTGTGTGTGTGTGTGTGTGTGTGTGTGTGTGTTTTCAAATGTTCTATGATTATAATAGTGTATAAGCACAGAGATAACACAATGTGTTAATTTTGTTAAGTAGGAGTGGTCTAAATTAATTCTTATAACATTTTTGTTATCATTTTATTTCTTGGACCAATAGCAGGTAGTTTATATAAAGAAAGACAGCCATAATTACGCTATTTCTTTTCCCCCTAAAATAATGGTGCAGAAAATACATGAAAACAGTTTATTCTCAATTCATTTAAAATTTACCTTGTACTTCTGCTTCTTTCTTCAATAAATCCTTTCTGCATGGTTAAACTCAACACTGTCAGGGTCCTTCTGAAGCATTGTCCTCTCATTCTGGGTGGGGAGGGGAGTGCTGTATGCTCACTCAGATATTTGAAATATTTGCAGGTATTCCTCCTTTCTCCTATTTTATGTTTGCCTCCCAAACTTTATTTTGTTTTAAAATTTTAATTCTTTTACGCATTTTTGCATCTATACTGTAAAAATCTATTTTGCTGGCTGTTAATGACAGGGATAGAGCAATAGAATTTGATTTCAACTTATTACCTAATCATGGTGCTTCTGAGTACACACAGTACGAAGACAAAATAGACAAGCCAGATATTACTAAAATTGTTAAACAAAATTCACTAAAAACATCGGCAATTTATAGAACTTCTATTAATAACATGATTATTCTTATTTTCAAAGGTTTTGAAATTAGCGGAAGAAATCTTCCTTCCCACTAGCTTTTTGAGAAAGAAATAATCTTCTGTGAATATCCTACTGTGAACCCACTGCAAACTGCAGTCTGCACAGACAGTCATGGTGCCTAATCCTCCTCTTTTCATGCTTTAGTCGGTACAAAGAGCAGAGCTGGAAACTGGATCTTCTGACAGCAGTTACTAAGCAACAGAATTTGGATGTTTTGGGTTGACATCCTAATATATCATGAAGCTGATTCAGTGAAGTTTGAGCGTGCATGAGCTGAGCGGTGTGGGTGCTCCAGTCCTGGTGGACATCCCTTGGCTTTGGGGTGAACACACCGTCTTTTGCCGTGCCTGTAAAGGAGGAGCAGAGCTCCGAGACCACGTGGCTTTTAGACAGTGAAGCACACCCTCTCTGTGGATCATGATGGTTAAAAACGTAAGACTTTTTCTTGAAAAGCAGGGAGAACAAATAAGGGATTTTAAGGTCAATCCAAGAAGCTTTAGTGCTTTGCCAGAACTTGAGGTCCACTTCCTGCACAGCCTGTTTGCTTGGTCTGCTCCCAAATTATTTTTAGAGACCAGAGATTATTACTGATAGTGGCAGTTTAAATTTGCTCATTTACGTTTTTATATGCTACCAACTATGATTAGCATATGTTTCCCACTAATTGCTGACAGATTTACTGCATTAGGGATTTTCAAGCCACGAGATTCCTCCTGTCACTAGATTTCTGCTAACTAGGTTGAGCTACTTCACGCCAGCTATTCCAAAATTGGAGTGAACCCTTCCAGGCTCCAAAAGAGAGAGCTTAGCCTCGCTTCCTTAAGAGCACTAAAGAGGTTATAGAAAGTGAAGGATAGAGCTCCTTAGAGCACTCTTTGCTGTGGCTTGTGACTCTGAAAGGCCGGGATTAACATGGAGCTAATAATGCTGGCATCCTCCCTGGAGCGTTCATGTCAGACCAGAGAAGCAGCTGCTGCCCCGCCCCTCCTCACAGGTGGCTCTAGCTAGTCTGAAGAGTCTAAGGCGGAGTGAGCTCTGTGCCTTAAGCAGTTTCCGTGCCCTGCCCCCTACCCAGCCTGCCCCAGTCCCTGCTCCTCAGTGCTTACACAGTGTGCTCGAGTGGAGCCCCGGTTGTCTCTTCTGACCCTTAGGTTTGTGGACTGTCTGCCTTTACAAGGAAGGGAGGTGGTTCAGCGTGTTAACAGTGATGGGCTTCTCAGTGTCCACAGCTGGGAGCAGACTCTGGGAATCTGTTTCCTAGAGATTATCTTCATCCTTCAGGGCAAATCTCACCATTTCCACACAAACCCAGAGTGTTCTCCCTTCTGCTCCTTCAGTCCTTCCTTTTCCCTCCCTCCAGGCCTTCTTCAGGCTTCCCGCCTGATTCACTTAGACCCCAATCTGTCTGTCTGTCTATCTCTCTCTACATATTTGCTGACAATTCTCCTGCGCTACGGGACACTCCTGGATGACTCGAGAATGATTGTACATCCCTTAGATTAATCTTTTTGGAGCCTGTGAGGTGTAGCTCCTCGCTATAGCTTCAGCCCACCTGGCTGCTCCAGCATTGTGACATATTTGATCTAGAGCAGGCACCTTGCATCTGCTGTGTGCTGTTACTGATGGCAAGCTGTGATGGCATTCTAACTGGGGCAGTTTGCATGATCTAGTTGTTTTTTTCCCTGTATCTTTTCTTCCAATATCTCACCTCCTTATGAATTGATTTCCATAAAATTATGGTAGAACTTTCCAGCTCAGTATGTAAATATCTCATTAGATATAGGCTGGCAGCTAATCTCCTGTGTTTGCCCGTCAAGGTTGAGTCTCGTCTTAGCACTGTGCTGGGGCCCGGGCCAGGAAGCAGTTTCTGAGAAGACTACACATAAATCAGGGATCCAGGGGAAGAGGGAAGACCTCATGTTAGACTGGTGACCAGATAAAGAGGGGCCTGTGTGTGTGGGGAGTGAAAGGGGCGTGTGTGCACATTCAAATCAGAGCAGAGGAGTCGGGGTTAGCTAGTCAGCTGGTCTTGGCGTGGCCTTGTCATGGTGAGTACATTGTTAGCAGGGCTGACTGTGAGCATGCCTCTCTCTGTAGCATTGACCACACTGAGAGCTGTTTGTCTTTTAAAATAAAAGTACAAAACGCTTTATATTAAATGAATATCATTGGTATTTTTCTTCTAAAATTCCAGGTAGCCTATGTGAAGTTCCTAAGTTGTTTCCACTACATGACAGGAAACAATCTGTTTACATACATACATATATACATACATACATTTCTTTTTTTTTTTTTTGAGAGGGCCCCGTGTAACCACAGCTAGCCTCAGACTTTCTTGTGCAACTGAGACTGGCCCAGATCTGAGCTTGCTGCCTCTACCTCCCAGGTGCTAGAATTGCAAGTGGGCACCATCACACACCCAAAGATGTCCCATGTTTGCTACTAAAAATTTGATATGTAAATTACACATTACAGAAAAAGGAGAAAACCCGATTCAGGGGGCATGTAGACTTAAAACAGCCGGCCAGGCCCTGATGCCCCAGGCTTCCGTCACTCTAAGCTAGGATTTCATTGCTTGAGTGACAGAATGATATGCTTGCCCCAAAACCTTTAGTAGATCTCGGTTTCGCAAAGCATTATTTTTACAGATTCCCTGCGTTTACACGATATGACAGTGGTTTTTAATGCCAATGCAAACTTCAGAAATAGGAAAGAACCACTGCTCCTAGGCTTTCCCATGGTCTTGAACTCACTAACTCAAAGCAGAAAGCAGCCATCAGGAAACTGAACAGCTCTTTATCCCATCTCCTTCTTTTTGAGCTAGGGTGGGGTGGTCCTGCTGAGTAGTCCTCTCCTTCCTATCCAGATGTATTCAACATCCATTCCCAAACCGATTGTTTGATTCCTGTTCCTTCCTCATCGCCACCCTCACTCTTCCCTAGGTTGTTCCTCTCCACCCCCGACAGCTGCAGCATCCACTCACTTCTCCAGATACTGACTTCCAGCCACCATTTCCTCCTGAAGCTCCACAGTCTCGGACTCTAACTCTCTTCTTTACAGCAGCCTGGAAAATGTTTCTAAAATGTAGAACGGACATCTCAGTTCATCGGTTAAAACTCTAGAGTGTAAAAATGCCTTTACAATAAATTTTTAGTTTACTGAATATTTTAGGATCTTCTTGGTCAAGCTGGGTGGTGGCGGCACACGTCTATAATCCCAGCACTCGGGAGGCAGAAGCAGGTGGATCTCTGAGTTCAAGTCCAGCCTGCTCTACAGAGTGAGTTTCAGGACAGCCAGGCTACATAGTGAGACCCTGGATTTTTTATTTTGTTTGGTTTTGGTTTTGTTTGTCTGTTTTTGTTTTAAATAATTTATTTTTATTTTATGTGCATTGATGTTTTGCCTACGTGTATGTCTGTGTGAGGGTGTTGGGTCCCCTGGAACTGGAGTTACAGACAGCTGTGAGCTGCCATGTGGGGGTGCTGGGAATTGAACCCTGGTCCTCTGAAAGAACAGTCAGTGCTCTTAACCACTGAGCCATCTCTCCAGTCCCCCTTGTTTGGTTTTGTTATGGATGCTGTGTGTCCAGTTTTCTTGTCAGCTCTTCTTCTGCTTTCCCCCTCCCCCACCTCTCTGCCCACATTACTATCCTCACATCTTCATTTTAATTCTTCAGCTAAATTCCAGATGATCCTACAGCCTTCCTGAATTTCTTGTCTCTGGACCCTGACATGCAGTGTACTCATGTGCTCTCCTCCTTATTTAGATTTTGGCTTAAAAATGTTTTTCTTTCTTTTTTTTTTTTTTTTTTTTTTTTTAATTTGGGAAACCACCCTTGATCCTTGTCCCCTACATTCCTATGTGGCTTGGGATACCTTCAGTTCTGCAACAGTCAGGAGCACCCCCAACTCTACAAGTTGGAGAGTACCCCTTCCAGGTAGTCCAGTTAGGCTCAACCTCTTCCGGGCAGCTGGGCTGGTCTTTGTTTCCTGGAGGCTCGGCTTCTCTGAGAACCAAGTTACAGCTTGGCTTGCCTGAGAGCGACCCACAGCCCACCTTCTGTTTGTATAGTTTTGGGGAAGGAGGGTCCTAGCAAATCTGGCCAGCTTCAGGGACTTTCTGAGGTGGTATTGAGTTGTCACTTCCTTTCTTAAGAGCCTTCCCTGCAGAATTGTTTCCATCTGGAAGGAAACAGCCACACAAGAGTGATGAAGGGTAAAGGGCGTGGACCAAAAGAACGAATCTCTACTAGAGGGGCGTTCTGACTGAATATATGGAGATGGAGACTGTGCTTGTGTTTATACCACGGAAGAGGTCACAAGCAACTGAGTTAAGATGGTGACTGTGGAAAACTCCACGGTAGCCTTTCTTAACTTTTAAGGACCATCTATGTGCAGGTCATTTTAGTATGAAAAAAAATGTTAGTATTATTAGTTTGATTACTTTATTTCCATACTTAATTCTAAAACTTCTACGGTTTAAGGATACCAACCAGGTAATATCGTTTCACCTAAAGCATTATGTGGTGGGGCTGAGCAGTTTTTGCCACTGTGGTTCACCAAGGTTGTGCATCAACCAGAGAGATTAGGCTGGATGCAGAGATTACTTTGTATTTACGACACTGGTGGGTGGCACCGAGCACCATTTACAGTGTCTAGAAGAGACCTGTCATCGTTCACAAGAGGCTGGCTGGAAGGCCATGGGTGCTGATCTTCAGCTTATACATCAACAGATTCTTCTGTCTGATTTGAAACTGCTACTCCATGCTTGCCAGGACATGCCAGCTCGCTTTAATTTACTGACTCTATTTGACCGCCATCTGGCTGTGTTGTCCTGATCCAACTGCTTTCCGTTTCCCCACCAGTACTCTTTACGTTCTGAGCTCATGTACTCTTTCAATGCATTGTAGTATGGGCAACTAGTGTTACACTGCTTTGTTGAGGTGTCAAGAATCAGTCAAGTTTACCTGGCATTGTCATCGTGTACAGTTTTAATCCCAGCATTCAGGAGGCAGAGGCAGGTGAATCTCTGAGTTCAAGGCTAGCCTAGTGCAGATAGTAAGACCCTGTATAAAAAAAATGAAAAAAGATTAAGCAAGTTTAATCTCCTTATTATTTGTCATTATTGTGGAGGACAATGATGTCATAGACGGTTTTCTTTCTTCCAGATCTTTGATGATGCATACAAATCTCAACTCAGTTGTGTGGTTGTGGATGACATTGAAAGACTGCTTGGTGAGTTGTAACTTTGGCTGTAATACTCTGCCACATGACAAGTGAAATCTTGAAATTACAGGAGAAAAGTATTTGCATGGGAACTTGTAGACAATGAGACAATAGAAATACCTTGTTTTACAGGGACTGTAGTAGTGTCTCTTATGTGAAATCAGTAGTCATGATGAGAGGCCTCATTTTCTACAGTGTGTCCTGTCCATAGTAAATGAGCACTGTAGGGTAATAAATGTGGGGATTTGGGGGGCTGGAGAGATGGTTCAGTGGTTAAGAGCACTGACTGCTCTTCCAGAGGACCCAGGTTCCACTCCCAGCACCCATGTGGCAGCTCACAACTAACTATCTCTAACTCCAGTTCCAGGGGCATCCTCACACAGACATGCAGACAAAACACCAATGCACATAAAATAATAAAAATAAAGTTAAAAATGTTGCAATTCTGAAAATTATAGATGCTCTACAGTAATTTTACAAAGGAGTAAGCTCCTCTTAGGTGGAAGTGCGGTGGATACAATGATGAATGGGACTCAGTCCTTGCACTCAACTCAGAAGTCACCTGGTAAATGTCAGCCAAGTTTTGTCAATTTTACATTTTGTTCATTGGAAATTAAGTCAGTCTGGTGTGTGTCATTATAACAGTAGATCAGGACAGGACAAAAACCACTGGTGACCTAATGAACTCTGAGGAGAGCCCCCAGCCCTGACTGCTAGTAATGATGTCAAATTAACTGCTCTTCCTGTCCCTGTGGTGTTCAGCCTTATGCTGTGTCCTCTGCTGTTTGCCTTTTACGTTTTGGTAGTATTTATTGTAAAACAAAGCAGGTATATCTATGAGACCCCCTTAAGTTAGTAGTAGTTACCTAGTGGCCAGGATTTGGGGTGTGCCATGTTTGGGACATCTCAGTTCAGTATTATTTCCTTAAGAACTTTCAGCCATGTTCACAGCTCTGTGCAAACCCCTTTATCTGAACACAATTAAGGCATGTGGTCATAGCAACACACTGTGTCAGGAATGTGTGCCCTCTGAGTATATCTCCACATGTATAAATAGTTACTTTTATACTTTGTTCATTTGTTCAAGTATTGCTGCTGTACTAGAATTGCTACTGTTCTAGAAGGATCTCAGAAGAAAACAATACTACCTAACCTGTATGATAAAAAGTAATGTAAATGAGGGGATGCCTATATCCTGGGTGTTCAGAGAACACTGGGTTGCACAGGACGAAGCTTGCAGGGCTTCAAGCACAGGACTAGGGTCGCACGCAGAGAAAGCTGGGGACATGGCATTCGTGCTGAAGTTCCCCAGATAGAAAGTTCCCTAATCACCTGCTCTGCGTTTTTTGAAGGCCAGTCTGGATATTTCTCCATCCCTGCAGTTATGCTACCATTTCTTTCTGTGTCATTTTCAGTTTCACCCTTTTCTGTTCCTGGGTTTCTCTACCACTGAACCGCATCCCATCCTGTGTGTACCTATTGTTTCTGTCAGACTTTGTCACCAGTGTGATACATTTAAAGCTACTATGATGGCTTCCAGTCATTTCTTAGAAATGTTGGTAAATACACCTGGATACTTTCTCCTTTGAACAAAAAATAGTCCCTAGAGACCAAGAAATATGTTTATATGAATCAAAGGATATTTAGAAGCTTTTTTAAATGTACAGGTAAGTTCTTATGTACTGTTTTAAGAATGTCGATTATTAAGGGTGTCTTTTTCACGGCATAGCTGCCTGCCTCTTACGACAGCTGATGTTTGATCTCGATGCGGACAGATCTGCGTGTTTGGACATGTGCCCCAAGATCTCAATCCTCAGCCACAGCCATGTTTCTCTTTCAGATTACGTCCCTATTGGCCCCCGGTTCTCCAACCTGGTGCTGCAAGCTCTTCTTGTGTTACTGAAGAAAGCGCCTCCTCAGGTAAATCAGTAATAATAAGGAACATTCTTACAGAACCTTCCGTGAAATTTATGCAGTGGTACACTCGAATACGCATGTTATCACATACATAGAATTCTGTTGTTGAAGGGTTCCAGAAGGCTCATCTGATCTAGCCTTCTGTCTAAAGGTAAATTGTTTTCCTAAAAGATTTTTTTCTTTTCCTTTTCTGAAAACACCAAGATCTACAGTTGCAGTTAGTGTTAGAACTTGTTTTTTGAATTCTCCAGCATATTCCACATCCTTAACCCCATCACCATCAAAGGGAGATTATGATACAAATATAGAGAGAATTAAATACATGTTCCCATTTGTTTCATTTAGCATTTCATGGTTTTCCTGAGGATTTGTTTTTGAGAGTTACACATGAGTTCACTAAGCTGGCAGGTTTGCTATTGAGGTTTTGGCTGGTGAGATGATGTGAAGAAATTTCTCCTGTACCACGCACTGCTCTTAAGGAACAGCTGGGATCACCATTTGTTTGGTCGCATCTTCACTGATACTGCCGCTGGAGTCATTGACTTTGAGCCCTTAACAAATGCAGAAGCATCTTGTGAGGATTGGTTAAATGCGCTCCTTATGTCGAGGTTCCCAGGGTATGCTTGGCTGTGTCACAGACATTCTTAGGTTGATTCTGTGTATAGAACACTGAAGAAATGCCGATCAAAGGGAGACACAAGAGGGTGAGCAACTGTTTGAAAACATCTTAGTGTTTTCATGTATGAGAATCTCATGTGTGATAAGCTATGAGGAGGAAGAGACGATAAACTTAGTTTGCAGTGCTAATCTGTAATCTAACAGTTAACTACACCTGCATATTTCACACATACAGCCTGATCTTGATTTCCTCAGTTTTTAGTGTTTCCTAAACATTTTATAAAATCATAAGAGATGCATAACATCCTTGAAATTTTGTAATAGATGCAACACATAAGGATTTTCTTTTTCCTGTGCTAGGTCAAACCCAGGGCTTCATGTATGTTAGACAGGTTCCCTACCACTATCAGTAGTTTTGCTTTGATTTTGAAATGGGATTCTCACTGTGTTGCCTAGATTCTCTCAAATTCCTGGGTTTGAGTCAGTCTCCTGCCTCATCATGTTAAGGCTGATGTTAAGAGAAGTGAGTATATTTTTGACTTCTCTTGATTCCTTCTGTTTTTAAATAAGTAAATAAATGTGTCTAAAACAAAATAAACAATTTCTACATACTCATACACAATTTATTTTTATGAAGCTTGCATATTTAAAATTTTTAGAATGGGAGATATTTTCAGGCATTTAAATATATTATAATATTCAGATTTTTGTTTAAAAAGAATTTATGCAAAAGTTTACTCGGGAGAAGAATGAATGGCTTTTCGGTGTTATTTTCAAATTTTCCTTTTACCTGGTCATGTGCTATCCACATGAGTCTAAATAAAGGTGCATTTCTCCCCTGAAAGTTCTTTATATCCAAAATAGATATACATACTAATATATATATATATCTAATACTAATATATATATTAGTATGTATGTATAGATAGAAAATACTAACACATGATATGTTTTTAAGTATCGTTTCATTGTATTTATAATTGGAGGTCAAAGGACAGCCTTGAGGGGCCGGTTCTCTCCATTCACATTTATGTGGGTCCCAGTGATTGAACCTGGGTTGTTAGGCTTCCTCAAAAGCACGTTTACCCCCAAGACATCATGCTGCATTTTGACTAGAGGCTAAATAATAACTGGTTCTGTTTCTTAAAATAATTTTAAGACTCTTAAGGGAAGGAAAAGTTTCTTATGCTTCTAAATCTCCCAGCACACATGCACACACACATCCCTCATCGTTTATCCTGCAAACACATTGAATACATATTTATCACTCTGTGCATCTTCTCATGCTGGTGGTCAGGTAAAAACAAGATATGTGTAGTGTAAAGGTTCAGGGGCCTGCAAAAGGGCTCAGAAGATAAAGGCGCTTGCCATGGAAGCCTGACAACCTGAGTTCAGTTCCCCAAATGCATGAAAAGGTAGAAGGAGAAAACTGACTCCACAAAGGTGTCCTCTGACCTCCCGTCTGTACCATGGCACGTGCTCTCCCCATCCCCCCCGCCACACACACACACATTGTTTTTAAATTTTTTTATGTGAAATTCAAATGACCAGTTAATACTGAGTAGAGCGTTCATTTTCTTGTTCATCAGGGACTGAAAATCAAGACCAACATAGTGAAGTACTTTATATTTTGAATTATAGGTGTCTATGATCCAAAAGTCAGATAGAAGTAAGTATTGGTGAAGAGTTAGAAAAATTGGAAACCATATAAACTGTTAATAAAAATGTTAAAATCGTGTTGCCTTTGGGAAAGCTTAGCAGTGCCTCAAAAGGTTCAGCTGAGGTCAGGAGGTGCCTCATCAGTCTCCTTCGAGACTCCCCGCACAGCAAGGAAAACGCACACTTGCGCAGAAGAAGCTTGTTCACCAACGTTCATAGCAGGATTATAGAAACCCAAAAGGAAAACAATATGAATCTAAGTGGAATAAAATATAGTATAGCCATGAAGTGGAATCTTATTCAGCAATGAAAATGGACTCAGAACATGCTTCAACATAAATGGACCTTGAAAATGTGCCAGGTGGGAAAAGCCAATCACAAAAGACCACATACTATAATTCCATCTTTTTTTAATCTTTAAATCTATCCATTCTATTTTATATGGTATAAGTGTTATAGCTACATGTATATCTGTGCACTATGTATGTGACTAGTGCCCTCAGAGACCAGAAGAGGGCATCAGATATCCTGGAACTGGAGTTACAAATGGTTGTGTGCCATCATGTGGGTGCTGAGATTGAAACCCAGGTCCTCAGCAAGGACAGCCAGTGCTCTAAACCGAGCCACCTCTCCAGCCCCACTAGGGTTCCATTTCTATGAAGTGTCCACAATTGGCAGTTCTGTAGAGACAGAAGGTCCATTTTTAATGGTTGCCAGGATCAGGGAGGGCTGGGTTGTGAGAATAAGAGGCAGGCAACAGCTAATGAGTATGGGATTTCTTTTTGGAAAGATGAAAATATTCTGAGATCAAGCGTGGTGAGAGCTGCCCATATCTGTGAACGGCCTGGAAACTGTTGAGCTACACACTTTAAGCTAATAGACTGTGTGCTTTGCAAATTATATCTCAATAAAAGTATCACATTTTTTAAAATGTAGTTTCTCAAGCCATGTAAATGATGAAAGAAGAATTACATAGAAGGTTAAAAGTAAAGGGCGAGTCACCAGGGTACGTGGAGAAACCCCAGCTTGGGAGCAGTCTCACACCCAGCAATTGGATCATTAAAAAGGGCTCTGGAATGAATTTCTCTAAGAAGTAAAGACGTATGGAAGAAGTAAGAAACCTGGTTACCTTAGTTACAGGGAATGGCAGGGATTCTCTTTTAAGGGAACACTGGCCTGTCATTAGTCAGAACTTGGTGACTCTGACCCCGTCTGCCAGGTGACCTACTGTGTAAGTGAATTTGTGGCAGAAGAAATTAGTATTGGAAATATTTCTAGTTGGCAGAAGTTAAACAGAATAAAAATACGCCCTGGCTACACCACTTCGCTGCGTAATTGTATTGTACATTGTGTCAAGAAAATGAAAATAATTCTTAAGCTGGTCCAGCATGGAGAATGTTGGTGACTCTATAGTGAGAACATTTGCTTGCGCAAACCATTGCTGCACGGATTTTTCTATTTCATATTAAAGCCAGAGGCACCGAGTCAGGTAGAGAGTGTAGGTCACAGAAAACTGTTCTTTCTGGCAAGAAAACAAAAGCTGTGGGCGTCTTTCTTTAGAAAGCCCTGCGTGTCCTACAGGACAGCAGTCTCCCCGGCACAGGAGCCTTCAGTTGGCATGTGTTGTAGGGCCATCTTTCTCGCAGAAATATTGTGTGTGCATGTGTGCACATGCTCCAATGACAGAATCCCTCCGGGCCGGTGTTGTTGTGTTTCCAGAGACTCCCTTTCCACTTCCCTTCCCCCACCTCCCCTCTTGTAAATTGGCTTATTAAAACTGGGTCTCAAGCCCTCCTTTTTTTTTTTTTCCTTTGTGATCGCCTTGTTCTTGGGTTTTCGGTTTAGAGCTAAAAATTCAAGGCAGATTTCAGTTACTAGGATAATTTTCTTTGAATTTTAAATTTTTCTAAGCAAATGCATAGATTTTTAATGAACCTGGTATTCAGTGGATTTGCTTTAAATTTATCTGGAGAGTTACTTTCATGATTGATTTATTAGCCCTATGAAAGTATAAAAAGTGGTATTGGTAGCTCATGAAGACTGAGAAACATCATCACATTTTGTTTAGCATCTTTTTAAAACCAATTAAAAGCTTTTCTAAAATGGATTGAACAGGAGAAAATAAAACATGTTCCCTAGGTCTTTATTTCAATCAAGTTTCCCTGTGTTCTGCGGGAGAAGAGATCGAGGGGGGATAGAAAGACTGAAAAGGGCTGTCCCAGCAGGGAGCCGAGCCGGAGAAAAGGCCTCTCTGAGAACTCCGCCGCCACAGCTCAGAAAGCTCCCAGCCTGCTTCATCTACATGCAGAGTCACACAAGGCATGGGGGCGCTCACCGGCACACAGGGGCTTCACATGTGCTTCCCCGCTGATTCCTGTGAAAAGCTAACAATTGGCTCGGAGGGTGAAAGACCACTGCAGTTCACCCTCCCTGAGCTGGACGTACAATTTGTCCAGTGTTAGGAAATGTCCGGCTTAGCAGTGAGAGGCTTGAAGACACCCCTCCTTGCAGTGAGATCCTAATGCCGGCGCTTTTACTCCATAACACTGGGACTCTTTTCAAGGCTTGCAGATTTATGGAAGTTGTGGTGGGGGGCGGGGGTGCTTTTCCAAATCTGGATGATGAAAGCCGAGGTTCCATGTCATGGAAGAGCGCCAATAAAGCGGGAAGGACAGGTGAACTGCCTGTACCAGTGACACCAATGGCTTTAATGTTTGCTCTGGGGTCTCTAATGTCATGCTTAAAACAATAGCTTTATCATTTGGAAGATAAGTGCCTAAAAAGAGGCTCTTCAGGCCATAAAATGACACAATTTTCCCGTTTCCTCAACAAGTCTAGGGGTGTGCAAGCCATTAACTGGCTTCTTAATTCTGGGTGTTCCTAACATCAGAATGGAATAGAATAGAATAGAGTAGAGCAGAGAAGAGCAGACAGAGTAGCCTTGCAGTCAGTAAACAACCAGTCCCCCTTCTCAGTGCCTCCCAACCTTCTTTTATCATGGCATATAGAAATGGCACCTGATCACATATGTGAGTAAGGTCAGGGACCCATGACACAGATACCCTTGGCCTTCTCCTCAGCTGATGGGAATCAACATGTTAATTCACATGTAACTTGTTTGTGCATAGCAATAGTATGCTCTTTGGAACTATAAACTTTGAAAAGACTATCTCCAAATATCCCTAGCAATATTACTGCAGGAAAGCTCAGACCTGCTAGTTAAGAGCTTAAACTGAAGTTGACTGCAAGAATCTACTGCTCTAGTGCCTGGAATGGGTTTTGTTCTTTAGAGGAAAGGAAACTGGATGTGCTGGACATGCTTGTAATCCTGCCTCTCAGGGAGCAGAAGCAAGAGGCCTGAGTTCAAGGCCAGCCTGGGCTACATTGTGTGAGACCCTGTCTCAGAGAGAGAGAGACAGAGAGAGAACCAGAAGCGGGTGTGGTGGGGCTCACCAATATAATCCTAGCCTTTAGGAGGTAGAAGCAAGAGGATGAGAAGCTCAAGGTCATCCTCAGCTATCTAGACTGTTAAGGCCAGCCTGGGCTATATGAGTTCCTGTCTCAAAAAAGATTTGTGAGGGAAGGTATTTTGGGGGCATAACTGGACCAATAAAAAACTAGCAATCTAGTTACTACTCTTTGGGAGTGTATTCAATAAAATATTCTTTTAAAAAAGAAAAGAGAAACTATAGATCTCTGGATAGGTATGTGTTTTCCATGGGTTTTGTTTCAACGGCACCTGTCTATAGACAGCACTGGGTTTTTTTGGGGGGGGTTGAGGTTTTTTATGATTTTTTTCTTTATTGATATTTATTGAGCTCTACATTTTTTCTGCTCCCCTCCCTGCCTCTCCCCTCCCCCTTCAACCCTCCCCCAATGTCCCTATGCTCCCAATTTACTCAGGAGATCTTGTCTTTTTATACTTTTCCATGTATATTAGGTCTATGTAAGTCTCTCTTAGTGTCCTCATTGTTGTCTAAGTTTTCTGTGATTATGGTTTGTAGGCTGGCTTTCTTTGTTTTATGTTTAAAAGCCACCGATAAAAAAAAAAAGCCACCTATGAGTGAGTACATGTGACAACTGTCTTTCTGTGTCTGGGTTACCTCACTCAAAATAATGTTTTCTAGTTCCATCCATTTTCCTGCAAAATTCAAGCAGACAGCACTGTTTTTATGTAATTCTTATCGGACATTTCAGTAGTTTCAGAGTAGCTGAGTTATTGGGAAGGTCTTGGTAATATTGGGCACCTCCTCAGGCGTTGGGTGGCTTTAGTGAATAAACAGATAATGGAAGACTGCAAGCCCTACAGGCCTAAACATGAGACTCTCCCCATCTATCTGTTTAGAATTAACTCTGGCTAATGACTGCAGTGTGACTCAGTGAGACGTGTAACCGCTTCGGCAGGAGTGCAGTCATTTTGCCAGATGCATGCATTATAACCACTTGACAGGGTGACTTCTGCAGTGGGCTTCTTTTTCTTTATTATTACTAATTTAAAAATAATGACTGAAAGTTCGGTGGCCTAATTTTTCCATTTATTAAGTCAATGATATTATATAGCTATTATGCTTCATAAGACTATTTTATATGCACTTTTCTTAGAATAGGCTTTCTTAGAAAGTTACATGTAAATTGAATAAAATATGTAAGTGTAGAATAGTTTCAAGTGAATCAAAAAATTGTAAAAGACATTTGATGAACCTTTTTATAAAACATTGTTACAAATGTCTGAGTAAAATCAGCAAATATCTCAAAGGATTTGAATATTTTAAACTGGTTTTGGAAGAATACATCTACAGTAGGCATTATTACCGAAATGAGTTCTGGGGTATGTGCATGTGAGTGCGTGTTTACATGCACGTGTGTGTGGTGTACACACCATTTTCAATAGTGCGCAATATCTGAATTTTAATCAGCAGAGACATGTTAATGAAAATTTTACCTCACAGATAGAACTCGTCTTTGATCTCTTTCATCCTCGGTCAGTTACCCCCCTATGACATCAGCTCTGGAGGTGATGGTGCCATTTACCTCCTAGGGGTCCCTTCTCCACAGAACGCACTCTTTGTGTTGGACTTAGGTCATAAATCCTGAGTTCAAGTCATGGTCCAAATACCTTCTGGCATTATTGCCTTAGACTGGGATCTTAGTTTCTGTGTGTATTTCTTTATCTATAAAAGTGAAAAGAATTCTTCTTTTCCTATCCAGTTGAGGGTCAACTAAAATATCATATAGTAAAGGTCTTTATAAATGTGGCACACACCTTTAATCCCAGCACTCAGGAGGCAGAGGCAGGTGACTCTCCGAGTTTAAGGCCAGCCAGGTCTACAGAGCAAGTTCCAGGACATCCAGGGCTACACAGAGAAACCCTGGAGTGGGGGTGAGCTGGAGTGTGAACTGTAAGCACATAAGGTGTTAAAGCAAAGACGTGCCATCAGGCATCCCTGGGACTTTTCAGCTGTGAGATAGACAGCTGAGGAATGGGCCTGCTGTGCAGAGGGATGCCCAGAGTTCCGCTCCTGCCCCGTCCCCCCACCCCCATGCAGTACTCCGGAAGGAGATGGGCGTCTCACCTCTCAACATTCAGTGAGATTTGCAGGCTAAGTCCTAAGACAAATGCATTTATGTAGGCATTAGAGATTATTATTACAAAAGAATGAAATAAAGGCAAGAATTTCAGAGCTCAATAAGGCAGGGTATAAAAGTTGGGGGAGGGGCTTCCAGCCCCTGAGCTCCCTGAAGATCTGGTGCTGGGTGCTCTTGTGCCGACCCACCTGTTGCCTTTCCCTAAAGCCCCTGGAGACTGTGGCCTGTGTTCATCTTCCCAGCTCCTGGTACAACTGAATGGCAACTCATCTTCCTTCATATGCCCCTGTGCCTAAAATCAGGACACCAATCTCTGAGCATCCCTGGGACTTTATGCCATGCAGTCTGTGCTTAACAGCCTTTGGGTAAAAGCCAGTCTCATGAAGGGGCTCAGACAATCTATCAGGAGTCCTGGTGTTTACTGGAAAATAAGTAGCACTGGAACTTGATGACTTTAAGTCAGTTTGTCTGTAAACCACACACGGTGACAGCCCTCCTTGTCACGCAGAGTCCTTTGCACTCGGTGTGATCTAGGCTGCCAAATACCTGGTGTGTACACATGCACATACACACACACACGCGCGCACATACACACACACACACACACACACACACACGCACACACACTTGTGTTTGTTTTGTTCTGAGATAGGAGCTATACATAGCTCAGGCTGGCCAGGAATTTGCAGTCCTCTTGTCTCAGCCTCCCAGATGCTTGGGGCCTGTAGGTGTGTACAACTATCTCAGTTCTGTAGATACCATTTTGGTGGTGGATATTTTGAAAACCATGGGTCTTAACTACACATAGAACTGTTATTCGCAATATAAATAAAAATTCCAAAGACAAACCTGAATCCAGTCATTTAGCTTCTGAGACTCAGTTTTTTTCATTTGTAATGAGAGTGACTTTCAAAGGTGTCTGAGGTGTGGGAAATAACAACCATACTTATGGTCTCTCTGTGTGCAATGTACAGGTACATATGCACATATGTATGTCCACACATGTATAAGCACATGTGGAGGCCAGAAGACAACTCCAGGTTGTTTCCTCAATTGCTGAAACAGGTTCTCTCTCTAGCCTGGAGCTGGCCAAGGAGGCCAGGTTGGCCAGCCAGTGAACTCCAAGAATCAGCCTGTGTCCTCACTCTCAGTGTTGCAATGGGAAAGTGGGCTGCATACACAGCTCCCCGTAGGCCTCTAGAGGTCAAATAAATGCAAAACCTTCTGCTTGCATAGAAAGCACTTTACCAGCTGAGCCATCGTCGGGATCAGGAACCAGTTCTTCATGAACTGCAAAGCACAGCTCAAGTATTGCCTTATTATTCATTTCCAAAGAAAACAGACTCCGCAGACAAACAAATAAAGGCAGCAGAGAAATTCACCCTGTCAAACGAGCAAGGCTTCAGGGTCTTTGCCTAGGAACCAGCCCAGAAAGGTCACAGGAAAGAGCACAGTCATGCGCTGTGGTCCTAGCTGCCAAGTGTCCTGCCTTAGGCAGCTCAGAGCAAGGTGCAGAGGGGCCAACTCAAGAAAGAACAGTGGTATGGGAAGAGATAAGAGAGCCACTCATAATGACAACAGCGAGGCAGATGACCCTCTGTACGGGGGGGTCTCCAAATGTGGGGACAGAGGTGGGGTATTGACATACGTTTGCGGCTAGCCTGGGCTATATAGTGAGTTCTAATCAAGCCTAAGTTACAATGTGAGGCTCTATTTCAAAGTCAACATACATACACATGC
The DNA here is from genome assembly GCA_028555095.1 of Dicrostonyx torquatus. NCBI lineage: Eukaryota > Metazoa > Chordata > Mammalia > Rodentia > Cricetidae > Dicrostonyx > Dicrostonyx torquatus. The sequence continues at coordinate 8,282,397 of JAQHUG010000032.1, read as the reverse complement.
AAGAAAATGAGAGACAAGAAAGGGGTCTTTTATGTATGTGGTACACTCTTTCAAATTAAGGGCAGCCTGGCCTATGTACATAGCAAGACCTGTCTGAAAAAAATCACAAGGGGTGGAGTAGATAATTCCCACACTGTTGTAATTGCCTTTCCATCAACTGGCCTCCAAACTTTCTGTATACATTCCAATGCTCTTACAAACAATTAAAATTGGGCTCAGCATCCCCTAAATTCTCATACAAGCATTATTCTGAAAGATGGTGTTCTCTGTAAAACACAAAAAAGCAGTGTCTTATGGTAACAGAAGTTCTCCTGTTTCCATCTTAAGTACAGCTGCTCTAGCTAGATGGAAACATTGTAGCTGGTTTTTCTCTGCTTTGCTGTTTCTTATAGTTTATAAAATTTCTGCCATAAACCTATATTACTTCAATAATAAGAAAAGAATTGTAATGTTTATATATAGTTATTTTCATTTTTAGCCTAGCAGCAAAACATTGTTTTATTTTGTTTGCTTTGTTGAGATAAGGTCTCATGTAGCCCACCATGGCCTCCAACAGCGTCCTCATCCTCAAACAGGAGGCCGCCTTGTTGGAGTTTGTGCGATGTGTGTTTCTAACCTTGCTTTTTCTTGTAAGATGAATGCTGTACTCTCTCTAAAGTACTCTGTGGTAGTGAGAGGGCCCTTTGGCCCTCACAATTGTCCCTGGCTCTGCTCAGTGCTGTGCTTCCCGTCTGAATGGATAATGGTTGAACACCCATGTAGCTAAAGGTGACCAAGATAAATGGCAGTTGTTATGGTTCAGCTGATGGAAGGGTTGTTTTTTTCAATCTGTAACATGGCTTTAGACATCTGAGGTTGAAAATGCTTACTGCCAGCTGGGCGGTGGTGGCCTTTAATCCCAGCACTCAGGAGGCAGAGGCAGGCGGATCTCTGCGTTTGAGGCCAACTTGGTCTACAGAGCAAGTTCCAGGACAACCAGAGCTACACAGAGAAACCCGTCTCGAAAAAACAAAATGACAACAACAACAACAACAAAAAGACATCAAATGAGTTTCAGTGTCCCTGTATCCCATGCATGGGACATGTGTTCTTATTCTGGGGTCTCTATGGCAATCCCAAGTATGAGGAAGAAGTAAAGAGGGGCTCTCTTCACACAGGGTGCTAGTATGGACAGCAGTGGTAAGTGTGGCCGGGTTTGCACAGACCCCCTGGCTGTTTCCAGTTCTCACCCTCAGGAATTTGTTGCTGTTGTCCCTGTAACCGTTTTTTCTGGTTCATGCATAAGCTGGTGTCCCTATGATACCCAGTGACAAGGATATGCCTGTACCCAAATAAGCAGGGTGTAGTAGCCTTTAATATAAAGATTCTCGGAAATTTGAAGATATATTTGGGGTAAGTAAACCATCTTAGGTTTCACTGGGGGCAAGAACAGGAATTCATAAGAAAGCAGGGGCTTCGTTTTTGATTGAATCATTGGGTGTTTTGCCTTCATGTGTTTCTACACCGCATGTATGACTGGTGCCCTTAGAGTCCAGAAGAGGGCATTGGATCCCTGGAACTGGAGTTAGAGATAGCTGTGAGTGCTGGTAATTGAACCTGGTCCTCTGTAAGACCAGCAAGTGCTTCTAACCACTGAGCCATCATCTCTCCAGCCCCCAAAGTGTATTCTTATTTATGAAATGTTATATGTTCAGGCTTTTAAAAAAAGATTTTAAAAAGAAAATTTCTACATAAATATATGTATACATATATATATATATATTTGGTGTCTGAGGCAAAATATGCTAAATACTGTGCTAATGAATAAGAACGGTCACCACCCATGTGTCGGTGTGCTCAACAAAGCATGTGGCATATGCAGACTGTGTAGAGAAACTCACGTGCCCTGTGTGTTAAAGGTTTTGTGTCACCTAGTTCCTTGGTGACGTTGCTGACAGCTGCTACTTTGCAGGACTCCAGGGAGTGAGGTCATCTGCTTGTTTCTGAAGGGCCCTCGCTAGTTTGGTGCTTCTGTCTGGAAGAATTCAGGAGAGCAGCCACCAGAGCTCAGGAGTGTCTTACAGTTAGAGTCACAGGCTGTGGTGTTAGCAGAGCAGCCACCAGAGCTCAGGAGTGTCTTACAGTTAGAATCACAGGCTGTGGTGTTAGCAGAGCAGCCACCAGAGCTCAGGAGTGTCTTACAGTTAGAATCACAGGCTGTGGTGTTAGCAGAGCAGCCACCAGAGCTCAGGAGTGTCTTACAGTTAGAATCACAGGCTGTGGTGTTAGCAGAGCAGCCACCAGAGCTCAGGAGTGTCTTACAGTTAGAGTCACAGGCTGTGGTGTTAGCAGAGCAGCCACCAGAGCTCAGGAGTGTCTTACAGTTAGAGTCACAGGCTGTGGTGTTAGCAGAACAAAAAACACAGTGACTGGAGATGGGGAAGCTTTGTCCATGGACAAGTATTTAGAGTTTATTGATTGTAAAAGAAATTAAAATTTTTCATGGGCCACTCAAAGTCTTAGGGGCCTCAGACACTGTCCTAGTGGGCTGGTTGTAAGGCCGACTGAAACTTACACTCATTGTGTTCAGTCCTAGACATTAGAGAATTTTGCTTCTTTCTTAGTTTTTATCTGTGTTCTGGGTAATTGAAATTGATTAGCAAGTTGCCTCTTCACAGGTGAGACACTATTACTGGACACACTGAACCATGGTCTATGGTAAATGAGGACAGGGTGTGGGGGGAGGGAGGTTCTAAAATAGAAACATGATACAGACACACATTGGTACAAAACTCCTAACGGATTGTGCAAAAAGAGAGGTTCCATGGGGTAAAACCACAGAGGTGGAAATAAAGTTAGAACAGTGATGCCTTCAGAACAGGGGTTAATTTACAAATGTCAAGCTGAAAACTGAGCTAGGTGCATCAGAAGCTGGACCAGCTAAACAGCCTGGAGAAGAAGTCTACACAAGCCTTTCCTTTGGCATTAAGAATAGTGTGGCATGGTCAGTACAACTTTATTTTCTTAAGTTATTTAACCTTTTCTCCTAAGAGTTCAGAGGTCATTTCTAGCAGATGTCTATCCCAAACTTGTAATTAGTAGGAAAGCTATTGTAGACACGGGTTTAAAATTGCACAGGGTGCCAGGTGTGGTGGTGCACACACTGTCAATCCCAACGCTGGGGAGGCAGAGGCTGGAGGAACTTGAGTTTAAGGCCAGCCTGGTCTACAAAACAAGTTCCAGAACTACACAGAGAAACCCTATCTCAAAACACAAAACAAGACAACTACAGAAAGCAATAAATAAATAGGATTTCACACTCCTGGCTGCTGTGTCTGAGGCCCCAGGTTCAATTCCCAACGTCACAAAACAAGCAGCCAACGATGAGCCCTGGAAGGTTAATAGAGTCAGTGGGCATGAACTCCAGATCCAGCCCCTTTCTGGAGATAAGAGTCCAGATGTGTCACCTCCCCCCAGGTTCTTCAGCTCCCCAATGAGGAAGAGGACAGGGAGAAGGGAGCCTCCTTAGATGCTGCTCCAAGCGACCTGGGGGTCTTTCTCATGAATGGGTTGACAGATTGTTTACTATCACAAAGTTGTCTGCTTTTGCCCATTTCAAATCATCTGGAGTCCAGGCTCTGATTTCTACCCTATCAGCTGGGACTGCCTTCCCTTGTCCTCTGTTCTGCTTACAGCACCAGGTTGGCTACAAAGGGCTAAGCAAAGAATTCGCTCCAGGGTAAAGTCTAATGGAGAATTTAAGTGTAGTTGTCTGCCTAGTTACAGCATGATTTATTTGGAACGTCCTTCCTTTGGTATTCAACTTCAGCATTTAACTGAAGGAGGAAAAGTGCAAAGAGAAGGAGAAAGAGCCATTGTAGCGCCAGACATCTGAGCCATGATCCGAAATGCAGGCTAGACATGGAAAGGCTCAAGGGGCCATCACTGCGGCTGCCAGACTCTTGTTGTATTTGTTTGTTTGTTTACAGTGCTGGGCCTTAAAGTCAGAGTTTTCCACTTATGAGCAAGCTGTGTGTCACTAAACCACACTTGGCCCTGTTGCTGGCTGGTTTTCACTGGGTTTAGGCAAACCAAGAGTTGAAGGAGGCAGTAATACTCCTTATCTCACCAACTTGGATTCCTAGCCTCCCATAAATCTCTTTTCCTTTGCTAGAGAAGTCCACAGTAGGCAGTCAGTAGCTAAGGGATTGGTCGGCTAAATAGAAAGTTGTGACAGCCTTGGGCAATGACTTAAATTGTAAATAAAGCCCACGTACCACCTACGCTAAAGTATTTTCACTAAATGTAGTAGTCATAGCATTCACACTTAGTGCTCAGGGCCGTGGGCACTCTGAAATGAAGGTTTCCTGATAAACATTTGGTGTAATGTACATTTTTCTAGGGTGAGAAGAGAGATCTACTGCCCTTGAAGCCTGAACTGAATCCTCATTCATTCCTTCAACATATATTTATTAACTGTCTGCTGCACCAGAACGACCCTGTGCTATCCCTGGGTCGTTCAGGAAAGCCAAGCCCACTTCAGCCTTTCCTACAAAAGACTCACGAGATATTTAATAATAAGCAAATATAGAGCATGAAGTCAAGTAGATAGTATATAAAAGGTGATTTGATTGTGCCACAACAGAGCAAAGGAGAGGAGAGGAAGCACGGTGGGTGGGGGCTTGAGAAAGCTGTGGAAAAGCTGGCATTCGAGCAAACCCTTGACAGAGGGAAAGCCATGCTGATGGGGAAAGGAAGTGTCTGGGGAAAGGGACTGTGCATGCCTGTGCGTATGCCAGGCAGCTGGGTCCAGTGCTTCAGAGACTGGGCAGGAGAGATGAAGTGGTCAGATCTCCAACCAGTGCAATGAGGGAGCAATGAACGGGATCAGGCAGAACTGTTCCTAACATCTTGGTAGCAAATGACACAAGCTCTAGATACCCTTCCCAAGAATATGCCATTTTTGTGGTGGAAGAGTCTGGTGCTGAGATAATCTACCCCACCTCTGTCGCACAGCTGCAAATGATGGTGCCTGTCCCCTTTTTACTGTACATGCTACCCAGCCTTCAGAAGAACTCCATTGCTTTCCCCCTTTCCCCCAAGCTGGCATCAAAAGCACCCCAATATGTGTAAGCTATGGGCTAAAGGGTACAGGACCCTTTTGGGGAGATTTACTCAGAACTGACATGGTACCCATATGGCTCTTTGTCCCATGCTACGGGAGAAGAGCATCCTGCAGGCATGTGCCAGGATCCTTTCTCTCCATCAGTCCTTTCTCCTTAGGACCCTTCTTTGGTTTCTCCTGATGCTTTTTATGTTAACTCTATCTCCTTCCTTTCTTTAGCATTCCAAGTCTTCCTTTCACTGGCTGCCCACATCTCTCCAGAGAGACTTGGTGCTGTGGCTCAGGGGCTCCCAGTACCCACATAGGGTTTAGTAGCATTTGAGATCTACCCTGCTCCTCAGGGGCCTTGTCCATGCCCACTCATCACTGACCTGGCAGCTCTATGCTGCTACTCCAGGTTGACCCACTCTGAGACACTCCACGCTTCTCCAAGTCTCCACAGCCATTGCCACGTAATGTTTTCTGGTACGTGACTTTGTAGTGGCCCCTGTGTACTGGCCAGCTAAATTGCAATCACTTTGAAGATGCAAACTAAATTTCATCATTCGCCTACCTAAAAAGAAGAAATTCTTGCTAATGTTCCAATTAGTGAATGTTAATTTCATCTCTTTCTTACTGGGTTTACAAATTCCTAATGTTCTGACATTTTTTTTCTCTTTTACAAAAACATCAGATTGTAATCATTAGAAAATAGAGGTTAAGGCCCATCCCACATGGCAGATTTGAACCTTGCTTTTAAACTCACTTCTTAATCCATCCCAGGGTTTCCAATTGTTCCGGGTTAATTCTTCTTACCGAGGGTGTTACATTTGCCGTGGTGAATGGTAAGAGCGGCCTTTCGTTCCCGCATAACTGACTTCACTTTTGTTGCTGGGTTGGAGCCAGCCCTTCCATTTCACTGCAGTTATTATATTGGTGGCATTTTTTTTATTTAGGAAAAGAAAAAAAAAGCTTTATTTCACATGAACTTTTGTTACAAATCAGTTGATTGGGGCCAATCAATGGCAGACCTCTGAAAGGCTGTGGATTATCTGGTTAGCCCTTTGTGTGGCAAAAGGCTTAGATGTTGCTTGGCGCTTGGTTCATTCTTCGTCCTGTAAAGAAGTGGATTTTTGAAGGATCAACACCTGACTGAGCCCTGCCTTTTTCATGGTAATGTTTTCACCTGAGTTGCTTCTTATAGTGCTAAGACTTGGTTAACTAATACTTATTTAACCTTGGAACAATGTTCATCGTAATCCGATTGGCAGATCGTCATTTTATTTGGGCCTTTTCTGTGTCGCCTCAGGACCAGCAAATCCCAGGAGAGGATGCTGGGAGCGACTCCCTGCCCCCCAAATAGGTTACTACTGCTTTGTTTCTTCCTTCCATGGGACGTGTTTGGGCACTGTGGTCTTTAAACCCATAACCACACATTAGCAAGATAGATTTCCTCTTTGGATCGATCCCGCCTCTTCTAAAGCCACACTCCCATGGCATGCTGCTGGCGGCTCCTGTCCTTCAAAGGAGACCCAGTGTGGTTCCTTATGTTAGTCCATCTGCAGCTGTTTCTCCATGAGAACACTTCCAGATGAACATTACCTCTAATTAATACACAAAACGATCCAACACGATTTAATTATTTGGTAATGTTTTTCAGTGTTTTCTTAAAGATGATGCTTTACAAGTCAAGGCGTGAGCTTGCCTGGGTCATGACCTCTCCACAGTGTTTGCAGTCTTGTTAAACAAGAAGACAGGCAAAACATAAATTAGCGTCTCCATTATAAGTTACCCCACACTTCCCAATCTTTCAACACTGTGAAGACATCTGAATGGCTGAAGGAAAAGTTGCTCGAGGAAGATGGTGGTGGTTAGAAAGTCCAGCTTTCTCTAGTGAGCCAGAAGCACCTACAGAGCCGCTCTTGAGAGAGCCCAGAGTTTCTGTCCGTGAGAGGAGAGCGATGAGGGAACCAGGCAGAGGGTGCTAGGCACCTAAGGGGCGGAACACAGCTGACATTCCTTAGTTATGGCCGAGACAGGAGCATCACCGAGCTCAGGAGTAGAGGGCCAGCCTGGGCACATAGCCAGACCCTAAAAACAGTATCCATTCTAATGAGACTGAATGAGAATGAGATTGTTTGTTCCAGCTTTTGTATCTGTTAGCTTTGGGGAATGTGTTCCAAAGTTAGCATTAGAATTTATGGTTAAAAGTGTTTTTTTTTTGTTTTGTTTTGTTTTTTTAATATAGAAGCCTTTTTTGTTATAGTAGAAACATATAACTGTTCATGGGTATGATTACCTCAGCACTCAGCTTTTGTTATATTTTTGCTGTTGGACCTCTGCTCCCTCTGATTTCATGTCTTTCCTGCTCATCTTCTGAATCAGCTCACCCATTGCTTAAGACTTGGCCTGCAGACTCCTCCCCACAGAGAGCCCAGCCTCTTCTGCCAGGTTCCTTCTGGGTGTAGAATATGCCTCCTTTCCATGTGGCATAGTCTGTGGGCTTTCCTGTTGTTTCTATCTTTCTACCTTTCCATGCAAGGTCATTCCACAGTCATTCAGGAACTTGGCAAATGTCTGTTGATAAGCATTTGATTTTTTTTTTGGTTGATATGTTTTTTTCCTAGTTAATTTATTGAACAGTAATAATGATTAGCCTTTAATCTGTATACATCACAAATAAATTTTTTTAAATATTTATTTATCTATTATGTATACAATATTCTGTCTGTGTGTATGTCTGCAGGCCAGAAGAGGGCACCAGACCTCATTACAGATGGTTGTGAGCCACCATGTGGTTGCCGGGAATTGAACTCAGGACCTTTGGAAGAGCAGGCAATGCTCTTAATCACTGAGCCATCTCTCCAGCCCCCTTTTGGTTTTTCGAGACAGGGTTTCTCTGTGGCTTTGGAGCCTGCGCTGGAACTAGCTCTTGTAGGCCAGGCTGGTCTCGAACTCACAGAGATCTGCCTGCCTCTGCCTCCCGAGTGCTGGGATTAAAGGCATGCGCCACCACCACCCGGCTACAAATAAATTTCTACCATGGAATCTTTGTGCAGTCATATATTAAACCAAGGAACTAATTATGTCATGAGGGTTCCTGCGTGTGTGTGTGTATGTGTGTGTGTGGTGTGTTTATGTGTGCACACATACATATTCTAGAACTTGAACATAGTCTCTATGTATGTAGGCAAGTACTCAACAGTGAGCCACAGCCTGCCTTCCACTTTGTTTCTTATGGGACTCCATGGTGGGGCATTGTTATTCTTGGCACAAAGTGGACAAAAGCGATGTGTAAAATTGGCAAAAGCTATCTTACTGTTGAGAATTAGTGGTATAATGTGTGCAAAGCCCAAGTTGAAGGTTTTAAAGGTTTGGGGGTGCAGAGGGGATTGTCTTATTTTGGAGACAGGATCTCACTATGCAGCTCTGACTAGCCTGGGACTTACCATGTAGCTGGCAGAGATTGGCACATCTCTGAGTTAGGGGCCAGATAGTCCACATACTGAGTTCCAGGCCAGCCACAGCTACATAGTGAGACCCTATATAGCCCTACTTCCCATCACACCCGCACCATGCTGCCTTGAGGATGGGACTGTAGCATACACTCAGGGTCTCTGGCTTTGGTTTGGTGTTCCCCGGTTTACTGGTCCCCTCTGCTGGCATCAGTGGGAAGGGCCCTTCATTGTTGCTGCTTCTGAGTTGTGGTATCTATGCCTTGTTTAGTTTTATTTGGGAAATTCTGGGGGTTGTGTGTTTTGCCCACTCGTTTACATACACAAATAAGTGGATTCTGCTCGTTTCATTCAAGCTTCCTCCAGTCTTCGCATTGGCCTTTTTATCTGCACTGTAACACGTCTTTCTCTCGGTAACCAGGGCCGCAAGCTTCTCATCATCGGGACCACCAGCCGCAAAGATGTCCTTCAGGAGATGGAGATGCTTCATGCCTTCAGCACCACCATCCACGTGCCCAACATTGCCACAGGAGAGCAGCTGCTGGAAGCTTTGGAGGTAAAGATGAGTCGCTGTTAGAAACTGTCTATCAGAAAGGAGTTGAAGCCTGAGAAAACACCGAAGGGTCCTCAGCCACAGCAACCGGCATTTAGTGGCATATCAAGCTAGAATGTGGGACCCTTCACTGCTTTTCAGAAGCTAGAAGAAGAGGACACAAAAGAGAGTGGATAAACTTGTCATTCCTGGGTGTGGGCAGCACACAGACTGCAGGGGTCAGTCA
>JAQHUG010000032.1:8208598-8264252 GCA_028555095.1 Dicrostonyx torquatus | reverse complement strand
CGCAGTGTGAACCGGAGGCTCCTAGACTCCAGTGTGCGCAGTGTGAACCGGAGGCTCCTAGACTCCAGTGTGCGCAGTGTGAACTGGAGGCTCCTGCACGTCATGGCTCACTTTGGTGTCCTTCATACTTTCTGCATTTCTCAGACATCAGATACCACAGCCCCAGTCCTTTGCACAAGTAAACCCAAAAAATGAAGGCTGTACAGAGAAGAGGCTAGCTCTTCCTTATCTCCAGCCCAGAGCATGGCCACTCTGATGAACCTCTCCTACACAGTTTTTCACTAAGTCATCCAAAGAGATTATTTACTGAAGGTTTATGTCTTCATTTAGGGTGGTAGCTTAAAAATTACAGTGAACAGCCTCTCAACTTTAACCATATGTCACAGGATTATGGAGAAGATTCAGTTAGGTCTGGTAATCAAACCTTCATCAACAGACCTACAGAAGCAGAGTCAGTCATAAATGGCCACCTGACCAAACACAGGAGGCAAGGGCAGGATTTCAGTTTGCTCGTCTGGCAGCTGGGCCACCCTCTTCAAACAAGAGACTGGGCAAGGTTTGTTAAGAGTTCAAAACTGCATGTAAATTTTTATAAGTTATTGTAAAATGAAAGCCACTGGCACCCACTAAGGCCGAGTCCCGGTGGCAGCCCAGGAGGGTGTGAGCACACTGACAATGGCATCAAGATGCACCAATGACATCCGTGGTCTGCAGGAGATGTAGGAGGGTGAGGATGGGGTTCACAGGAGGATGAGGTGTGGTGGCACACACCTATAATCCCAGCACTCCAGAGGCAGAGGCTGGAGGACCAGCACAACTCTGAGGCCAGCCTGGTCTACCTAGTGCCAGGAGAGCCAGCACTGCAGAGTGAGACTGTGTCCCCTCTGGAATTGCAATGGCATGCATTTGTGATTCTCTGGCCCAGTCCCCATAATGGACAGCCACTGTTCTGAGATTAATCAGTCGTGAGATAGCTGTTTGCCTCACAGATTCCGTTAAGCCAGGCATGGCAGTGGAACACCGCACTTACGCTGAGCTCACTTCCTGAGTGTAGACCATTCATGCTACATGCCAATATGCCCAGGAACACACGAGACAGCCAGCGGGCCCCCCAGAACAATCTCACCCCTCTTGCTTTTGCCTCAGCTCCTCTCCCTGTATTCCCGCCTCATTCTTGAACTCAACAGTCTGTCTTCAGAATAATGTTGCTTTGAATAAAACCTCGCCCCTTCTCGCAATTTCTTTCAAAACATTTACATTTTATCTATTTTTTTTAAAAAAAACATGGTCCCACTACATAGTGCCGGCTGGCCTGGAATAGAGATCCACTCATCTCTGCCTGCCTTATCCACCGTGTGCAACATCCAGCTTCCTCTTCCCATTGTTTCTAACCTCTGCTCAAGCACAGCTTCAACACTGTGTTCTCCTTAACAGAATACAGTGGCCATAGGAAACAGCCTTAGTAAGTATGAAATTTAAATATTTGGCAACTTATAAGTTTATAAAAATTTAAAAATATAAAACCCAGAATGCTAGGAGAGAAGAGTGTTTGCCTCATGGAAAAGTAAAATGAAATAAAAGAGAGCCAGCCGCTAAAGCCAGGAGCTCTGCCTGTACTCTCCAGGGGCTTTGCACAAGTGGTACAGGGGTGAAAGATGCATCAAAAGGAGGAGGCTCCTGTGGCCATTTCCAGCAGAGGGGTATAAGGCAAAGGACCTGGTATTGGCAACCCATCTCCACCATCAGAAGAAGAGTGCGTTGTTTTCTGACGATGTAACAGTTATTTCTATGAGTGGTAGAGCCAGAGAGAGAGAAAATCCTCTGAAGCGTTGTGTCAGAAACACTAAAGGGGGTATTCTGTAGGTAGGTCTGAGAACTAAAGGACCATATAGCATCATAAAACTGCATGCATGCCTTTAATCCCAGCACTCAGAAGACAGAGACAAGCAGATCTCTGTGAGTTTGAGGCCAGCCTGGTCTACAGGGTGAGTTCTACAGCCGAGGCTACACAAAGAAACCCTGTCTTAAAAAAAACAAAAACAATAGCAACAAAAAGGATGGCAGGATGAGGGCCTCAGGTGAGTCTTACTGAAACTCCAGACCAAGGAGAGAGTGCACTTCCCAGAGTTCCCAGCAAGTCCTGTCCAAACCAACCTCCAACTCCAATGTCAATTGGCCCAGCGCCCAGGCAACCTACTTACCTCTTCCACAGCTGAGCTGTGGTACAGAGCTGGCAGGAGAGCAGTCATTTCTGGTGCAGTTTCACTCTCAGTAGACCAGCTCCTTGTCCCCAACCAACAGTGCGAGTGTGGTAAGGAAGGAGGAGGAAGACAACGGCTGGCCCTACGACCCGCTGACCTGGGCCAGATCTCAACATATATGTTGAGAATGTTCAAGGCTGTGAATGAATTACTGACCAGATTTGTGCTTCCCCAAACTGGAAATCCTTTGTGGTAACTTAGTATCAAGTGATCTTTTAAGTCTCATGTCACACCTGCTGTCCGTGACATCTCATCTTGTTTACAGAAGAGGAAATGACCATAATTTGGCTGTTTAATTAACAGAGGCCACGACCTTCAGATACCCTTGACCTAAGGATGAATCTGGAGACTCCACACAGTGTACAATGTATCTGCTTGAAGTTTACCTTTTCTTTAATGACTTAATGGAAAAAAACTGCATGATGAAATAGATTTTTCTCCAAATATATATATATTTATATAATATATAATCTTAGTTAACGCAAGGTATATACATTGTATAATAAATAATATTTATAAAAAGAGACTTTTTGAATATAAAATCAAAAAGATCAACAACTTCTACAACTTTTTACAAAACTTTGGATACAGCAGGTTGGTAGGAAATTCCCAGTGGATACTATTACCTGACTATGGCGAGGATAATTACAATGCACTCATGTACTATTATTAAATAATTACTTGTCAGCTACTTGAATATGCCCCAGAAACATGACTTTATCACTTTTAATATAGAATACATAGATATGAAAAGATTTGTAAATTTTGTATCCGTTCTGCTGAAGTGTCCTCGTATAAGCAAGCATTATCCAATTGCCTTGATTTCAGACTTCTGGAAGGAGAGATGGGAGGGGCATTTGGGATGCTAGGAAGGGGTGGGAGGTGTGCCTCGAGCAGTGCTCCTGGTCACAGGGCGGAGAGTATGGGTGGCCTGCTTGGCAAATCAACTACACAACAGGAAGTTGTGGCTGACCTGATGTCAGGGTTAGCAGACTCCAGACACGGGGTGGGGGAGGGGGGAGGACAAATGTTTGCTCTGCTCCATCCCTCTGTCGCATCTCCTCTTTCTGATTCTCCTTAAGACAGAGTTGATGGATTGATCCATGCTGCCATGCCCATCTTATTAACCCCAGGCAGAACCACTGTGCATCAAAATTGAGCTGGGAGCTGCTTCACCCGCTCGCCTCTTTCAAACATCTAATCCAGATCCTCAGGCACTGAGATAAGCTATCTTACTCACAAGTTGGGGGAGGGCTGTATTCAGGATCTCTAGTCTTTTGGGTTACTCAATCCAAAGGGAAGAAAGGACTCGGGGTGACCTGCCCTCCTAACACAAGGGAAATGGGAATCTCCACCCACCCCACCTGCCAGTTGCCAGTTTGCAATTGCAAGATTGTTGCTCTCACTGGTGCCTTTAACCAACTAAGGTGCCCAGCTGTTCTCTCTAGGGTCTGCTGGTGAGCAGGGCTGAGAAGGGCAGAACGGCCCCCTCTTTCTGCAGGTAGTGCACGGAGCTGGCGGAGACCTACCTCCACTTCCATCCTATTTACAAGGTCCACCATGGAAAGCACCTGCAGTTGCAGTGGAAGCTGCAGAACGGCAGGAAAAGATGACCTGACTGTTTCTAATCAGAGCAGGGCTAGAGACAAAATGAGCCCAAGAGGAGCTCAGCTATTCTTCAAATGGTTTCCTAGACCTCCAAGAATTCTGAGTTCAAAACTCAAGATCCTGCTCCCACAATGGCCCAGGGCCGCCCCGCCATTACATCCTGGCTATACTTATGGCTTTTCTCAGAATGGGAAAGTGTGTCCAGTTTGAATGGGAGTAAATGGACAAAAGGGACTGCAGGGCTCTGTCCTGTTTCACAGCTCCCACCTCAGAGGCATCCTGGAATGTCATGAGTAGAGGCAGCTTGGAGGCAGAATCTTGCCATGCTCTCATCTTTCCCAGCAGGCCAAGAGCTCGCATTAGCCCAGCCTGTTCTGTTGCAGTAGAATTTTTTTTTCATTTTTATTTTCTTTAACATGTGCAAAGGTAAGCCTCGGGTCTGTTCCCAGCAGACCCTGGAAAACCAAAAAAAAAAAAAAAAAGAAAGCCCCTCTGTAAAGCCACACACCATCCAGAGCAGGGTGAAAAACGTTAGATGAGAGAGGAGGGGCCTCCTGTCCGAGGCCGGCTGGGTCCAGGTCATTTATCACATGCAGCTGGCAAACAGTCCACGCTCCTTGCGGCCAGTGCCGAAGGCTGGCCCAGGTCTAGATCCTGCTTCCCATGGGACTTCGATGAATGGATCCAGCCGCGCAATCTACCCCTTCCCAGTGCCCTTTGGGAAATAAACAGGAAGAATCAGAAACCTAATAACTGCTGTTGACATCACCCCCTGGGATGCAAAGATCATAGTTTGCTGACACTGCTCCCTCTTAACCTCAGAGCTGCTGTGGAGAGAGGACTTGCCAAACCTTTGAGGAAGCCTGCTGTAAGTATCTACAGCAGCACCATCCTATGTTGAGCTGGAGAAACCTGGTAGTCCAAGGGACCAGTAAGTTCCCAGCAGGGCTAGTGCCACCAGACACGGTCTGTGTCCCTGCTTAGGCACCAGCAGCTTGCTGTGAATTGTTCAAAACAAAAGGCATCTACTTAACTAATTATGATGAATCCCTTCCCAGAATGCTCTACTGAGGATGTTTAATCCTTCATCCTGTCCCGTGGGATTTGAGGTACCAAGGCATCTCCCAGGCCACCCCATCCCCCACCCCCAGCCAACCCTCAGCCGTGGGTCTGGCAGAGATGAAGCAGACAGAGCAAAATGACTTGAATATGCCCAGGGTTCCACAAAAGACTAGTGATAGACCCAGGACATGTGGCCAGTTAGATGAGACTGGGTCCATAGCTCTTCCAACATAGGGATAAAGACCATAAACCCGACTTGTAAACTGTCAATGTTCAGGTACCAAGTCAGTGGCTAAGTGGAGACAGTGGGCAAAACTCAAGCAATGGAGAAAGCATCTTCCCCACTTAGGAAAGGCGGGGATGTTGCCACTGTGCTGAGTTCTTCCCAGAGGGTATGGAGGACATGTGACCTGCCCTGCTCTGCTCTATGGCTTCTCTGCCTGTTCTATCAAGGAAAATGCCAGACACTCTCTCTGCCTGCTGTCTCTCTGCCCACTGGTCTCTTGGGTTCCATGAGTAGCAGCTTTGGCAAACCAGGCTGCAAGAGCCTAGAGAAAGTAACCCTTGATCAGCCCTGCTAGGACCTCAGGCCAGGCCCTTTAGGACTGTGTCTAGCTCCCAGAAGCCCTGCAGGACACAGATCTTATCAAGAGGAAACCGGGGCTCAGAAAGGCAAAGGACATCACAGTGGGAGAGAGTTCCCGGCTTATCAGAAAGTGTGGGTTTGAGAGCCCCACCCTGTGACAGGCTTGAGGCTGTGACCTACATGGTTAAGTCTGCATGATACTAGAAAAACAGCAAGTCTGTTGGAGAAATGTGAATCAAAGGGGCTTGCTGACAAGGGCTCTGCTACCCAGCTACACCTGATTCTTCTTAGGGGGTCAATTTTTAGTACAAGGGTTGGCATGGAGTGATTTTCTGGACATCGAAGGCCAACCCAGCATTTCCTTCTCTGCCTGGAGGATCTGGGCTGCCCACACGGGCAAGGACTGAGTCACAGGATCTGTATCTGGGACCCACACTGCCCTCATGGGTCCAACATGAGGCTTGGGACACCGATAATGTGGACTTAGCAAGCTGACATGGGGAAGGGTTTCTGGGGGGCAAATATGAGGGTCTGTCTAGGACACTGATTTAGGCTGTCCTTCAGTGAAATCCGCTGCTGTAATGGCCCTCCCACCTGGCCAGTTGGAGACTACACCTACAGCTCCCCCAAATGGCCAGAGCTAGTGTCATCTGACTGGGGTGTCAGGGCTACTACCTGTGGTTTTCTGACATTCTTTCCACCTCCGCACACCAGCACTACTCCATACTCGCTGACGAATACCAAGGTGCCCCTGTTCCTTTGCGGCAACCCCATGCCAGTGTTCTGATGGCTTCTCTGATGCTTCTGATTAGAGCTAGCTACAGAGGCGCATTCACACCCGCTAACTTGAGCTTCATAAAAATTCAGCAAGGTCCCCATTCCATCATCACGGAAGATGTGAGGAACTCAGCAAGGAGTGCAACCTTCAGCAGCAGAGTGAAGTGCTGAGACTCAGTGTGATCCTCCTGACCCTTGACCTCGAGACAGAAAACTCACCCTTCCTGTACGGTTCTAGACCCTGCTGGGATGGAAAGTAAACCCCACAGGAGCTTCTCAGATGGGCTGAGAAGGATGTCACCCTTCAATCAGAGGTAGTTCTTGTGATGTTGGGTGCCTCCTAGCCCTACACAGTGCAGACACAAGCCACCAGCTCCTGTGTGTCAGCGGTTCCGAGGTAGAACACACTGCCTTGGCCAGCCATAAACTGACAGAAAGCTGTTTTTCCATCAGTCAAGCACTTGCTCCGGGTGTTCTTTCCCCCACTCCTCACAGCAGCTCAGGAACGCTAACAGATGTTGAAGCCAGAGTTGTTGGGTGACAAATGGGATAAGCTCACTGACAGTCAGATCTAACTGCAAGCCTGCAACGCTGGCCTTAGAAACCTCCCATGCTAGAGACTCTAGGATCACTCTGCTTCCAGGCTGGCCTTCCCGGGGTCCTCCCACACTGGCCACCTCTGGGAAGCTTGGGAGCATAATCCACCAGCCTTTTATCCGTGATTACTCACTACAAGTCACTCTGAACTGGGATCCTTCCTCCCTCCCATCTCCCTCCATAAACTTGGTGAGAGTGCTCCCTGCCCCACCCAAGCTTCAGATCTTGCTCCCACCCCCACCCACCCCACCTCCCCAGGCTCTGGAGGATTTGCCTAGGTCAAAACTTGCCCTTTTAGTCCGCAGATGATGGGAAATGACTCTGCCCCGGGGTATGAGAGACTTTTCAGCCCACGGTTTCAGTCTCTCTCTCTCTCTCTCTCTCTCTCTCTCTCTCTCTCTCTCTCTCTCAGGACAGGGTCTCACTCTGTATTCCTGGCTGTCCTGGAACTTTCTATGTATACCAAGCTGGCTTCAAAGTCACAGAGACCTATTTCCCTCTGCCCTCTGAGTGCTGGTATTAAAGACCAATACCACCATGCCCAGATCCTGTTTCTGGCATTTGAACTTCTCCTCATTGGACAGTAAGGACACTGAGGTCTTAAGAAATGAAAATTAGGGGCCAGCTAGGACCAGTCCTCAGCACCTCTCTTCTGGCTGCACAGACACAATGACAGCCAGCGGCCATGAACAAACCCGGTCTAGCTCATCATTGCTAATTTGTGTAAGATTTTTAATCAATTGCTTGTGGCTTATGTGCACACTGTCGGTTATTATCTGAGCCTGGTGTAAATCTGTTATGTCACTGTGCAAGACCATTCCCATGTAAGCGTGGGAAGCCCTGGATTTCTACTTCTATCTTGAGAAGCTTAGGAACAGAAAGGCAGTCCTAGCAGAAGAGAGGGGACAGCAGCCCTGTGCCCTACTCCACACCCAGTCCTAGCCCTGCGCACAGCCGTGCACCCTACCTGGCTCCCTACTTGCAGGTGTGTACGTCATAGATGCGAACGCACTCTTGGCAGCTGACGTAGCAGCACCAGTGGAAGACGCAATGGCATTTCTCCTTCCGCTTCTCCGTCCTGGTGTTGTGGCCGCGGCCACAGCACAGCAGATCGCAGCCGTCGATGCCATGAGAGGTGACATTGCAAGTCCTGTCCCTGGTGCCGAAGGAGCCCGTTTCTGGGTTGGGTTCACAAAAGTTGGGGGAGTTCTCATAATAGACAAGGTCCCTCTCGGTAGGGGGCTTGAAGAGTGCATACTTGGCGCGCAGAGTCTCCACCCAGCCTCGGGACTCCCTGTGCTTCTCGACCACCATCTCGGAGGCGCTGTCATACTTGTCCTTGAGGAAGTCACCAATGGCGCGGAAGTCTGGCTGGGCCCACCAGCAGGTCTTCACCTCACAGCTGCCCGACAACCCATGGCATTTACACTTCAGGTGCATGTGGTCCAGGATGGTCTGGGGGGGGGAGAACAACAGCTAGCCCAGACTGACCCATCTGGGGTACCACATCCTCATTGGAAACCAGGGTCTCTAGTCCCACCCCAAGCCATGGGAGGCTTTCTATTCACATGGCATCCACACTAGTGGTGCAAACTAGCGTCTGTCATGCCCCTTCAATGCTGAGGCCGGGAGCCAAGCGATTGGCTCACGGTTCCACAAACACAGGAAGGGGTAAGGCTGGACTCAAAGTCAGTCCCCAAAGACAACCACATCACAGACCTACGCAGACTAAGTCTAGTCTTTAGGTGCTTGCTGCTACAGGGCAGCCACACTCTCTGGCAGAGTAATTTCCCCCCAAAGAACCAGGAGCAGGGCCAAGCATGATGATCTGAGTTTAATACCAGAACCTACAAGGTGGGGAGAGCTGGCTACAAGTTGCCCTCAGACTTCCACACACACAGCATGGCGTGTATACACAGAGACAATGAATTAGCAAATGTGCGGAAATGAAAAACTAATACCCCGCTTAGAAGCAGCTGGGGGGAGAGGAAGGAGGGTGGTCAAGAGCGTCCTATGGGGTGTGGATGGGATCCTAGAGGGCCAGGATCCCTGGTGGGGCCCCCAGAGTTGTGGGCAGCTGACTCACCGTGCGGCCTGCCTCGTTGTTGTGCTTATTCATTGCCGAGCGGGCATCAGGTCTGTTTTCCCGTGCATCCGCAAACTCCCGCGACACCAGCACCCCGAAGTCAGCGTCCTCGCTGCAGCCGCCCCACTTCCAGCCTTCTCCAGGTGGCCCCTTATGATGCGAGTCACAGCCGCAGATGGTGGAGGTACCCTCGGCGCAGGAGCGCGTGACCGCGAAGGCTACACCAGCGGAGGCGATGGCATGCACGAAGGCTGATTCGCGGGTGGCTGCAGGAGGACGTTGGGAGAAAACAGTCAGGCTGGAGCCTAGGTTACAAAGTCTTGACTCTGAGGGCTGGGGCAACCATCGAGGGAAGAGCCAGGTGCCCTCCTGCTCCTCTTTAGCGAGTTCAGACCCTAGTAGGCCTTTCCCTTTACGGATGGGCAAACTGAGGCCAGGACTGCAATGCTACTTTGTTAGGAGCATCTATGGAGGGACGGGAATGATCACTGAGGAGCTAAGGTGGCCATGCCCTGTCCTAGGTCTTGGTCTCCAACCTTGACCTTCACAAGCACTCCTTTACAAAACAGTTCTGAGACCCACTGAGGCTGGAATCTGCAACCTAAACCTACTAACCCACCCATGCTCAGTCCGAATCTTGGTTTCCCAAGGCAGATTCCTCATCTTAGCTTTACATTACACTCTGTAAAGTGGGTGCAGCTTCTCCCACCATAAAGCTGTCTATTCCCTGTCCACATCCTTCTAAGCCACAAGGGTCGAGACACAGGGCAGTTTTTCTGCCTCTGGCCCCAGGGACCCAAGAAGAGAAAAAACTCATGGGTGTCCCTAGCCTTGTAAGAATAAGAGCTAATGAATGCTGCGTACATACAGTTCTGTCTTTCGGGAGCTTTATTCCCTAAAATGTTCTAAACTCTTATTTTATTTTATAAACAGAGCACAGGGAGACCAGAGGTTCAGCCATCTCTTCTTATAGGACCCCAAAGCGGTCATGCCATATTAACACAGGTGGTCGGACCCAAGTCTTCTTTCCTAGGTCGTGGCCCATCCTTAATACAAAGTTCTCATAGCCGCGGCAGCCTCTGCTGGCACGACGCCGTAACACGCCACCTGCACAGCAGGGGCGCGTCTCACTTTCCCCGTAGCCTGGCGGGGATCACCGAACGGGAGCTGGCGCAGCCCAGGGGCTGCGCGCAGCAGTGATCCCTGCCTCCGGGCCCGCGCGCCCCAGGGAAGGGCGCCCCTGGCTTCCGGCGACCCGGCCCCGCCACGCTCGGTTCCCAGCGCCGGGGCCGCGGGGGTGGCGGGGGCGGGGCGGGGATTAGCCTGGGAGCGGCGCTACCAGCCCCGCTGTGCCGGTCCCCGTCCGGCGGGGCCCGCTGCGCCGCTCAATCCGCCTTTGTTCGCGCGGTGTCACACCGCATTACCCGCATAATGCGGCCGCTGGGCCTCGGCCGCCGGGCCGGCCGCCACCGCGTAGCAACGGGCGGCTCCCGCGGCCGGGCCGCGCCCCCAGCCCCGGCGCCGGGCAGCGCGATCCCCGGGAGGCGGCGGCCAGAGGGCGTGTGAATGGCGCATCGACCGCAGCGGGCGCGCGGCGGGGGGCGGCGCTCGCGCCCTCGGGGAGCCGCTGGGGACCGCGGCCTCGCGCCTTCCGGGAGCCCACCCCACACCTGCTGGGACGTGAGCAAAAGTGGACAGGACCCACAGGACCCCGGGGGCGCGGGTACGCCTTCTTGGAACCTCACCCCACTGCCTTCATTAAATCCCAGGGTCTCAGACCCTTTTTCTCTGCACACCGGGACACAAACTGCTCTCTTGCAGTGGGACCGGGGCGTGTAGCACAACCCCCTGAGGCGAATCTAAACATCAGATCTATAGCGAATCGGTATAAAAGCTGAAAGGTCTAGGTGGACGACGTCCTGGGCGGGACGAGTGATCAGAAGGACAGTGTTGCTTTTGGGGAGGCGTCGGGACGCCGGGCTGTTTGATTAAGCGCTACCTGGACTGAGGTGGGGCGCCGGAAGGCGGTGAGACCAACAGGCGGGCGAGATGAGGTTTGAAAAGCCATCCGCCGCCACCACTTGGCCCCAATTAGAGGCCAAACCTTTTATGTAAACAAGGAATAATTAGCTTTGATAAAAGAAGCGTAAACAGAATCATCATCCATTGATTTGTTAATTGCCCTCCTGTCCCATGACAATAGCCAGCGGTTTTTTTTTTTTTTGGCCTGTAGGTTGTACTAGAAACCTAGGTGGGGGCGGGGGTGGGGGTCGGATGCAGGGAACTATTTTCACTCCAGTCGGGAGGGAGGGTAGTTGTGCTTTTGTCGCGGGTTCCTGGCAGGCAGGGGACAGTGGGTCCCAAAGCTGCCAATGGGTCCCAAAACAGCCAGTCCTAAACTCAGCTGGCTCTCGGTCACCTCTCCTCTTCCTGGCTGTAAAGGCAGCTTTTACCAATTCCTTCTAAGAGGAGGAGTACCCACCCCCCATCGGCTGGCAAAACTCCGAGGACAGCCCAGCTAGAGTCATTAAATTCCTGGACACAAGAGGTTCTGAAGCAAAAATCCCCTTCTTAGGAGCAGTTTCCCCGCTCATCCCTCCCTCTCTTACACCCCATGTTCAAAGTCAAATGCGGCTACTTTCATCCACTAGGGTCACAGCTGGTTACACTTTCAGGTCTCAAGATAGCTGAAGCCACCAGTTTATGGGCATGTCTTGCTTTCAGGACATGGGAACCAACAAGAACTCTCAGGGGACCCTTGGAGGCCACACAGTGCTACCAACACCAGCCAGCTTCAGCAGATCCTGGGGACTATTCCATGGCAGAACACCTAGGCCTGGCACCATCCCACCCCCACCCCAAAGCTGTATTTGCATAGCACTTAGCACAGCATAAGGGAAATATCACTCATGTCCACATCAAAGCCTGGGGCCCCTGCTGTGTCAGCCAGGAAGGAAGGCTCTGGACTCCTTGGTGCCTGTCCTCCAATCTCCAACCCTGAGGCATCTCAGGGCTGCCCAGCCCCCTGCAGCACCAGAAAAGATGTGCTGATGCGGAGACAGCCTGCTCTATCCAGAGATGGACCCCACCCACTTTCCACCAGCTTTATTACCCCCCTAGAGAGATCTTGGTTTCAGAGTTTCCCACGGTGGGAGGAAGGGGGCAGAGTCCTGGGACCCTTCCCAACACCCCCCACTCTCCCAGCCACCACCTACCCAGCCCCAGGCAAGTACCTTTGTCCAGGACAGGCCCAAAGATGGCCAAGCTGTCATCTATGGTGGTACAGTTCCATCGGCGGCCCCGGAACTGATGCTGGCACTCCTGGATGCCCAGTTTCACACCTTCTGCTACACTGGGCATGATTTCGATGTAATTGCGGCAGAAGCGCAGTTGCTTGGGGACCAGGCCTGGGATGGAGCCGCAGAGCAGAGGCTGGGAGCCCAGAGATGTGTACTGCTGGCCCAGGGCCAGGGACCTGCAGACAGACAACAGGGGTGGCACTGTAGACATAAAATGCGTGGCCTAGTATGGATGTCATGTCTTCACAGAGGAGGGAGTTGGGTGGGGGGGGGATGATCCATGGCTCTGAGAAGCCTACATAACCTCATGTGCTGCTTTTGACTTCCTTGGGGACATGGTGTCCGCAAAGGGCACAGCCCTGGTTTAGGCAGTGTCCCTCTGACTTGGGCACATCTGACTTGCAGGGTATGTGGAACAGCAGAGCTTCTGGGGAAGGAGGGACTTTGTGGGTCTGTACTATGTCATGAAAATAACCCTGGACTGGAAATATAGAATTGGGGCCGAGATCAAGTTCTGCCCGGGCCCAGTTGCCCTGGTGGGAATTGCAGGACTCCCGCTGAGGAATCTCCCAGGGACTCTAGGATTCACAGGCCATGTGGACACTAACAGCCATTCGTGGGAAGGAATCCAAACATAAAGGACAAAGGAAGCAGAGGCCATTGTGACTCCGGCTCCATCTTAGAAAAAAGAACAAAAAACAGAAGCATAAGTCTCAGCAGACACACACACACACCCCAAAGTCCCCCAGCTCTTCCCTAGGATTAGACATACTTGACCAAGAGTGTCTGCCTCTGATGGCATCAAGTGCTCTGCCTGCAAAGCGCCTCCGCCACCATCTTTATAGTTCCCTAGAAGTTTCTAGAGTGCCACCTCCCCTCTCACCAGAGACAGAGGCTCCGTTTCATGATTGCTTTTAACTCAAGAGCAAAAGGGAAAATCCCAGCAGGCATTTCCCCAACCCCTGTTGCTCCAGTCCAGCCACCCTGTTCTACCCTTACTCTTCAACCCTCGGGATTTTTATATGTTGGGAAGTCCATGTGGGGGGCAGGGGCAAGTACTCTAGGAAAATCAAAGTACTCCCCGGAGTCTCTACTTTTTCCTTCCCCCTTCCCAAGAAAGCGGCAGCAGAAATGATGTCATGGGTCTCAGAACTTCACAGTCAATTGTGGCCAGCCCCACATAAGAAGCAGTGTCCTAGAAGGTAACCTAGGCACTGGCCAAGGTCAAGTCCTAGGTGCAGGAGCCTTGGGAAGAGGGCCTGGGGTAGGCCTCTGGGATGGGGTAGAAGAAAGCACACAAAAGCTACCTTGGTTAGGCACAAGTGAACCAAACACTGGCCATTTATGGATTCTGGTTGCTCAGCACCTTGCATGAAATGGGCCTGATCAGTTTTTGATCATTTCTGTCCCCGATGAAGAATCAGGGATTCCATAATGCTTGCCCCAGGCCGATCAGCATATGCTAAGAACTGCCTCCCCAGCACCCTTCCCCAACATTAGACACTCAGAGTCTTGCTCAATCCAGAGACTCCAGGGCAACGTGGCACACAGCACCACTGATTTGGGCCCCTCTGGCCTCAGATTATCAGGGGAGGAAGTCTAGTTTTTCCCATTTGTTCATTGGGAAGAGAGACTGAATAGGCAGAACTAGGGAGTTTGAATTAGTGACCTTAAAGAGCCATGTTAACATGCCTAGCAAGTTATCCCCCACTGAGCTCCTCCCAACCCAAGTTCTGAGTTCTTTTGAAAAGGAAAAGTCAGGGACTTGGTGCATTCCTGCAATCCCAGCACTTAGAGAAGAAGAGGATCAGGAATTGCAAACTAACCTGGGCTACAGGACACTGTCACATTGAGACAGAACAGGAGTGAGAAAGAACGAATGGGATAGCCACTGAAGCATTAAGCCCACACATGGGACCACTGTTAGAAACTAGACTGCCTGGC
This sequence comes from Dicrostonyx torquatus, assembly GCA_028555095.1. NCBI lineage: Eukaryota > Metazoa > Chordata > Mammalia > Rodentia > Cricetidae > Dicrostonyx > Dicrostonyx torquatus. Next base: position 8,250,032 of record JAQHUG010000032.1, on the reverse strand, counting down.
TCCAGAGCTCTGGGGCAAGTCACTTACCTCTCTGCCTTTTAGTCAATGTCTGCTTGGGTCCCCAAAGAGCTGGGGTGACTTCAGACCTGGAACTGGCCTGTCTACAGCTTAGTGGGCTTGTGTCTAAGTGGGAGACAACGGTGAGCCCAGACTGATGGTACATAGGACATGACACCCTGGCGGGAGCTCAGCAAGCCGTCATCTGCTCCACCCCGTGTTAGAAGAAAACACCTAACATGTCTGACCCAGGTTGGGTACAGTTCTAAATGTTTATATCTTTATCCTACTTAATCCTCATAGGTCTGTGACGTAGAAACTGTCATCATCACTTACATCTCATTTCACAGACAAGGAAATCAAGGCAAAGAAAGTAAGCATCCTGCCTGGATCTGCAGGGCTTAAAGTGCTGGAGTTGAGCCTCCCTCTGGCATATGTTCTCTCTCTTCCCTCCCTACCTCCCTTTCTTCTACCCCTTACCATACCCTTTCCCAACACACAGCCTAGTCTCACTTCCCAAGCACTACAGTTGCTAGAAAAGAAATCCTTCCAGGGCTCAATGTAGACAGCTTGTCACCTTGAGTTATGCTCCCTCTGCCCTCCAAACCTGGACCCTTAGCCTAGCTTAACCCAGCTCTGTCTTCCTCAAGATGCCAATCCAAGCAATTTCCTAAACTTCTCCACATCCCGGTTTCTCCGTCCATGAGACAGACCTCACAGGAGTAGTAATGGTGCACAGCTACGTGCCAGGCATGTCGGAATCCCCCAAGGAATGGTGGCCACCTCAAGTTCCATGCCATCAGTCCTCTGTCCCTGCCATGTCACCAGCCTTGTTTCTCTCATCCTCATTTCCCTGACTTGGTACAACACTCCAGAATTTCCAAAACCACCTCCCATCAAACATGAGAAGAGAGGAGGCCTCAGGACAGAGCTGAGACCCTTCAGGACCGGCAGAGCAAATCCCTCTGCCTGACAGGCCAAGTTGAGCCAAGTCATGTGTGACTTGGATGGATGTTCAAGCTAACCAAAGAGTATTTCCAGGATGCTCTGGTCAAAGGTCTCAGTGGATCTGGACATCCTGTGATAATTAGCCAGAGCCTCTAGGAATGTGGCTCAGATCTGTGGATGGCTTGGGGCTCTTCTTGAGGCTGTGGCCTTGGGATTGAATTCTGTAGGACAGCTGCCCTTCCAGAAATGCCCTGCCGGTCCTGAGCTGTGCCCACGCAGCACGGCTGACATTCCATCGTCGCAGACGTATCAGCGTAACCCACTTCTTGTCCCCATTATAGAAGAGCTTGTCCCCCTGGGAGAGTAGACATGAGAGTCTCCTCTTCTCGCTCTCTCCCCAGTGTGAGTGGCTTTGATTAGATTTGCCTTAAGGCCAGTTGAAACTGCTTCACACCCTTTGAGCACGCAGAGCCCACACCCAAGGCAAACCCATCCTGAATCACTCGTAAAGACTTCCATGAGCTCCCAAGCAGAAATAACCTCTCCTAGCCTGAGTTTTCCTGCACCCCATTCATTCTCCCTTGCTCACCACCAAAGGCTGGCTAATTTGTTTGCAGCATGTCACAAAAGGGGCGTGGCTTCTATTGTTCCCCCCACATATATAGCAGCACATTAGGGCTTCCAGGCAAGGAATAGAGGATGCCCCAAAGAGCCTGCTTGATGCCCCCACTCAGCAGGTTCCAGGCAGCCGGAGGTTGCACCCACACACAGGACAAGACTCCTCAGTTCCGCTGAGGGACTTCCTACAGTGAGGATCTTAGATGATGGCCAGGCTCCCAAAAGAGGTTGGGGCATGGCTGGTACCAGCAGCTGGTGAGGGGGAGGACAGAGGGCTTGCCAGGCCTGCCCTGCTGGGTAGGGGCTATTTATACCCAGCTCCTGTTCCTTTCTTGCCCTGCTCTGCCCAAGGCCATATTGCCTTCAGCCCCAGGGAGAGATCATCCTTCATCCCAACCACCTACCATCCAGCTGGGCCCAGGCAGATACAAGTAGCCAGGTGAATGGGCCATAGGTGGCATCAAGCCACAGGCTGATCATAGGGACCTGAGTGCTGGCCCTAAAGGGAGAAATGCCACTCTCCAATTAGGCCAGACTGAACATCCCTATAGCCTTGTCCATTCTTGCCACCTGGTTCTTTATCACCTATTCAGACACCCATGGATAGAGGCTGTGGGTGGGTGTGCATGGTGACAAGAGGGGACACAAAAATTTCCTTGCTGGAGAAGGAGACCGGACCTTGCCCATGCTAGGCAAGGGCTCTACTGCTGAGTTACAGACCTAGATATTAGTGTTCTGAGACAAGACCATAGCCTGTAGCCCATTGGGGCCTTGACCTTGCAATCCTCCTGTCTCAGACACCTGAGTACTAGGATTATAGGTGTGCACCCCACATCCAACTCAGAGCAACAGTTTTAATGGGTTAATTTATATTCTATACATATATAATTTGCATATGTAATTAATTCGAAGGCAAATGGGGTAAAGATCTGGAGCGGTTCCCAAAGAAAGCACAAGTGGACTGTTAATACTTTTCATAGTGAGATATAGAATTCTTTGTTTTGTTTTTGTTTTAGAGACAGGATCTCATGTATCCCAGGCTGGCCTTCAGCTCCCTAGGTAGCCAAGGATGGTTTTCAATTTCTGAACCTCGTGCCTCTACCTGAGTGCAAGGATTGTTAACATGAACCATCACACCCAGTTTATGCAGTGCTGGGGACCACTGCTCTGCTCTGAAGGCCAACTGAGCTACATCCCTAGCCCTAGTCAGAGAATTCAGGGCAGCCTAGCTGCGGCATTGACTTACAAAAAGAAGTGTCCCTGTGGCCTCAAATACCTGCAAACTCTGCATCCCCCAGCATGACTGAGCCCCTACTGGGGCCAGGCTGCCCCAGCCTGTCAACACCAGGCTCATCCTACCAGGTAGCCTCCTGTACCCAAGCCCGCTTGTTTTGTTTGCTTTTAAGTTTAGAGCCTCCCAACACAGGATCTTAGAGCTTAGGGAGGTGTTGGGGGTCACCAGGTTCAGGCTGTCCTAACTGCTATTTTTGTATGAAAATGGACACAAGCACAACCTCTCTCTTCTTCCTATATTTAAAACATATTTAAAAAGAGGGATTTGCTCTAGTGTGTGTGTGTACAGAATTTCCATAGGATCCAGCAGTCCTAGCCTAGTTCATATTCCACAGTGATGTTTGTTTAGGATGATGAGAATGTTCTAGAAATAATGGTGATAGCCACATGACTTTGGAATGTACTTAACATATTGGTTTATACAATTAATAATAGCTAAAACGACCAGGACTGTGTCTACCTGGATTCCTCAACTTTTTAAGAAACTTTTAGAAAGCCACTGGTCTGCTCTAGTTTTATGGGGATACCAAAGCTCAGCGAGGTTTTGTTGTTTTTAGGGGTCACTCAGTTGACTAGAAAGATCAGGAGCCGGGGCCACAGCTCTCTATCGCCAACAGGCTCGTCTCCCTGCACCCCTGGCCCTTCTTATGAACCCCAGGATATGATAAAGACATGTTCTCAGAAGCTCCAAGAGCTCAGCGGAGTGGACACAATGTCCACAGCATAGGGACAAGGCTCTCTGGCTCCTTCATTGGTCTCGGAATGAGTTCTGAGGTCAAGCCACCCCCATCTTGCTCTTCTTGGGATCATGGGAGTCCTTGCCCTTCTCATGGAGATCAGAAGCCATCTTTCCAGCCTGGAAGAGGGGGTCACCATGAGATCCACAAGTCTAGGACCTCATGAAATAAACACCCAGGGATTGGGAGGGAGAGGTGGGCCCCTCTCCCCCAAGGTCTTTCTCCTGCACAGACCACGAGGTTTCCAAAAGTCCCATAAAGGTACAGAGCCAGGTACATTGTCTGCTGGCTTCTAGGCAATACTGAACAGAGATCCAACCTGCCTCTGGATGAGTAAAACTCTACCTTGTCTGGGTAATGTGGAAACTTTCAGAAGCCAAAAGAAAATTTTGAGAAATGAGCAGAAGAGCCAAGGTATGGCCTTCCAGCTTAGACAAGATAGAGCTGGTGGGGGTTACAAAAGAGGGGGACAAACTTCCCTCCTGTGCCTGAGGCCTGGGAAGGAGCTGAGCCCGGTGGGCCAGGGTTCTCTCAGCTCTTGGATCCCCTGGTGCCTCGACAAGAAGTGTTGACAAAGTGAGAGCAAGGACAAAATTCAAGATGCATCTGCTCCCATAGAATCCTTCCTAGAATCCGCGCTGATCTCAGACACACAGGCCCTGTGCAAACTGAGCATGCAACTCTACCCTTCCCGGCAGCACAGTACATGGCCAGGGAGTGACTGTCTGAGTGATGCCGTGCCTGGCAGCTCCCCCAGGAAACCTAGATGCTGCCCTTCACAGAGTGAGGGGCCTCTGGACCTCTCTCCATCCCTTGCTGCTTGGTTCACCTCACAGAAGAGCATCTGCCTTTCCGGATCCAGCAGGAACAGAGGCAACTCAGTTCACACACGGGGGCTGAGAGGAAAAGGGAGGAGCCTAAGCTAGGGCTGGGTTTCCAGTTTGCCTGAGTCTGGGTCGTCAGACTGGGCCCAGGGAAGAGAAGCAAATGGAGGGCCTGGTTCCAGCAGCTGGGCTCAAGTCCTTCCCTGGTAAACACATTCACTCAGCGCCTGTTCACTCAACGTCTCTTACTGAATGATGACTACAAACCCGGCAGATCTCCAGGTGTGAGGAACACAGAGATGAATGAAGCCCTGCCGAGGAGCACCCAGGCTAGGAGGCATCTATCAACAGACCAACAAGCCCTCTTCAAGCTCCTACCAGCTCAGGGCACTATGGGCAGGAGATGGTCTTTGGACCCTTGTCATTTACAACCCCCCCCCGCCATCATCTTTGCCATAGAACAGGGCGAGATCACTGAGTCTTCCAGAGTGGGACCAGGAGGCCCCCGTGCTGTGATCAGGAACAGCTATGCACCTGGTAATTAGATCCGGGTTCTCTTAAGCACCTGGAGCAGAGAGCGGCCTCCGAACAGCTGGCATACCTGAGTGACCATTTTATCTTTCACTTGAAGTCTTGGGCTTTTTAGAGGAACAGATGAAGGGAGAAAGGCTGGCAAGGGGCCCCACCTGCCAAGTTTTATGCCACCCTAGGCAGGCTGGCAGAGCTTGAAGCATCCTAAGGTGGACTTTGGTCTGTTGATCTATCTGTCACATGTGCAATGGGACAAGGGCAGCACTTGAGATCAAAAGCTGGCGAAGCAGCTGGGAGGCTGGTGTGACAGTTGGCACTAAGGAGATTCTGGGACCTGGCAACACATTGCCATCACCAGAGGCCTCAATGCCACTCTGGCCTCAGGTGAGCCGGAGAGGTTAACCGGGACTGTGGCAGTGGATGGACTTGCTGGCTGTCTCAAGATAAGGGCTTCAGGGACATAGAGGAGGTTATGAATGAGAACAAAAATAGTACCTGGGGGAGCTGAGCCAGCTGGAAGCCTCATGTTGGGGCTGCTGATACCATATGGCAAGGAGGCGCAACACTGGCCCAGGCCAAATCTCACACAGATAGGCCCAAAACCTGTGGGACCATCGGTTATGTCCTTGGCTTCTGGCTCATGGTCCTTACAGAGGCTCACAGCCTGCACGTGTGGGCAGCCATCGCATGGTTCCTTCCTCTACTGTCCCTTATCTAGATGAGAGCTCTGCTTCACCCTAAGCCTTTACCTTAGCCAGGTGGAGCCATCACCTAACCTCCTCCTGTGGAGACTCCCTTCTAGATTTACCCTCAGCCTGATCTTCTCCACCCAGTGAGAGCTGCCTGGGGACCAGCATCTGTGTCTGTTTCTCAGGCTGGCTCAGCTGAACTCTGGGTCTTTGGGCTTTGTTAGTATTTCCCATGTCACCAAGACCACCATGAGTATGGCAGGAGACAAAAGGCAAAGCCTCTTGGAGAATATAAAGGGGATTCTAGGCTGGCACACCACATCAGGGGGTGAAACCCACAGGTGTGAAGAAAGAAAACCAACCTCAAAGCCATTCTGGAAGGAAGTAGCTGAGAAGGGCGGGGTGGCCTTCATCTTCTTCCCCTCTCCTTGGGGTTCCCATGGAACTCAGCAACAAAACTTTCTGGCTCTGCTGGCAAAGCGACTGCCTACATTCTAGGAGTAACTCCAACTCATCTTCTCTCCCTACTTCTAGAAGTTCCTCTTGGGGCCAAGCGGAGCCCTTCAAGGAAGCTGTGCACTTGCCAGGGACCCCAAAGAATCTTGATGCTGGGCAGCCATGGAAGGAAGAAAACGTGGGAAAAAGCGTGGAGCCAAGGGGTCACTCTTGAACCCCTATCGGAGAGAAGGGGTAGCAATTCTTCCTCCATCCAAGGACCCTTTCGCCCAAGACAGCCCAGCCTAAATGGAATGTAGCAGAGTCTACGCTCTGCCACAGTGGGCCTGGCCTGCAGGCCCTGATCTGATAAGGTGTGACAAGGCCGCCTGAAAAATGTTGAAACCTGTGAAATGTTGAAACCTGTTTTTTGAGGTGTTGTGAGCCAGCCCCCCCCCCATTTCACAGGTAGGTGGAGTAGATCACAGCGGAGAAGGGGGGAGGGCACAGAAGGACTGTCCCTCCTGGCTAAATTGGGGGGTTGGAGTATGGAGCAGGCTGGTGGGCCCTGAAGAGGAAGGAAGAGGGTTGGTAGCTGTGCGAAGAAAAGGAGGGATCAGGACTGGAAGGGAAAAGGTAGAAGATGAGAAAGAAAGGGGAGACAAGGGTTCTGGTAGCCAGCGCTTGCTCTGCAGCCTGGCCCGTTTCACCTTCTCTAGAAGGGGAAAGACTCAACCCAGGACATCCAAGGATGGAAGGGCCAGGCCAGGGGCCTTCCACCTCAGACCCCAAGAAGGTCTCTCTGAGAAGTGCCAGCTGTCTCGGGGACATGGCTTCCAGAAGCTTAGGTCAAGAACTGGGTCATTTCCTACCAGGCAGTTCCCAAGTGAATCCCACGGTCTTCCTTTTCCCACCCGCACTGAGCAGGTCAAGTCCTTGCCTTTGGAAACCATGGTCTGGCCTCTAGCCTCAGACACCGTAGTTAGGCCCCGTTTCACAGACTAGGCAACCATGGATCAAAGGCTTGCTTGGGTCACATCATCCCTGCCTGGCAGTTGTAATGACTCTCCTAGTTCCCTCCAGATGCATTTAGTCTTTCCAGGGGGAGATGTTGCGTATCCCTGAAACCCTGGCAAGGGCAGAGGTCTCTGGGTACAAGGCTGATAGACAATAAAGGCTTATAGGATAAAAGTTTCTGCCTGAAAAGTGTCCCTTGATGGCCTCTGGCTGGTTGGAGGAGAGTGTGTGGGACATAAGAGGCTCTAGACGTCCACTGGAAGCCTTCTGTAAATGATCAGTCACATAGCCAGCTAGTACATTAAAGTATCAAGTCATGAAATGTCAAAGCTCGGTGGGACTGTTAACTTCATTTTCTTGGGGGAAACTGAGCCCCCCCCTCCAGAAGTGTGACTCATCCAATGTTCTTCACCGGTTCAAAGTGTTAAGGGAGGACAGTCTAGGCCTTCCGACCTCCAGGTAGAGCTCCTTTGGCCGGATACCACAAAGAACCTTCCACAAGCCTCACAGAGCGTCAGTGGGACTCCGTGTGTCACTAGCTTATTTCCTGCCTTGTATTAAGATGGGGTCTCCACCCTATGCAGAAGAGGTATCCTGCAGCTGACCAAGAGTGAAGAGTTCCTGGGTAGGAATTCTAAAAACAGAAGTATTTCATGAAGAGAGGCTAGGAGCAGTGTCAAAGAGACAGCCTGTGGCTGCCCCTTTCTCTCTGGACTCTGCTGTCTGATTCTCTACCCATCGACCTGCCAATCAGAACTACGAACATTCCCTAAGCCTGGTGTGCTTCGTTGGCACCTTGGACCCTTTTACAACTTCCTCCTTGCCGACCTTCTGAGAGTTAGGGATGGCAGGGACAGTCTCCCACTAGCAAATGGGTGCCTGACAGGGTCTGGTTAATTGTTCTAAGAAACAAAGATGGCCAGTTCTTGGGTCTAAACTGTTCTGGGTTCTCATGTAGCTTTCCCTTCAAGCCAAGTTTTGGTAAAAGAGAAAACAGCCTGCCTAGTCATTCATTTCCCTTTGAACTCCTATTTACTCCTCAAGATCTGAGATTAAAATCCCTCTTACTGTCTCCAGTGTAGACTGTTCCTTCTCGTCATCTCTTCTGCTTCTCAGGAAAGACATGGCCTTGAACAGCCTCCACTGAGCTCTACCGAGTCTGTTTCTCCACTAAACAGTGGTGCTTTTCAGAGGACAAATTGTCTCAGTCTCTGGTAACTACTAAGTGGAGAGTTTGACTTTCCAGCGGGCACAGGAACCCTGGAAGGGCTTCCTTGGACTAGACCCAGTGGCTCCCACTGACTTCCCCAGTCATCCTCCCACCCCGCCCTGAGATCACTCAGGCTGCCATCATGACAAGCTGAGGGCAGAAGTCATCCTGCTGGTTCTCTGGGCTTTTTCCATAGCTGCTGCACAGCCTGGGAAATCCTTATCTGAGTCTTTGAACACAGAAAGCTGAGCCCACTCAAGACCATCCCTCTGGGGGCTCCACGAGGGCCACGAGCCTACTGTATATCTTTATTTTAGAGGCAGCTACCCCGGAGCCAGTCCTGTGCTAGACACTGAGAGCATATAGATGTCCGTAAGTATAGTTACAATCTTAGAAGAACTACCCACTCCCAGAGCAACCTAGAGCTGCTGACTGGGACCTAGGTTCCTCCCTGCCCATATCAAATGCAGACATCAGCTACTGCTGGAATCGAGCCTTGAGAGCTCACCTTTCTCCACACCTCCCATACCATGTCCTTTGGAGGACCAAGGATGAGCACTGCCCAGCTGGCTGCTCGGGTCAGGAAGGCAGGTGAGATACTGAAGCAGCCGGCTTACTAGGGGCAGATCTGCAAAACCCAGACACATGGACTCCAACACTAACCCGCTGGACCAGCCCATCTAGGAAGGAGACTAGGAAAGCCCATTAAACACCTCCAGAGAAGCAGGACAGCAGGACGGCCGGAGATGGCGCAATGCCGGGTACACAACCGCCTCTATAAAATTCACCAGAAAAGACATTTGACCTAAGAGGTAACCTTCAGTTGTTAGGGAAATGAGAGCCAGGAACAAGCTACATGTGATGCTACAGAGGCAAGCAGACTAGCTAAGAATAGGTCATGTGATGAGAGACTACAGGCCATGCCTCTCTGAAGAGCCAGTGTTATTTTGAAAAATGTGTTGAAGAAATACTTTTAGGTTGAAATGAAGGCAAGAGACAACAAATAACTTGAGCCTGGGTTGAAAACCCTTAGGGTAAAGGCAGCAGGCGACACCGCCAGAAGCCCAAGTCACTAGGAATCCTTAGTTTTGTTAAGCAGCATGAAGTCTTGAGGTCGGGGCCAACCTCACATATCGGAATCTCAGAGTTGGTGATGAGATTTTTTTTTTTGCAGTTGTTCAGCAAAAACAAACATGCATGTGTGAAACATTAAAAATGGCTGCACTAGGAAGCATGTAGATGCTTGCTCCTTGTATTATTTTTCATTACTTCTGGCTGGCCTGGGACTTGCTATGACCCTCCTGGCTCACATACCCGAATTGAGCTACATCATCTGCCCCCTTCCAACTTGTCCAACTTTCTCCCATGCATCGTGGTGTTGAGCGCCAGGCCCTTGTAGCATGCTCTGCCAGCCCTAAACCTCTAAGCAAGCTCCACAGCCCTCATTAACAATTTTTATAATAAAACTTTGAAGTACAATAGAAACTCCCAACTCATTCGTGGGGACTTCTAGATGGAATCTGCGCAGGACTGGAACCACGACGACCCAATTGTTAGGGGCACCAACAAGTCGGGGTCCTGGAATCAACACCGACATTGGCACTGGCGGCACCGACATCGGCGCGGGCACCAGCGGGCAACGGCAGCAGGTGCGCAGGCTGCAGCCAGGGGCGGGTGGGGATGGGGGCGGGAGCCTCGCCACACCCGGCGCTCAGGGCTACGTTCCCGCTTTTCAAGGTGGGTATTTCCACCGCATTCCCAGGAGGTCTTCCTTGCGCCTCGTCCCCCTCAGCGCCAAGGATCCGCAGGTGAAGGCAGCCTGGTCGGCACCTGGACTTTCCCCGCCCTGCTTCTGGAGGCTGCGCGCAAGTTCAAAGCGTTGCCTGCTCCTCCCTCCCGGACCCATTCCCGGGAGCGAGCCTCAACACCTTCCTTTGCATCCCCTGTCCCACACCCACACCATCACATTTACCAATCCGGGTTTCTGCCTCCAGTTGCTCCACTGAACCTGGCCTTTCCTCTCTGGGTTTGTGAGTGCCCTCTCATGCTCTAAACTGCTGGCAGACCCAAGCAGGACCCCATTAGGTATTTCAACACTCAGAGGAGGGCCACAGGGTCTCAATGATGGCTATCCGCGAAATTCACAGTAATGATGGCTGCTAGACTTCACATCTACAGTATGTGAGCGGTCTGGGTGCCCAGTGGGTCCTCCCTGCATTTCAAGTAGCAGGCCTGGAGCCAAAGGAGACTGGGGCCACTTACAAGGCTCTGCTGCTGGGCCCTATCTGCCCTGCCCCACCCATGCCACACAACCTTTCCTGGTACCCAGAGTGGGCCTGCCTTTCTTTGCCAAGTCCTGGTGCTGTCCTCATCCTAGCGCTCTAGGTTTCTCAAGCCTCCATCTTGACAGCCGCAGCAGCCAAACTGTGTTTTTGATCAGCAGCGCCGACTGAAAAGTGTTTGGACATGTCCCTCATCTACATAGACCAGGCATAAATCACAGGTGCCTCTGAGCTTGGAGTTTAAGAGCCTTGCTCCTAACCCTGTGCTAGTTAACATCTATTGGAAAAGGAAGGTCCCGGTGAAAACTACTTTGAAAAGAAACCTTGTCTAGGGCATTGTTAGGGACCCAACCCCTGTCCATACCACATTCCTCCTTGTATCTGTTTTCCCACTATTTTCCCTGACTTCTCCACCCAGATTTCTGAGACTTGCAGTGAGGGTTTACATGCCAATGAGTACAGAAACTCAGACGTGCTGGGGGTCCACAAACAGTCCTGTGGATCAGGTCTCAAACTTGCCTCCTCCAGGGATCCGCATGTCTGAGTTCTTTCACACAACCCAGGAGGGAAAGGATGCATCTGCAGCCTGAGTCCACCCGGTTCACCCATTTCCTCTCAGTGTGGCCAGCCTTGTCATTCCAGAAGGCCGCAGCCATTCTCGAGTTTTATTGTGTTTCTTCTGGAGGAGAAAAAGGCATTGTGCACAAAAGACTCTGCACTCGCACTCTCTCTTTCATACACACATACATATTTAAATCAAGCAACTCTAATTACAGATTTCTTTTTAGTACTGGGGATTAAACCCAAGGCTTCACACTGCTAGGCAAGTCCTCAATTGCTGAGCTATGCATATTATATATAATATGTAACATATATGCATAAAATATAGATAATCCTTTCTCTATAATATATATAAAAATATAGAGAGATAGATAGTCTTGCTAAGTTCTAGAGGCTGCCTTGAGCTTCCTTTTTTTTAACCACCTTTGATGAGACAGGGTGTCACTATACAGTGTTAGCTGATCTAAAACTCACAATGTAGACCAGGCTGGCCTGGAACTCACAGAGGATCACCTGCCTCTGCCTCTTCAGTGACGGTTGGTCACCTTGAACTTCATCTTCCTGCCTCAGCCTCTTGAACAGGTGGGTTTATAGGCCTGCACCATGAAACTTGGACAAATTATAGAGTTTTCTACAAAGGAGTTGTTTGTTCAGCATGAGGGCAGACAGATATCAACAGAGACCAATGGCTAAAGATCCCTTAGGAATCACTCTGGCTCTGAGTGGCCACAGACAGGAGGAGCCAACAAAACAGGGGCAGATGAGGTAATGAGGGCCTCTTTGTGGAAACAACTATAAATGAAATAAAGGGGAGTGCTTTTACAGGAGCATACTCAGTGGTGAATAAGATAATGCGGGGTGCACTTATCTGGGGAGACAGTAGTTAATAAGACCATGAAGAAATCATTTCCTGAGCTCTGGTGGAAGGGAGTGAGGGAGCCTACTTCCAGGACACTCAAAATGGCTATTACTATTTGTAAAGGGACAGCATTTATTGAGCCCTGACTCTGTGCCAGGTACCACGTAAAGCACTTGACATGAAATACATCCTTTAATTTGTCAAAGAACCCAATGACGTTATTATCTCCATTTGACAGGTGATGACATGGGTATAGAGGCTAGGAGACATGTCTGGGGCTGTGCAGCTGGTGATAGTGGTACTGAGGTTGTTAAGAAAGCAAGAAGAGACATTTATGAGGACAAGGTCTCTACAGCGTGTCAAAGGAGAGCTGAGGCATGCAAGGATGTCTTATTGCTCAAGGTGAGCACTGGACCCACACCAGGGCCTTTGCCTGCTGGTATTTCTTCTCTTGAATGTTGATAGGAATCTTATATCTTTAACATTTATGTTATTTATATCAAAGCAGGGCCGTTTCCCAGGCATTCTCAGGAGATGAGACTCCCCCTACCCCGTCCCAGAATCAGAGGGGTAAAACACATGGGTTCAAGTAACCACAGAAAATTGCAGGTTACCAGGCCTCTTCCAAGATACCAAACCTAGAAGATGTGGGTTCTCAGGTGAGCTGGGCACCTTTGATACTGCAAAGCTGTTTCCCAGAACCCCCTAATTCAGATGTGTTCTTTCAAAAGCCCCAAGGGGTTCAAGCTGTTGTCACTGCTCCGGTGAGAAAGCAGAGGCTCAGAAGGAAGTACAGGACCTGAAATGGTTGGATCTCTCCTCCTAACCTGATGCCAGTTTGTCTGACAGTCTAGATCCATCCTCTGCTAATAATTCATCCCGGCAGAACACATTTGTTCTGCACCTGGTGTGGCCCACACTAACCCAGTGCTGTCATGATCCCTCACCTGGAAGACTGTGTGCACATGGGCTATTCACACAGGGGCTAGAGAACAGTAGCAAGGACACAGCCTGCTCCCAGGCAGAACTGAGGAGACCCAGAGAAGGGGGTCACAGGACAGGATGGAACGGATAACCCAAAGGGGGTTGGCATATTGTATTACCTTGAGACAGGGTCTCACTGTGCAGACTGGAACTCACTATACCGACCATGCTGCCCCCTGATACATGGAAATGACCCTGCAGAGCTGGGATTATTGGTATGTGCCCCCTTACCTGGCACTGCTGTTGCTTTTAAAATTTTTATTCTTTCCAACCAAATGCAACCCTTGGTGTGCAGTACACACAGTGGGTGCAGAAGAAATGCAGTCAGCCAGAATCTGGTATCACCAGCGGGTGGGGCCTGGACCAGGAGGTAAGAGGAGAATGGGGTACACTATGCAGATTTTTCTGCTCTCAGAGATGCAAGCAGGACACCAACTCACAGGGGCGAGGGTAAACGGAGGCAGGGGCTGGTAGCCAGCTGTTGAGTTCAGATCCCACAGGCATCTGTGTGGGGACCATCTGTGAATCTGAAAGGAGGAGACCGACGGAACCTGGCCACTCTTGGGTCTAGCATGATAAAGTATTTCCTGAGGCTGAGGACTCAGTACTGAGCAGGGCCCTTCCGTATCTCTGGGAAATTCAGACTGCCCTTTGTTACCACAGTTACCGTGTATCACTGAAGACAGGATGAAAACCCACTCCCCACTCCCCACGCCAGTCAAGCTCTCGGCAGACCAGAAAGAGCAACTGTTTTAAATGCCTTCCTTAGCAGGCTACAAAGATCTGTCTTTCTCCACCAGATTCTCTGGCTCTGTCAGCTCAATAGCATCTTTGGACCACCTGCTAGGCACTCTCATCTACCTGCCTCCACCCCTCCAGACCACTTTGTGTTCTGCCCAGCCTTCACTGCTCCTCAGTGAACAGCCCTGGAGTCCGCATGTCACCTCAGTCTGCCTGCAATGCCCCCATGCTCACTTCTGTTGGGTGGCCAGGACTAAGACAGGTCTAGAATGAAGGCTCTGCAGTTTGTGGGGTCCCCATTTTAAGTGAGGAATGATGAAGTCTGACAAGTTTCCCTGAGCTCAAGGCCAAGTCAGGCATCCTGTGGTGTGTCCCTCAGAGGTGAAAATTGGCCCCTAACATCCTCAGGCCTTGCTGCCTGAAGCTTCTAACCCTGGGGGAAAGTGGTCCTGGTGGTCTGTGTGCAAACATCTCCCAGCACACACATTCTGTGCAGGAGGTTGAGGACGATGGCAGTAAGCCATGCTCTACGGGCCCTCTATTCTAGGACACCGCTACAGCACAGGGTGCTCAATCCACACCATTTCAAAGAGATCTCTGTCTCAATGTACTTAGCTTCCCAGGTCTGTTGTGAAGGCACTGGCCACCCTCTGGCCTCCCAACTTCCTGCTTGCCTGCCTATGTGTTCTCTCCCTCCAACACCCCCTCCTACACACACACACACACACACACACACACACACACACACCGCCACGAAAACCCAACCAGGAGCTGTTATGGGCTCCAGTTTGTTGGGATGGATAAAGGATCAAAGCAACAAAAACCCCAGCAGTGTCATGCATGGTGGCACACACTTTGTAATCCTTGCATCTGGGAGGCTGGAGCGGGAGAGTCATCATAAATTCAAGGACAGTCTTACCTACATAGTGAGTTCCAGGCCAGTCAGAGCTATAGTGAGACCCTGTCTCAAAGCAAACAAACAAACAGACGGTCTGGGGTTGTAGCTCGTTTGGTAGAACTCTTGTCTCATACACACAAAGCCCTGAGTTCCGCTCTGCCATCACATAAACTGAGTCCTGTAATCTCAGAACTTGGAGATAGAGGCAGGAAGGTCAGAAGTTTATCTTCCATTCAACAGTGAGTCCCAGGCCATCCTAGGCTATGCGAGAGCCTGTCTCAGTTTAAACAAACCAACAACTAGAACTCTCAAGCAAACAAAAAGTCAGGGTGGTAGCACATGACTGTAATTCCAGTACTTGGGAGGAGGAGTCAGAGAGTCCTCCTAGTTTTGAAGCTAGCCTGGTCTACCTATTGAGTTTCAGGTCAGTCAGAGCTACGAAGTGAGACCCCATCTCACTGATATAAAACAAAAACGTGCTGGCTTGCATAGTCAGTGGGGTAATTGTGGGTGGGAAGAAGAGGAGGAGCTGTCCAGTCTCCAAGCTGAGGCAGAGACTGGCAGCTAAAGGACACATCTGGTCTGGCTCCAGAGCCTGCAGACTTCATCATAGTACCCGCCAGTCCCCAGGAAGGATAAACAGGAGCCCTCCCCTGCCCACATTCACCCAGCAGGCAGGGAGTAAGCAGCCACTCTTTAGAAGCGGAGGGGCGTATGGAACCCAGCCTCTGCCCTGCAAGAGCTCCAGGCCTCCCTATGAAACAGATGCCTCAGAACCAGTGACAGGAGGCCTAATTTGAGTGATTCACTCCACGTGGGTGTTAGAGGAAGGCTTTGCAGAACTACTGTAGGCAGGGTTGGGCCCTGGCCAAACAGCCTCAAGTGTCCCTAGCTTCTGACTCCTCCCAGGACTAGAGACGCAGCTGGACCACAGAGCAGTGAGCCGATTGCTGCTGCTTCATTCACTGCTCACGCTCGCGGCCATTCATTCATCTCAAGCCCCTCTGGGATGGAAAGACTGGACCAAATTCACTTACTTCATGCAGGATGGTCCAAAAAAAGCTGAAAAAGAATTACAGCCTCCCACTTGGGAAAATAAGAGCACGAAAACAAACCGAAAGTTGAGAGGGGCAGGAGGATTTTTCTAGGATTGAAATTTCCAAAACAAGTAACACTTGATACCTAAGGGGAGAAAAGGCTCCGGGGCTAACTACTCTGGGAGAAAGGACTAGACAGATGAGAACAAGGGTCACCTCTGCAGGTCGCCTGATGCCACTGGGATTCCAATGAACAAGGGTAACGTCTACATTTATTTGACCTGAGAAGCCTTCCCAGCAGGACCGTGTAGGGCTGGTGTAGATGCACTTTGAGACATAGTGCTGCAACCCAAATGATGCTCAGAAGACCTGAGGGGTGCGGGGGTGGGACAACGAAGCCAAGCTGGGAAGAGACCTGCAATAAGGGAGACTCTGAGGCTGGAACTTGAAAAAGTTTTGGAAGGTCCCAGGCAAAAGAGGAAGGATGAGAAAAAGATGGAATCAGTGTTTAGGAAACAGCTGAATGTCAGGAACATTCGCTAGCCACGCCTCCCACGACCTACAGCTGTACTTCCAGGGTCTTCAGAGATCTCTCCTCCGAGCACACAGAAAGATGTGTGTCCACAGGAGAAAGTGAGCAGACATAGTGTCTCCTCCACGGCTGTGAACATGAAGGAAATGCAGAAAGACTCGGCAACAATACGGGACTTAGAAACATAATACAGAAAGAACAAAGAGAGAAGTGCTGGTTCACACCTTTAATCCTAGCTCTTAGGAGGTAGAGCCAGGTAGATCTCTGTGATTTTAGGGCTAGCCTGGCCTACTTAGTAAATTACAGGCCAGCCAAGGCTATACCATAAGACTCTGTCTCTAAAAGAAGAGAAAAATCACAGAAGAGCACACACAAACTCCATTCTTGCCTGGAGACACTTTTAATCTGCTGCTGCTGCATGAGACAAGGTTTCTCTGTGTAGCCCTGGCTGTCCTGGAACTTGAACTCAGAGATCCACCTTCCTCTGCCTCCCAGTGCTGGGATTAAAGGCTGGTTTTTTAATCTTAGTCATGGAATGAATGTGTAGGGGCTGGGATGACAGCTCCCTCAGGAAGTTTTGCAAGCTTGAAGATCTGAGTTCAGTCCCCAGCAGCCATATCGGCATCCAAGTGTGGTGGTAACCCCACACTTGGATGAATTGACAGGACTCCTTGGACAGTTCAGCCAAATTAGTGACAGACACTTGCCCTCCCCTCTCTCAAGAAGGGCAAAATTCAGGATGTGGTCACATCTGGAGGGAGACAGTGATGGGGTGGGGAGGGAGAAGCGTGTGGACAGATGAAGAAGTTCTGGTTCTTCAGGGTGTGGGGAAGTTCAGGTTTTCGTCTTGTTATGACATCCCATATATGATGTGTTTGCTGTGTGTGTGTGTGTGTGTGTGTGTGTGTGTGAAGGGTTATATAATAAAAAGAATATTCGTTCACCAGTTCTCAGCAGAGCAGCTAGTGTCTGAGTAGAATATATATCAGGTAGTCGGCCACACTAGCAGCACATCACCTCTTCTTGTCTGTGGGCCTCCAAGCAGCTCAGCAGGGCCCTCGTCCCTAAAAGACGGATGTGCACAGCAACCCAGACTCCCAGGAGTCGCAGCCAGGCTTATTCAGCACACTTCGCAGGACTGAAATGACCGGTGCCTCAGCCATATTAAACCTGCTCAGACCAGCCCAGGAGCCCCAGTAAAACTCCCCGAAGCCACATCTGACTTGCCCACCCCTTCCCAGGAGCCAGGGGCTGAGCAGGCCACCAGGACACAGGGTCAGGCCAGTGTCCTCACTGAATCACTAGCATCCTGCCCTGAACCACTCCCACTCTGGTTTTCAAATAAGGTGATAATTGGGACACACCATCACAGGGTGTATGGCTTTCCCCAAGCGTGGCCCTTTCTCTAGAGCAGGATGACCTGCATTCTTTCCTGGCACTGAGTACTTGGACAACCCTCGCTGTACTGGAATGACCTGCACACCAGCCATGATCAGTCACTGTCAGCTCAGCCCCTGTATAGCGGGGAATTCACAACTTCCCTGACATCACCTCGCCCCCACCCCATTTTACATAGAAGAAATGAAGACTCAGAAATTTTCAAGTAACGCTTTCCCCCACCACCACCACAAAAGTCTGGGAGCCACCAACTGACAGGTCTGAGAAGGTTCATTTTCCCTGACAGCTCTTCTTCAAATGCAGCAAGGGGTGCGTGTCCATGGAAGGCGCAGGCTAGAAGCTCAAAACTGGGCCCTGCTGAGCTCCTGGGGGATGGAGATGCTGCCCAGTGTATGGGAAGCAGCCCAGCCCCGCCAGAGCTTCTGTGGAGAATGACTGTGCTCCCCCGCCCCAGCTGTGCTCTGCACAAGTTGTGATATGAGGCTCACTTGCGTGACAAAGACACAGAGCCGAATCTATGTCCTCAAGAGCTGAGCCCCTCTTTGGGAGGATAATATGGATGTCCACAAGATGTGACTTAGAAGCCAAGAAACAGACGACAAGTGTCAGTGGATCTTCCTGAGGAGGAGGAGAACATTGGGAGGAGGAGGAAACAAACCTAGAGAAGAAAGGCTGAGCCTCTGTCCAGCAGGGCACTCTCAGCACTGTCCCTTAACCCTAGAACCTGTGCTCAAGATGCCTCGTGTTCTGTGCTGTCTGGCAGGGGTGGGGAGGGACGATGAAGACCCAGTCCTACTGAGACTGCAGGGTGGAACAGGTGCTGGTGGGAGGGCTTCAGTGAGGAATGGTACCAGCCTCACTTTGCAGGGTGGACAGGAGTCCTCCAACCTCCCCAGGAGAAGGTAGGTGATGCACAGAGGCACAGCGAGGTGGCTCATTGCAAGAACAACAAAATGTACAGCGAGATTAATGACGGCAAATGGGAGGATTACTCACTGTGTAGACGCCAGACCCTGTCTGTCTCACATGTTGCAGCCTTTAATCCTCACGATCCCCATTTCATAGAGGGAAAAGTTGAGGCTCAGAGAAAATAAGGCCACCCAGCTACCTAGACAGAAGCCCAGGACTGTCCCCGGGAGCTATGCACTAATGTCGCAAGTGAAAGGAGGCTAGAAGGGAAGCAGGCAGTCAGGAGAGCCAGGCAGGGCTGGATGGCGCAGGGTCAGTGTCAGCAGTCAGCTGTGTTACCTGGTGATGTCACCGTCCTTCTGATCACACCATCGGAAACCACAAAGCTGGCTAAGACCAGGGAAGGTCATTTGAGACTGAGAGTGTCAAGAGGAGGCCCAAGATTAGCAAAGAGGGGCCTGAAGGGGAGAGGGAACACAGCTGGGACAGTCCCCAGTACTGCTGCTGAACAAGAGACTCACATGCTAAGGCGAACCCCCTGTTGTAAGGCTGGAGCGAGGACCAAGCCCTCTCCCAGATCCTGTGCTGGCAGAACCTAGATAGACCCACTTTCCCATCCAGCTTCCTCTGCCTCGCCAGAGTGAGTGGCGTGGGACTAAGACTGAATTTTAGTATCACAGACTAAAAACCTTCACCTCAGGTTAGCAAGTGTTTGCACTTTACTGAGCCCACTGACCTGAACTCAGGAGCTCTGTGTGTGTGTGTGTGTGTGTGTGTGTGTGTGTGATACGCCAATGCAATTTTTTTAAAACTATACTAGCCTGCTACCTGGGAAAAATACCAGAAAGGTTTATTTCTCCAAGGAGTTCATTCTAGAAAAATGGTGGCATGGACAGAAAGAGGCCCATGTCTCTGCTGTGCTTATCATTCTACCATCCCATGTTAGGCACCTGGCCAAACCTCCAGGTAGTCACAGTCCCTGCAAAGAGCCTGCCTGACCTCTTTTTGGGCCATCAGCAGTGTGGCTCACATCCAGAGCTCAGAAGGAGGATCAGGGTCATCTGGAAAAGTGTCCCCAGACACTGGGATACCTAAAGCATGACCAGTGTGGGTGTGGACCCTGGGGCTGTGAGCACTGGGACTCCAGTCTCCTGGCCCTACAGGGAGGAGCATCATTGTCAGACCATAGAGCAGACCCCTCTGCCTCAAGGACCAGGGCAGCATCGCTCCTCACTTGGGCGGAAGGTGGTTCTATGAATCATAGAACTAGTGAATGACTCTGGGCAGGTCCTGAAGGACAAGTGGTTCGAGACAGGCAACCTAAGGGACTGTTCTGGAGAAAGGAGACTCCAAGACCAGTAAATCCAGGCCTCAAATGCAAACTGAGAACTTTCAGTGATGCTCATGCGTCTGGGCTTAGATTAAGTTTGCAGATAGACCTCTAGGGAGCTTCCTAGTGATTGGGGTGGTAGTATCACTGAGGGGCTAGGAACACTGGAGGTCTGCACCGTAAAGAGAGCTGAGGTCTACTGGCTGAAGTGTGGTTCTCTCAGGGTTTCAGTTTGTCACCTGTAGAATGGGAGAGAGAGAGAGAGTACATGCATCTAAGACTGGCATGCGCATGGGGCTGAGGGTGGGCACTCAGAAGGATGGGTTGACTACTTGCTGGTTCTTAAATCCTCTTCCCCAGCTGCTTACTTTCTGGAGACACAGGCACTGTTTTACCTTCAAGAACATGCCAGAGTCATGGCTATCCTTGGAAGGCTCCAGAATCTCTCACCCTGCAGAAGTTTCCACTGAGGTGGAGGGCCACCCAGGGTGGATTTGGATGTTCTCTTTGCCGAAGACAAGGGACTGAGTGGGCTGGTCTCTAAGGTGCCAACCAAGGGTAGGAGTTGAGAGGTAAGCTGAAGCCTTGTTGGGTGGCAGGCAGTTTGCCCTCACGCTCCTCCATCCAAAAGTTCTCTTCCACTTCTGCTTTCCTCTGTTAGGTTTTTATTTGTTTTTTTTTGGGACAGGGCCTCTCTTGTCCCTGAACATCCTGAAACTTGCCATGTAGACCAAGCTGGTCTTGAATGTATAGAAATCTGCCTATTTTGGCCTCCTGAGTGTCAGGGTCCAAGGTATCACAATGCCCGGCTCTCCTCTCCTGGATGAGGTTCCCATCCCAGAACAGCAGTGATGTGGGTTAGCCGAGGCCTAGTCAGTCTGTCACCCAGGGCTTTGCTATCGTAAGACTATCTTCTCTGCTAGCTCTCATTCTCATGTCGTCCTGAACCTTTTACAGGGTGGGGTTCTACAGTGACTTCTGGAATAACAGCCACTGGTCTGGGGCAAGGGGAAGGGCTACTTGGTACTTGTGTGTCACCTGGTATCAGGAGCACTGGTTAACTTCCAAGGTGAGAGAGGTGGGACGAAACATGTGTGTTGGGGACCAAGCAAAGGGAAGGCACAGCCATTGAAGAGTTCCCAAATAGGGGCACGGTTAAATCGGTAGAGCGCTTGCCTAGCACACACGATCAATACCAAATAAAACCAGGCATGGTGGTGCGTGCTAGTCCGAGGACTGGGGGGCTGGGAAATTGAGGATGAGAAGTTCAAGATCATCCTTGGCTACAATGTTGGAGGCTTTGTCTTGGAAGGAAAAAAAAACAGAATCCCAGGAAGTAGGATGTCACGTTCAAGTTTAGACTAAAGCATATCGTGGTGGCAATCGTGGTGGCATCCCTGCAAGCGGCATCCCTGAAGACAAGGTTTCTGCGGACTGGGAGAAGCAGACAACAGACACCGACTACACTCTCTCCAACGCCAAACTGTTTGCTCACACCTGTTTCTCTGAAACAGCGACTTTTCTCCCCACCCGCCATTTCCTCCCTTCTTTCTTTTATAGAGACAGGATCTCACTGTATAGCCCAAGCTAGTCTCAAACTTGTAATCCTCCTGCCTCAGTCTCTGGAGCGCAGAGATTACAGGTATACTACCACCATGCCAACAAAGTTTACCTTGCTGCCTGGTGGTAGTGGTGTATGCCTTGCTGCCTGGTGGTAGTGGTGTATGCCTTGCTGCCTGGTGGTAGTGGTGTATGCCTTTCATTCTAGCACTTGGGAGGCCGAAGCAGGTGGATCTCTAAGTTTAAGGCCAGCCTGAACCAGAGTGAGTTTCAGAACAGGCATGGCCACCGCACAGAGAAACCCTGTCTCAAAAACCCCCCAAAAATGTATTTTGCTTTTTCATTTTTGTGTGCCTTACCTCTTTTCAGAAAGAATTCAGCACAGCTGGCAGCCAACATCCCATCTGAAGAAAAAAATATTTATGGAGCATCAGTAGCCACTACACAGAGAGCAGGCATGGAGAATTCTAGATGCACTAGGCATGGGGTCTGCCTGCGAGGAGTTGAGAATACAAAATGTTTCTGGGTAAATAACAGAATGCAGCCTGAAGAGCTGGACCTGGCAAAAAAAAAAACATGCTTTGGAAGAAAGGAGAAAGCATTCTAGTTTCTCAGCGGCAAAGAATGCCGAAGGTTTAGCTGCGAAAGTCAAGTGAAAAACGCACAGCTCTGAGACACCCACTCAGGGCAAGGATGTTGGCTTGAATTCTGAGGCTGGGGAGGTAAGATGGCTTATCCACAACCCGAGTTCATTCTTCCAAACCCATGAAAAAAGGTTGGGCATGGTGGTGTGCCTGTAATCCCGCTGGGGAGGCAGAAACTAGGGAGGCAGAAGCCGGAAGATCCCTGGGCTCACTAGTCAGCCCACCTAGCCCAGTAAGTGAGACTGAGGTCCCAGTGAGAGACTGTTTGAAACACCAGAGTGCCTGAGGAGCCACAGAAGGTTGTACCCTGGCCTCACACTCCAATGCACACATGAACATACTCCCCCCCATCATCTTCATACATAGCTTCTCCCCCGCCACACACAAAGACACAATTCCTCTGGCTCCTCTGGGTAAAGATTAGATGCCTAGGAAAGGGAGCCAGGAGGGTGGTGGCACAGGCAGTATACAGGAACCTTGGTGGACATTGCCTATCTTACACTTAAGAAAACAGAACCAGTGATTGACCAAGATTAACCCTTCTCAGTCCAAGGGCAATAAAATGCTCACATGCTACGCTGTACCATCCCAGCTTGAGGACAGTCTGACCACCTCCAGGGGCAGTGCCTGTTCCCAGTAGGAGTTCCTCAGCTCCTCAGAGTGGGATCCACACACACTAAGTCATGGCTCTCAAGTTGAAAGTCAAGTGAGATCTGGCCTCAGAATGATCTTTTGGAGAGCAAAGCATTCCGCAAATAAACAGTTTCTCATCCAAACTAGGGAGTCCTCTTGCAAACCTAAGTGAGGTGTGTGCTCCAACCCTCCTCCTGCCATGCGTGGCCTATGTGACGTTCCTGCCCATCTTTAAGCTTGGGAGAATATCTTTTTTTTAAATATTTATTTATTATGTATACAATATTCTGTCTGCGTGTATGCCTGAAGGCCAGAAGAGGGCATCAGACCTCATTACAGATGGTTGTGAGCCACCATGTGGTTGCCGGGAATTGAACTCAGGACCTTCGGAAGGGCAGGCAATGCTCTTAACCACTGAGCCATCTCTCCAGCCCCCTTGGGAGAATATCTTTTAGGTCCCAGAGGTCTGTGTAGACCACCACACAGCATGCAGTACCCAAGGACACCTGCCCCTAGGCCCTACCAACTTCAGATGCCCAGCAAGAGCTGGGTGAACCTGGAGGAAGGACACATAAATAGAAAAACTCTGCAATCCGGGCTGAGAAAGAACAACACAGCCCAAGAGTATGGGCATGGCGGAGACACCCCAGCATCTAGAACAGTGGCAGCAGCTCAGGCAAAGGTCCCGTTGCCTTAGGAGACACCGAGGGCCCTCAGGCCCTCTACAGTTCAGGGCTGCCAGCTGTGTGACCTGAGCCAGGCAGGACCCATGATGAGCAGAGCAGAAATAAGTCCTGGCCAACCTGGAGACAGAGTCCTCCTGCCTTCCCCAGCTCAGAGGAAGAGGAAGAAGATGTTGGGTTTGAGGAGGGAGTTTGAGAGGGGTTCCGAAAGGTTTGTTGTATAGGTATAGGCCAAAACAAACAAAGGGGCTCTAGACCAGAAGTGGGAAGCCATGGGAGGTTTTAGAGAAGCAGAGTGACACCCTCAGAAAGCAACATTATAAAGTGTGGAGAAGCTGGAGGGAGGCGGCATGCTGGTTCACATGGTCACAAGCCCCCATCTGCATTCATAGCAGGCGCGGGAAGATTGGTTTTCTTTGCCGATCCAGCTGGCTCTGATAGATAAGTGGAACTCTGCGCCCAGGGGCAGGTTTGGCAGAAAGGCCCTCCCAGCAGACCTGGGCATGGGGTCCTGTTGCTCCCATCCCCCTTGCCAGCACAGGGCACACACATTCCCCTCCAGTCTCTCCAGCAGCTTGCGGAACAGAGACGGGCTACTGTGGGTTTTCTTGGCGTTCCTTGGGGGTGTTTGGATTTCCTGATGCCCTCAGGCTTCAAAAGAGCCCTTCTAGGTGCCCACCTTGCCCTCACGTCCCTCTCTTCCACCTAGCCCTTCTACCCCAGTTCTCAGTGGGGATTAGGTCTGTGGGCTCTGAGTGAACCTTCAGAGCTGAAAAGGGCATGTCTGCTGTCACTCAGTCTTAAACCCAAGCAAGGGTTCTGCTCCCACAGATTCTACTCAGAGATTGGGGGTTCACTGTAGCTACTCTTGCACCTCCCCTGGGTAGGGGGTATAGCCTATGGTCATCTTTCTAGCAATGGTAGCTGCTAACTCTGGCAAGACTGATAATTCTGAGCTCTCAGTAGCTCCACAGGCCAGGAAGTTGTGTTAATGCCCATTTGGCAGATGAGAAAACTGAGGTCTGGGAAGGTTGGCAACTCAGCCAACTCGTGGCTGCTCAAGTGTAAAGTTTATAGTCTGTACCTTGCCCTGGAATCTGTTCCCAGTCTCCCACGAGGCACAGATGATTCAGATAGCCGCTGACCCCGTGCACAGCACATCACTCTGGAAGAGGAAGAACCTCTGACCCCCTACCTGGAGACCAACTCTCAGTCTGACTCCTCTTGTCCCCAAGCACAGCACACTTCTGGGACCCCATCATTCCTTTAGATGTGTGAGTGTGCCTGACATTGCTGGAATTCACTCCACATACATTAATGAGGCCATTTTGAGAAGGCTTGCCTCAGGGGAAAGCAGAGAGCTGTCTGCTGTCCCCATCCTGACCCCTGCCATCTCTTGCCAGCTGTACTAACCAAGCTCAAATAGGCAGACAGGTGCTGCAGGCCTTAGCATCCCTACCCCTGCCTGCCCCATACCTTTCTTGGCCCCTGGACCAGAAACAAAGTACCTGGGACTGAAATAGAGACTGTTGGAGTCACCACACTGGCCAGCACGGGCAGACAGAAGATTATTGCCAGGCAGCTAGGTGAGCTCTGGGGTTCCCAGAAAAGTTAGTTTAAGGGAGGGCTTGTGGGGTTCCTCCCTTCTAATACAAGGTTGGTCCTACCAGGAAAACCTCTGGAGCCCTAAGGCAGTAATCAAACTTCCAAGCAACACATTGCCTACCACAAAGACTTAGACATCAGCCTCTGAACACCAGGCCTGGCCTCTTGCCCCTGTGGGCCACCAGAACCCAAGCCCCAGGACAAGAAGCCAACTTGAAGGTCTTCACAGGCAACCATAGGACTGGACACTAAGGGGAAGTGGAGAGCTGATACATGGAGAAGATTCTAGAAGTCTTCAGCCCAGGTGGCTTAGCTATTCTCCCACAGAAGCAGGGTGGGGACCCAGGGATCCTTCCCAGCATCCCCACTCTTCTAGTCCAGGCTCCATCAGTCTGTCCTGGGGGAGTCTCCATGGGACTCTGTCCTTGTTTCCCACATTCCCCTCCTCTCAGTGGCCTAGCATTCAGGACAGTGGAGTCACTCTCTAAGAAGAACCCTGTTTGGAGCTAGGACATCACAAGTACCAAGTCCGTAGAGGATGAGGTGGAAGTCTCTGCCTTACTGTCCCCCACATACCTCCACCTCCCAAAGAATGTAATTAGGCAGCAGGCTTCTGCCAGGAGCCAAGCTTTCTGCCTTCTGTCTATAAACCACCCTGAGTCATCCCCCAGCTCCAGAAGCAACTTCATCTCGTGGGGCTGCTCCAATAGCCAGTGCCCCAAGCCTACCCTTCCCTACCAGGCCATGTGCTCTATGTCCTAGCTGGAAAAGACGGTGGCTTCAAAGCTTGGGAGACTGTGGGGTGTCAGGAGGAGTAGGGGAGACTCCAGCACTTCTGTCTACCTTACTGTTCCTTCCCTGGGCAGCAAAAGGCTAAATGTCCTCTACTTTTGATGAAAGTTACAAGTCTGTGGGCTCTAATGCCAAGCATTATAGGACAAGGAGAAATAAGGGTCATGCGGACCAACCTGGGAAGGTTTCTTGGAAGAGTCAAGTCTGGACTCTGGACCAGAGAGTCCACATGGAACTGAACTTCTTGTCTATAGGAGGCATTCCAGGAGCCTGCACTTGCTCCCCAGTGTGCACAAGATAGAGGCTATAACTCTGTTCATTTTTCATATGGGGAAACTGAGTCTGGGAGAGGTCGTTGTGCCTTGGTTACTCAGATACCATGAAAAAATACAGATATGTGAGCCAGCAGCTTGGAGATGGGAAGGAAGTGCTGAGGGGAGGTTTGGAAGGGCATCAAGAAGGCTTGGTAGTAGTGGGGCAGGGGCTTGGGGTTTAGGGCAGCCACACCAAGCCACAGCGATAAAGGGGTGCACTAGGTCCCAAGTGTCTGCTGTGGAGTCCCCATCATATGCCTGGGACACTGAGAAGTTGAATGAACAGCTCTCAGCATAGTCAAGGGCATGAAGCCCAGAAGAGGCAGGGACCGAAGGAACAGAGAAGGACAGAGCTTCACTCCAGGTCACACAACTTGGCGGTAAACCTAGAACTTGGACATGAGTCTCTCTACTTCCAGCCTGAACAATTTCCAGCACCCAGTGTGAATATATAGAAACAGAAGTGTTGTATGAAAGGAGAGGTTAGCACTCCCAGCCTGGACTACAGATCAAGTTCCAGGATAGCCAGGGCTACACAGAGAACCTCTGTCTTGATCTCATCCTCCACAGAAGAAAAAAAAAATATGTGGGGGCCTAGCCTTCTAGGTAGGTCGAGGTAGGGGAGGCCCTTCTCTTCAGCAGCTTTGGTCAGAGCCTGCTGGGTTTAGCTCTCATTCCCCAGCTGGCTGCATCCTCCAGCAGACTGAGTTCTGTTGTGACAGACTGGGAGAAATTGGTTTGGACCAGTCTGTTTGTTCCTTAGGGATTCTTACCTGGGACACCACCCGCCCTGCTGTCTGCCTCATGTCTCTTTAATCGGATGGAGCAGCAGCCCAGATGTGAGAGAATGCGGGCCCTGGAGAGCTCTAGTTGAGTTTAGAGCAGGGCAGCTGCTCAGCAGGTACCAGCTTTATAATGGTCTCCTGTTCTGCCTTCAGGATTCATTACAGGATAGACAGTCAAGATCCCCAGACCTCAGAATCTCCTGGATGGAGAAGCAGGTCACACCAGCTTTTACCTCCTGGTCCCAAAGCTGTCAATTAGACACTTGGAAATTTGGGGGGACTTTCCCCTGACTGCTGCGTCTCCCACCTCCCCCCACATGCCTTCATTCCTATATATTCCAGTAGGTTATTCCCAAGGACACAGCTCCTGGTTAGAGTACATCTTTGGACCTGTTTTCTTTTTTGCTTGTTTGTTTACTTAACAATCAATATATGATGCCCTCAGAAGGATACCAACAGATCTAACACCAACTGACCTCCCTTTGGAGCAGGAGGTCCCAGCCACAATAGGAGGCCGTGAACTCATTTTCAAGGGGCCGGCATTCATTTCCCCCAGACAAATCCCCCAAGGCAAGATCTTCTTTGGAAGGGCGACCACCCGGCTGAAGCTTGGCCATCTGATCTGGTATCTCCCATCTGTCTGTCTGTCTGTGGGATCAACAGCCTCCAGCCAGCTCAGCTCCTCACCAGCTCTAGCCCCAGCCAGCTGTAATACCTGCCTGTTACAAGTGTTAACACCTGGCCTGGGGCCTTCCTCCCCCGCAGTCTCCAGGTGCCTCCCTGGGCCCAGCCTACTGACCCCCACCGGGGTTTGACTGAACACGTTCCCATGCCTCTGAAGGCCTGGCTGTTGGGTGGGTGTTGAGCAGAGGAGAGGCAGCAGGATGTGACACATGAAGAAACTGAGGCAGGGCTTAAGATAGGTGCTTGGGTGGGGGATGGGCTCTGGAGTGGTATAATAAGAGCCCAGGTATCCTGGTAGGCTTGGAGGCCTCAGCAAAACATATTCCCTTAAACTCCAAGTTTGGGTGGGCTGGTGACCCTGGGTAAAGTGTGAGAAAGGTGGCCCAGAATAGGGGAGTGGGGGTCAACGGTCCTTAGTCACACAGTGAGATAAGCCACCCAGCCAACCAAGCTCCTTTTATCAGGCATTGCCTATGGAACACAGATGACACAGGCAAGGCCCTCGGAAGATCATTTTTTTCTGAGAAAGAGAATAGATTTCTCTAACAGCAGCTAACTAGTACTGACAGGGAGAGTTCTACAAATCAGGCTTACTGCCACTTCTCCTGGCCCAGTGCAGCCACTGCCGGGCTCAGAGACTCTGGAGCACAGGGCTTCCTTCTAGAGTGAGAGGCCTCTCAGAGCCCCTTTCTCATCTGCAGTTTATCAGTCTTAGGGCCTAAGCAAGGAAGAACAGAGATAAGTTACTGGGGATTTTGGGGGGGGGGGTCCTTCCTTGAGGTGATGTGGACCAAAATCCCAGCTAAGTGATTTCTCCTGCAAATCCCTCCTGGGGAATGTGTGCGCTGGGTGGGCCAAGGAGGGCAGGCAGTGATGGACTCAAATGCTGAAAGGACTGGAATCTGCCTGCCTGGGGGCAGAGGGGGAAATCAAGAATTTGAGGCCTACCATTCTCCAATTCCAGCCCTAAAAAGGTGATTCATGCCCCACCCCAGCTCCAAGACCAAAAGGAAAGAGAAAAGAAGGAGGGTCAGTGGCCGTAGTCATCAAGCAGACAGGGCACACTGGTGCCAAGGAAGGCCCTGCCCCCACTCCAGCTGGGAGCCCAGGTCAATTGTGTCTGCAACTACTTTCTAAGACATCCACTTCCTGCCTGTCCTTCCCCTCAGGGCCATGGATGTCCAAGCACCCTATCTCAGGTGTCCTTCACGCCCACAAGTCAGGTGTCAGCAAACACGACCACAGACACATAGCCACTGGCACAAAACTATGCTACTGGCACTAGGGGACAAGATCAGAAGCAGGCCTAGACACAGCCCTCCTCCAGGTATCGGTACAAGGCTCGCTCTCATACTTCCAACCACAAGCAGATCATGCCACAAACACCGACAGCATGCACAAAGACATTTGCTGAACCTCCCCCCTTATACCGTCAAGAAGGCATACTCGAGTGTGCAGGGTCTTACACAGACACATGCACAAACAGCACACAGATCCAAACACACATATTGTCATGTCTAGTATCACAAGCAGAAGCCAGGTGGTCCCCTTTACACAAGCAAAGATACTTCCAGACTTCTGTCTCACATCACAGAACCAACCACTTGCTGATACCTGTATGCAGTGGGCCCCGGATCTCCTAGGCACAGGCCACAAGATTTCACATGCGCAGTTGCCTGGGTGTCAGGCATTACCAACTCTTACCCAGAGAGATACACTGGTACACAGACATACTTCTGAGGGTCATAGACCCAGAACACACACTGCACCATATACACAGAGGTGACCACAGGCACTGACAAACCACCCATCTCTAAAATCTCCTCTCTCTCTCTCTCTCTCTCTCCCTGGCTCAGACAAAGCAGCCACCTGGTCCCCCCTCGACCCCCAAACAGGCCATGTGTGTAGCATTATGTTAGGGCCTGTCTCAGCCTTCTAGGTTTTCCTGGTATTGCTTCTTGTTGGTTGGGGACCTTATCTAGACATTCCTGGACACCATCACACACAAACCCTACTGCTACCACCATCTAACCCCCTGGTACTGCCCCGGGAAGTGCTCTCTTCCAGTTCACAGGACTAGGAAGCCCACTCATCTCGAGTGCTCCAAGCATCTCTTCCTCTGCTCCCAGAGAAGATAGAGCATTGCCTCTGCTGAGGGATAGGAAAAGAGTCAAGAGGCACCTGGCAGAACCCCACCCTGAAATCCCTGGCTGCCCTCATCTTGCACAGGTTCTGTATATACCACACGGAAGGCCTCAGATCAGCCCAAGTCCACAGGGGAAAAAAAGCCTGTCTATCCTCGGGGTATCTACCTCAGGGGCAACTCCTGGTCCCTCTAAATAGACTCTTGGCCAGGTCATGGCTTAGCCCCCAGATATCCCTAAAGCAGCTGGAAGATTTGGGGTGTGGCCGGGCATCTTGTAGGCTCTGAGCCTCGTGTTGTAGGCTTGCAGGTAGCAGGAAGGAGGGGGCATTCATGCAACACTTCTCACCCCGTGGCACTCCTCTCTAACTTGCACCCCAGGGGCCAGTCTCCATCTTACTCACAGGTCCCAAATTCCTCCTCCTCACCTCCCACCCCCAGGCCGCCTGCCGCTGTCCAGGAGGGGAGGTTTCTTTTATTAAAGTTTTCCGGAATGCAGGGGGCTGGAGACCGGGAGAGCTGGGGTATAATTTAGAAAACTGGTTTTAGAGCCTTCCCCTATAGGACCTGCAGAGGGGAAGCAGCAGTGGAGCCTGGAGAACAGGGGTGTCCTTGGAGGGGGGGCTCCCAAAAGGCTGTTTATCTTCCAGTCAGTCCTCTCCACACACCCGGCGAGCCCCGAAGTACTCTGCCTGCTTTCCCAGCCTTATTTACTAAAATGCCTTTTGTATCTGTATTTCTCAGGGACAGAATTCTCCTTTCCCTCTTCCTTTCTCCTCCCTTCTCCGTCTTCCAAAAGCAACGAATTTGATATGGAGAACTGGGTTTTCGCTCAAAGAACAACACAAACCTATCCCTCCAAAACAAGTACATTTTCAAAGAGCCCCCAACCCTCTTTTCTCCCGGCTGGACAAGCAAAGAACGAACGATCAGCAATGGCATTTAGGACTAGCAAATTCTACATTCACTTCGGGGGCTCAAAATTAATCGAGAGCAGAGTGGGGAAAATCTGGTGAAATGCCCCCCAAGTCCCCTTTTAGGATTCCCAAAGCCCTTAGGGTCTGAAATAGGAAGGCAAACGCGAGTATTGTGGGAGCAATCTTTTGACCGAGACACGGAAGAGGTAGGGTGGCGAAGAAGGATAATTTTGCCCGTGTATAGACCCTAAAATGGAGGAGTGGCCGGGCCCCAGGGACAGCACAGAAATCCAAATGTAAGCGAACGAAGGGTCTCCGCCCCCCCCAAATTAGAGTGGGAGAGGGTGAAGACTGAGAATGAGAGACCTTCAGGGGTAGGAAGAGCCCTCCCGCCTCTGCGGCGGGTAGCAGGGAAAATGGTGATTATCGGAGAAGCCAGGAGTTGGATTCGGTAGGCAACACCAGCAGAAAATCCAGGAGGGGTGGACGGTTGGGGGGCTGGAGGGAAGCAAGGAGAAAGGAGCCCTAGGCCTGCCGCTGCCCAAACCCGGCCAGCGCCCCCCACCGTTCCCGGGCGCGGCCGAGAGATTGGGGCCGCAAGCAGACAGGAGGCAAGTCTTACCACCAAATTGGGTAGCCGGCGAGGACCCTGGTGCCACTGAGCAGGAGGCCGAGTAGCAGCCCAAGCAGGTGGGGCTCCATTAGAAGCAGCGCCGAGGAGGAAGTTTGCCGGCGATCATGAAGAGGGGGAGCGACGCCCCCAATAGTTGGAACAAAGTCCACTTGAGGTTGGAAATGACTTTCGGGCTTGTCAGAAGCGCACCTCCACCCGCAGCCGCCCCCCTCCGGAGCCCAGCGCGGAGCAGCCGGGTTTGAGGATGTCAGCGAGCAGCCAATCAGCGCCCGCGGCCTAAGGTAAGAGATGAGTCTGTAGTTCAGCCTGTCAATCACGCGCCCCTCCCTCCCGGCCCACAACTCCGGCTCTGGGAAGGGCATCTCCCGGCAAACTTGGGCAAAGCCTGCGCCCCGGGCGCACGGAGGCCTCGGGAGGACCCGGCACCGTGGATTCTCTGCCGGCCCGAGACGCTTCCTCCCCAGACCACGCGAGTCAGGTTTAGGGAGCTGGGGCTTTGACCAGGCGTTCACGTGGTGAAGGGGTCGGTTTGGGCACTGATGGGTGGCTCGCTTTTCTGTCGGTGGAACTGTGATTCCCTTGGGACTGGGCCCGTAAGAATCAAGAATAAAAAGCAAGGGGTTGTTTGCAGATCGCGCGACTGGGATCAGGGGCTCGGGATATACAACCCCTCCCAGCCTCCCGCCTTCCCGAACCGGCGAGCTGGCGGCCCCGCCAGCCGGTCTCAGGTCTCTTCTAGGGTGTCCATGGGGCGCACGGGAGAGTCCGCGGAGGCTCGAAGGTCTGCCAGCCGGCGGCGCCGGGGGGGGGGGGGCAGAGCTAGTGTCATTTGAGTCTTTTGTCAAAAGTCAGATTGGTATCGCGACCTCCTGCAGCCTTTGCATTTCCTGCAACTGACACCAGCCGCCCTTAGCATTTCCTGCGGGAGGACTTGGTCACTTTCTCCTGCGGGCTTGCAGGCCGGACCTCAGCAACACCTGCTGTCTTTTTTGGATCTTGGGGTGAAACCATTTGGGACCAATGAAAGATGGCAGCCCTGGCCCGTAGTGGTTGGGGGCCTCCAGCAGCACCCTCCCTCTCCTATGCCCAGGTCTTTTGACCTGCATTTCTGGCCCTTCTGCGGATGAGAAACTAGAACCTGGTGTTCAAGCGTTGTCCCGTGCAGACACCAGATTCATCCCATGACCTACTGTGGTCCATACGCGGGGGGAAGCAACAGGCCTCGAAGGGGCCTTCTTTCCTATTTTCCAGAGTCTGGGAGCTAGGTCTAAGTCACTAGTGGTGCCGAAATTATGCCTAGGTTATTAGGACTCACCTAGGTACCTGTCCTCAGCCTCTCTCCCGGGGTACAGGAGACACTTGACCCTTGAAATGCTCCTGACTTGGGGTCAAGAAAGCAAGCCTGAGGAGCCTTAGTGGGACCTGCTCTCCGAACTCTGTAGAAGGCCAGAGAAGAAGCCCACCCAAACGTGCCTGGCCAGGAATGGCAGGCTCTCCGCTGATAGGGGTGGACAGGATTGGGGGAAGTCCCACAGGGAAGCAGACATTCCTAGCCTTTGATCCGGGCGGCTGGTGCCCACAGCTCGGATCCACTGCCCCTGCTGGTTGGCTCTCGGCACACTGCTGCTTCTGGTGTTGGGAGAGTGAGGAACTGGCCCCTGGGGGCACCAAGGGTCGGGAGAGCCGCCTGGGCTTGTCACTGCTTCTGCACGTTCCTAGCCCGAACCACGGCTGGAGGGGGTAGAGGGAGAGATGAAAGAGGGGAGGAAGGGGAGATAGAGAGAGACAAGTGGATAGAGACACTGAGACAGAAAACAGGGGCGGGGATGGGGTGGGACAAGCTTGAGCTCCCAGACAGAGGAAGAAGGGGGAGAAAGGGAAAGACAAGAAGTGAAGAGGGTTAAGGAGCCTCATGGTAACCCCCCCACACACACACCTGCTGAACACTCATGGGGCTGGTAGATGGTACTGTGATAAGCACCCCTAGAAATGCCCTCAGGGGCTGGGCATTCCCAAAAGATGCCCCGTAGGTTCTGAAGTCCCTTTCCTGGTTCACCTGGGAGGGCAGTAGGAGGGGGATGGCCACTATCCGGAATGTAGAGCCTCAGGGCTGAAGTTTTAGTCAAGAGAGAGCTTCCTCGGGCTCTTAGCTGCTAGGTACTTTAGCTGAGTACTGGATTGCAGCTCTTCTCATGGGAGGAGATTCCCAGAGTTTGCTGAACATCGATGCGGGTTAGATCTCAAATTCTGCACCACAGCTTGGGGTTCGACAGCTTAACACTAGCGTTTCCAAGGGCTGGGACGTTGCCTTCCCTTGCCTCCAACATGCCCCTGTGGTGTGAAGGCAGGAGCTAATCTAAATGACTTCTTCCGGTCATTTAGAGCCTGAAGATTCCACAGGTGCCAGCTCTAGACGATGGTGGCAAAGATCCTTGGTGGTTTTGGGTGAGATGCTGATTGTCTGAGAGATGCGTGGGAAGCTGTCCTGGTGTGGCTAAAACTGGTCGTTCGGGCTGTGTGTATGCAGGTGCCTCTTACATGCATCCTAGAGCCTGAGGCAGCCCCAGGTGCTGTTGAGCGGGTAGGAAACAAACACAGGGAAAAGTGCAAGTAAAGGAGGAGGGGACCAGCAGCGGGGAGTGGCCGCGCGCTTGTTGCCGCGGCAGAGAGTAGAGGCCCGCGTGGGGATTTCCCCCCACTTGAAAGTTCCCCAGAGGAGGGGATTCCGGAGTCCTTTCGTCTCTCTTGCCAGGTGTCCTTCCTTCAACACAAGCTTAATTTTCTTCCTCCTGCCTGCGGGTGGCAACGCCGGAATGGACCCTGCCCAGGCAGTGAGGGAGCCCCCTTGCCACGAGTATCTCACAGGAGCCTCTTCTCTCTGAAAGGCACCCCAACATCAGGGTCGGTTGCACATGGCGGTAAAAGGTTAATCTTACTCCAAAACCAGCTAGTGAGAGTGGACACGAGGCTCGGTCCTGGATAGGAAAAGTGGTCTCCTGGCTGAAGGGTGGGCGGGGAAGGAAACTAACCTACAGTAATAGATGTGGCACGTGGGAAGCCTGCGTGCTATGTGTGACTGACAGGGACTTCAGACCTGGGATGGGGACCCCCACCCCCACCTCTGTAGCTGCCCGGAGGTTTCTTTTGAAGTGCTCTCCCTCCAGGAGCCCTCGGTCACTCGCTGTGTATTCTCCGCGGCTCCACCGGACCCCTGCAGAGGCACCTCGAAGACAAAGAATTCGGCAGCCAGGCAGGCCCCCGCCCGCCCTCACAAGGCTGCCAGTCTGTCGCGAGGAGGGAGGAGGAAATCTCTTACCCAGGCACTGACTGCCATTCATTTTTTGCTCGGACTGTTTTCCGGGGCTCTGTGGGATGGGGGTGGGGGCTCAAACCAGCCCAGCCCAATATGGGGATGGAGGAGAGGGAAAACCACGGCGGACAAGCGGGGAGGCATCAAGTGGAAGGTCAGTGGACCTGAAGAAGAGAGTCAATACCAAAGGGAACGGGAGACTCCAAGACCTGGAGAAAGGGGTCTCCTAATAGCACTAGGAGCTTCCCGCACGATTTCAGGCGAGTTTCCTGGAGGCCACTGGGATATTGGGCAGCAGAGGGTGGCCTAGGAAGTAGGAGGTCCGTGGCGTGGTCAGTAGATGCAGAAATTAATTGGGCGCGATTCCATTCTTGCAGTCCCATCCTCGGAGGAGAGACAGAAGTCTCCGTGTGCAGGAAGCCTGTGACCTTCAGAGTAGCAGAGTAGCCCCCAATGCGGGTGTCTGTCCCAGAGCTCAGAGCCTCCTCTGTATTGCCTCGCGTGCCCCCCCCGCAGGGGGGGAGGTGCTGATAGGAAAGCTAAAGTTAGGCCTAAGCAGCCTGAATATTTGGGAAGCCTGGCTAATGAGACATCCTCGTGAGAGAATTCCCTTAATCTACTATATGCAATCCCCGTTCTTACCTGGGGATCAGGTGCACCTGGTTCCCCTCTCCTCCTCGCTGTGAGTCACCTGGGAGGACTTGCAGGTCCTAGAGACAGTTGGCAGACCGGCTATCGTGCCGCAGGTTGGCATCTCTGGGAATGGACTCCGTGATGCCTCGGTGCCTTCCATCCAGAACAGCTGTTCTTTCTTGACCTAGGGGCTACCAGACCTCAAGATGCCAGGTGTCCCCTTACCCCAGGGACCATCCAACAGCAGCCCCAGAGCCCTGGGGCAATTTGGAAGGCGATGCTGAACCTGAGTCTTTTGCAGAAACTGTGAAATGAAGGGCAGCCTCACTAGAGGAAGCAGCTGCCCCAGGAGGGTTCCCTCAGTCTGGGTGTGGGGATGGAACTTTAATGTTTCCCAGGGGGCTGATAAGATTAAATGTTAATGCAACAGGCCACCTGACCTAGATGGTAAAGAAACCCTGGCTTTCTTTATCTCTGCGACAAGGAAAACTCCTCTCCCTCAATCCTGACCTAGTATCTGTGAGGAGCCCAGAGTTCTCTCTTGTAGGACTTATTCAACACCACACCCCCACCTCAGTATCTCTTTGGAGTCTCCCCACCCCTGTTAGTGGCCAACCCCTAACCAATGGCTCTGATCCTCTGAGCCAGTATTGTGGTTTGAAAGAAAATGACCCCCAAAAGGAATAGCAAGATTAGGAGGTGTGGCCTTGTTGGAGTAGGTGTGGTCTTATTGGAGAAAGCCCATCACTGTGGAGGTGGGCTTGGGGTCTCATACATGCTCAAGATACCACCCAGTGTCTCAGTTCACTTCCCATTGCCTGAAAGATGTAGGATACTCAGCTTCTTTTCCAGCACCACGTCTGTCTGCATGCCACCATGTCGCACCATGATAATGGGATAAAACTCTGAAAATGTAAGCCACCCTAATTAAAATGTTTTCTTTCCTAAGAGTTATAGTGGTCATGGTGTCTCTTCACAGCAATAGAAATCCCAGCTAAAACTGCTAGCAACTTTCTTTTTCCATGAATCCCCTAACATCAACATGAAGTTAAACATGGCACATACCAAGCCTGTCTGCTATGTGTTGACCTTTACTGCTCTGAGAGCAGGGGACCTCAAACACCAAGAACAGGATGGGCTCGTGGTGGCCCTGTATAAACATTGGGGACAGGCCTAGAGAGGGCACTGAGGTCTCAGACGGGAGGGCTGGGTTCCTTGTGGTCTTTCCAGGTGCTTAACGCTCCCCAGAGATCTGTCCACCGCCGCTACTGTGCTGGGTTTGGGGCCCTGTTTTCCCAAAGGAAACACCCGCCTTGCCAGGTTGAGATGAGGGCTTGTCAACCTGGCTGGAAATCACTGCCACCTGGCTTAGAGGACCATCCAGACACATTATACCATCTCTCCCCTTCTCTTTTCTTCCATCTATGTCTTTCACCCAGAACCCTGAACCTCAGGTCTGCAGGCCTCCGCTGGTCCAGGCTCTGGGCACGAGCCAAGGTCCATTCCTGGCTTCATCGTGAACCTGTCGGGGGAGGGGGGCATGCACAGTCACTCCTCTGTGACTGACAGTGTAAGTCTGCTGTTATCTTTCTTGTCTGGGACATAGCAGTCTTTTTTTTCCTGGCTCACTTGTTTTGCAGGCAGTTGCAATCCAAGGTGGCTGGGAGCCGGCTTTGGTCTCTGCAGTCTCTAGCCTCACTGAGCATTACTACTCTACCTGGGCTCTGTGCACAGGAATGCAGTCAGCAAACTGCTGTGTGCTGCTCCAGGTTCCCTGATGTGCTTTAGGTGTTCTATGTAGGGGTTCTTTTGTGCAGCTCATTCATGACTTCACTGTATGTGGCCAGCCCCCAGGTAAGCATTCCTGATTCCCAACAAGGTTCCATCTGCTGGTGAGAGTCATGCCCCAGAGGATCAATTAAGTGTCTCTAAACAGCAAAATTAAGAGCTGTAAAGATTCTTGAAAGAAGATTTTGATAAGGGCACTAAAGGAAAATGAGATAGAATAAACCTGCTATTTATTATCTCAGGAGATAACACAGATCATTTCCCAGCATGCCGTGGTTTGCACCCACTAGAGCTCTGTTCACCAATCATCTCTCCACAGACCAGTATGGCCAGCAGCCAGTGCTGGAACCTGAGTCTGGCCCAGAATTGAGCTCTGGGCCCCGAAAGCCTGAACACAAGTGAAACATTCAGTGGGTCCTGGTGGTTTCACCAGCAGAGATCCTGGAGCAGATGTTTGTGTGACCCTGTTTGGCATTGCTCACATCCCAGCAGACTCTGCCCAGGTGGGATTTCTCTTGTCTGCAGAGGACAACCCTACCTGAGTGGTTGCCTTAGAGGCCAACCATGCCTCTTACTGTGTCACCCTGGGCTGTCTCCTGTGTTCTCTGAACCTGGTTCCTTACTTGCAATGGTGATGCCTGCTGTGTATGAAATGGTATCTGGCCAGCGCTGGGTGGTGCCTTCCTTTTTTTAATTACAATTTTTAAATATTATTTTTATGTGTGTGAGTGCTTTGCCTGCATGTATGTGTGTGTACCATCTACAAGCTTGATGCCTGTAGAGGTCAGGATTCCTGGAACTCGAGTTCCCGATGGCTATAGGCTATTGGTACGTACATACATAAACCAGTGTATACA
Source organism: Dicrostonyx torquatus (assembly GCA_028555095.1). NCBI lineage: Eukaryota > Metazoa > Chordata > Mammalia > Rodentia > Cricetidae > Dicrostonyx > Dicrostonyx torquatus. Next base: position 8,212,220 of record JAQHUG010000032.1, on the reverse strand, counting down.
AACACAAATACACATATTTAAAGGATTTATTTATTTAGGCTGCAGAAGCTCAAGTTCGTTCTCCCTCGCCTGACTCAGAGATAAATCTTGACTAGTTAGAGTCAACTTGCAAGGGTTTGGGCTACACTGACTCAAAGAAGACACAATGGGAAGCCAGCTGGAGGATTTGAGGTTTCTAGAAAGCACCTTGGGGGGGGGTTTAAAAAGAGACAGAGTGGGAGGTTTCTGGCTTTGGGGCACTGTTATCCAGTTTTCCTGCTTTGGGACATTGTTATATCTTGGCGGAATGCTATGAGAACAACCGAGTGAGAGTGAAGTAGAGAGATTATAGAACAAGGAGGAAGGAAGAGACTGAGCCTCTCAAGCCATTGCTGAGAAAATAACTGCGCTTGGAATCTAGTGATACAGAATGATGGATTTTCCTAGTCCCCTCTGAGGCTGTTCTTTGCAGCTAAGAGTAGCGCTGAGTCCCTCAATAGTGGTATCTAGAATCACCATGATCATGAGCATCATCCCTGCCTCAAAGTATCAGATATATTTGGGGGTAACAATCCAGAATTATGAGTGAGTTGGGTGGCAGCATGGGTCAGTACCAAGGCCTCTGTGACCCAGATATTCCTAGTTGGACAAGAAGCTTGACTGCCTCTCACCTGCCCAGAGAAGCCAGCCAAGGTTCTGGATCACCCCTCTGGTCTATGAGAGGCTTTCTTCAGGAGAGGGATGAGGAAGGAGAAAAGGAGGATTGGTCAGGTTCAGATACCACCTCAGACACTGTTCTAGAAGTAGACAAGAGCTGGGAGGATGGAGTGGGAAGTCAAGGGATCCAACCCAGTTTTCTGCTGATGGGCTGTGTGATCTCAGGCTTTAGATTGAAATGGTCCAATGAAGTCAGTGCATCTGGTCATGATACCAGGGTGTTTTACTTCTCCGTTGTTACTAACAGCCCCTATTCTTGGTGCCCTAGCCTCTCAGGGCAAACCAGGACACAAGATAGGAGCTAGTTGTGGGTCCTTGGTAGTGGCTGCTCAGCCTTCCATGGACACTTGTCCCGGGCAAGGGTTGTACTCATAGGGCAGTGCCCATTGGCCCTCTTGGCAGACCCCAAACACTCACGGGAGACACTGGAGTCCTGGAAGAGAGGGGAGGAGAGAAAGCTGAGGTGCTGCGCGCACGCGTGCTTGCGTGCACACAGTAGTGGCTGCCCCCTCTGAGTGTTGCCAACTGGAGTTTAAACCTCATTCCATCACACAAAGCCGCCACTCTGGGGGCTTGACCCCTCGGATCCTCACCCCTGGGGCTAGCTGATCTACCCTGAGGGAACTGGCCCCAGAAGGGCCTGGTTACTGGCTGCCAAGTGGCTGGGAGGGAAGTTTTAATGATACACAACACAAGACACAGGGGGGAAAGGAAAAGGGAGGGTGGTGGAGAAGAGGAGGGAGGTTGGGGGGGGGGAGAAAGAAAGACCTCCTGCCAGGCCTGTTGCCAGGAGACGGCCAGGCAGCCAGAATCAGCGCTGCTCTTTTCACAGTGGCCTTTAAGCACCGAGAGAAAGCCCGGGCCATAAAGGAGGACATGTGTTGCTGGGTATGTAAAGTTAGCCTCTGCAGTTAGGGGAACCCCGGCCCCCCCACCTGCTGCCCCAAGAGCCTCTTGTGCCCCCAACCCTCCCCCTCCTGGAGGTTACAGATGAACGGGGCTGGCCTGCAGAGTAACTGAAAAAGGATCAGAAAGCGGTGGTCCTGGCCACTTGCAAGGTTCCAGCCACTTCTGAGGTGACAACAAACTAGCCAGGGCCCAGGAAAGCCAGCAGTGTAGACGCCCTGAGACCAGGGGCTTGTGATACGGTTTCTCCATGGACATGCATTTCTGTCGGTTCTGGGTGAAACACTGGGGTTTGGGGGTGTCTGAACTCCAGGAAACCTTAACAGAGAACTCAGAAGGGTGTGACTCTTTTTTTTTTTTTTAAAAAAAATTTGTTTATTTATTATGTATACAATATTCTGTCTGTGTATAAGCCTACAGGCCAGAAGAGGGCACCAGACCTCATTATAAGTGGTTGTGAGCCACCATGTGGTTGCTGGGAATTGAACTCAGGACCTTTGGAAGAGCAGGCAATGCTCTTAACCTCTGAGCCATCTCTCCAGTCCCCAGGGTGTGACTCTTGAACTGACATGCTGGATCCCACGGAGAAGTCAGTGGGACTGTGTCTTAGTACTTAAAGATTGTATCTGCAGCTACCAGTGGTCAGGTCTGTGGCCAGATGGGGTCTGCCCCACAGCCAGGAGGGTTAACAGTTGAAGACTGTTGACAAAATTAGTTCTTAAGTATCCCAGACCCTTGCCTGTCCATGGGGAAATACAAAAGCTGGGACAGATGCCATGGCTCAGAGGCCTCAGGGGGCCATCAGCAAACCTGAAGCTGCACATGGAAGCTGGGCTGAAGCCCTTCCAGGGTCCTTTGACGGAGAGTACAAGTCCCCCGGCCAAGGCCACTGAGCCCAGTTCTAGTTCTGGGCACAACATCAATGCCCTGAGATTCAGTGCTGGTGTTGGAAGGTAACGAACAACCTTCCACTCAGTTTCCCAGCTGCACCACTGACTTCTCTTTGGCCACTGGGGGCACTGCTGGAGGCTGCATGAGATGACACCCCTGCACACACCACTCGCCTGCCTGCAGCCCTGCTTCTGTAGCTGTTCCTAGGCATTGCTCCAAGGGGAAAACAAGAGCCAGGAATAGTGCAGTAGGGTGAAGTGCTGAACAAAATCAGACACCGTGCTCTGTAGCAAAGAGCCACACACCCAGTCCCCCTTCTGGGTCTTAAGTGGGGCCAGGGCCAGGGCTTCATTTCTTCAGATATGTCTTTTCCTTCAGGGAGCCTCCCTGACTTCAGCTGCTTTCAAATCTTCAGCAATCTAGTGCTTAACTAAGACAGTGTGGCCCTGATCAGTCACCAAGGTTTGTCCTCCAAAGTTTAGGGCTGGAAGTCAGGTGAGTGGGGCAGTGGTGACATACACGAGGGGCTCTCTTAATTCAGGGTGGAGAGATCCAGTTGGGCTGGCAGGAAGGGAGGATGGTCTAGGATGTCAATTTCCTTCTCCACTCTCCCCAGCGCTGAAACTGTGACCTTGAACCACCTTTTCTGCTCTATAGCCCTTCCCTGAAGTGATGCTGTAAGATGGTGAAGTGACAACATGGTCCCATCTCTAAGGCCACCATATCCCTGCCCTGCCCTAACAGACCTAGGAGTGGGGTCTGGGTGGATGGTAAGGATGAGACTGACACCTGGTGGAGATTCTAGAAATAGCATTAAGAAAGAAGTTCGGCAGGGGTTGGCAATAATAGCACCTCCCCCGGGATCCTGAGACTCACCTAGATCTTGAGCTTCTTCCCTCTCCTAGGGAGAGGCTCAGGTGGGTGCATAGGGGAAACACTGGAATTCCTTCTGGGAGTCCAGGAAAAGGCTTTATTGTATCCTCAGCATTCCATTGGTACTAGTTTTTTGTTTTTTGTTTTTTTTTTCATTTCATTCATGAAGAGTTTCAGGACCCGCTTTGCTTTTTATATCTTCAGAAGCAGAACCAGGTGGTGTGTGTGTGTGTGTGTGTGTGTGTGTGTGTGTGTG
>JAQHUG010000032.1:8179489-8208507 GCA_028555095.1 Dicrostonyx torquatus | reverse complement strand
GAGAGAGAGAGAGAGAGAGAGAGAGAGAGAGAGAGAGAGAGAGAGAGATGTTTGGGGGGCAAAGGACAAACACACATCTGGTACATGCTTTGTATGCCTTTGTGTTTTACTGCCCTGATAAGAGGGGGCAAAGTTCAGTACTGTCAACCCCCAGACATCAATGGTTAAAAATGTCAACTGCTAAGGAACCAGGAGGAATAAATAGGGTAATGAAATGAATAGCACCGTGCTTGACACCTTATATGATCAAAGAGCTGGTACAATTCATACACAAGACTTTGAGGAGAGTGGCTGGCCTCCCTGGTGAGCCAGGTTGGGGGTAAGCTTGTCTAGACCACAGGGTGCTATCCTGATGACCTCTGCCCTGACACCCAAGTGTGCTGTTTATTGACTACTGGAATGATTTAAAAGCAGGATGTGTGGATGAAGAAACCAACACATGAGGATTTGAATTTGTGAAAGAAGGGTGTCCCCCCCCACCCCGTCTACACGCACATTTGTGCCAAAGTAAATGAAAGAACCCGCCCACTGTCAGAAGGTCTTCGCAGAAAGGTCTCTTGTCGGTGTGTGAGATCCCTTCTGCTTCCCACATTCTCCCTTCTGACATAGAATCAACCCTGCTATGATGCCTGAGTGCCAGGCACACACTGTCCTGGAGCCTGAGTCTGACATCCCTCCGATGGGGCTTTGAGCTATCATGGGAGGAATATCTTGGAGGGATGAGATGGATGTGAGGGGCTCCGTGGGTACCAGGCCTGATGTCACTGTATTCTTTTTGCTTCCTTGCAGTCCACAACAGAGCCCCAAGTAAGAGCTGGTTGGTGCCATCCATGTTTCACAAATAAGGGACATATGGCCCAGGGAGGAGGGAGGGCTGGTGGAAGTCATTGTCCTAGCAAGTTCAGGGACTGAGATGTGAATCCAGATCTCCTTTTATGTCAAAGTTGGGGATCTGGGGTCCTTCCAAAGGATTGAAGCTGGCTTTCTGAAAAGGTGTTGTCATCCTCTTCAGGGCATGTGCATGGGGATAGGTAATGATCCCAGAGGCTTGCTTTTCTATCCCCTTTGCAGAGGACAAAGCTGGTGTGTGCCTTAGGGTGGACAAGCACAGCTCTGCATGCTGAGCTCCACTGAAGGGTGCTCTACAGAAGAGAGGACAAGGACACGATGGGCATTTTTGCAATAACCATCATCTGCCAATTGGAAGTGGCATGCCTAGAGGAGAAACCTTCTTCTGAGTCACTCTGAGGGGGTCTATGGAGGGCAGTGCCCTGCCAGCCTTGTCCATGTGCATAGCACATCTGCCTTCATCCAAGAGGATAGTTATGTAGTCGCAGCCCCAAGTCATCGCTCTGACTCCCTATACTGGGGTGAAGATAGAGGAAATGGTCTCGTTTTCTGAGCCCTCCCTACTGTTTCAGAAGTGGTCAGAGGAGGCTGAGGGTGTAGCTCATTTGGTTGAGTTCTTGGTTAGCGCACATGAAGCCTCGATTTCAGTTCCCAGCCATGCACAACCCAGCCACAGGTCATATGACTGTCATGAAAGCACCCTGGGAGTGGAGGCAGGAAGATCAGAAACTCTAGGCTGCCTTTGGTTCCATTATTAAGTTTGAGGCCAGCCTGGGCTATGTGAGACTCGTCTCAAGAATAGAAACAGGGCTGGAGAGAGAGTTCAGTGCTTAAGAGCACTTGTTGCTCTTGCAGAGGGCCCAGGTTTAGTCCCCAGCACCCACAGGGTGATTCACAACCATCTGTAACTACAGTTCCAAGGGATTTGAACCTTCTTCTGGCCTCTGCAGGCACCAGACACATAGGTGGTGCACCTACATAAAGGCAGGCAAAACACTCAGACACATAAAATAAAATTTAAAAACTCTGAAAAAATAACTTAAAAATAAGCAAACAAAACAAAAAGGTGGGAGGTCGGAGAGAGAGCTCAGCAATGAAGAGCGCTTGCTGCTCTTGCGGAGGAGCCAGCAGCCACATGGCAGCTCACAACTCTTTGTAACTCCAGTTCCACTGACCTAGTGGCCTCTTCTGGCTTCTGTGGGCACCAGGCATGCACATGGCACACACACATGCGTGCAGACAAACACTCATATACATAAAATAGAAATAAATCTTTAAAAACAAACACACCAATCAAACAAAAACCCACCAAACGCATTACAGAAACAATGGGGACACAGTTGCCACATCCCCTGCTCTTCCCTTTTCTCTCAGAGGTGATCTGGTAATGATTCAGGCTAGCTTGATGATGGAGAGTAAGACCAGAAAGAGGAGGTAAAAAAGAGCCAGGGAGTGGAGAGACCACAAGGAACTATGTTAAAAAAAAAATAACAGAAGTAGAGCTGGAGAGATGGCTCAGTGATTAAGAGCATAAACTATTCTGGAGAGTTCATTCAGCTCCCAGTTCTTACAGCCAAGGGCACACAACTGCAGGTCCAGGGGATCTGACGCCCTCTACTGGCCTTCATGGGCACATCCACTCCCATGCATAACTGAAAAGAAACCAATCCATGGCCAGAAAACCCCAGGGAGCCTCTTGTCTCCATACTCCCAGCAGATTTGGGATTATATGGGCTTGCTGCTGCACCCGACTTTTCTGTGGGTGCCGGGATCCAGTGCAGATCCTCATGTTCATATAGCCAGTCCTTTACTGACTGAACCATCTCTGCAACCATCTATTTATCTATCTATCTATCTATCTATCTATCTATCTATCTATCTATCTATCTGAGAGGCTCTCTAGTCCAGGCCTCAGATTTACCCTATAAGGATCCTTCTGCCTGTAGCTCCACAATACTGGGATTACAGGCACATGCCTACATACCTGGTTTATGAAGTGCAAGGGATTGAACTAATGGCTTTGTGTGTGCTAGGCAAGCTCTCTACCAACCCAGCTACGTCCTCAACCCTAAGTCTGGCACAGTTTGATGGGGGCAGAGATGGGAAAGGGGGATGATTTACCATACATAACATCTTGCAAAGGTGATTTCCTTCCCTAAAGAATTTCAAATAGAGCCGGGTGGTGATGGTGCATGCCTTTAATCCCAGCACTCAGGAGGCAGAGGCAGGCGGATCTTTGTGAGTTCGAGACCAGCCTGGTCTACAAGAGCTATTTCCAGTGCAGGCTCCAAAGCCACAGAGAAACCCTGTCTCGAAAAACCAAAAAAAAAAAAAAAGAAAGAAAGAAAGAAAAAAAAAGCCCAAAAAATTTCAAATATTACTCATAACAAGGCGTATCGGTATATTTTGTTGGATAAATATGTTTGTGGCCATGCTTCACAGCACTGAATCTGTCCCCATGGCCACAGTCTCCTGGGAGCAGGTACGAACACATGACCCTTCCAAAGCCAGTTTTCAACTGCCCAAAGCATTTGACAGGTCCAGGCAACATGCACGTGGGATCCCCTCTCGTCATAGCCATATGTGTTGGGATGCACTGAGCCCCAGCACTGAGTGGCTGCAGCATGGAGAGGATACTGTGACTGTGACGAGCCATGCACAGGCTGCAAGAGGCAGGGAGTAGACACAAATGACAACGGAAGCAGGGAGATTGCTTAGAAAGACCACAGGGTGAGGAAGCCAGCTCATATGGAGAGCCAGACTCTGAAACCTGGAAGTCATGTCATTCACAGGAACATTAGTTGGCAGTGTGGCCCAGTTACCCAGGTAGTACTTCCTGCTAATGGCACCTCCTTTTCTTGCGGTCCTGCCAGAATGCTGCTGTCAATGGCAGCCAGGGGGTTTTAGTAAGATCAAGGTGGGAAGACTCACTTCCAACAAAGAGGATGTCATGGAAGAGGGGAGCAAGCCAGGCAGACCAGCCCATGGCTCCTTGAGAACCTGACTGACCAGATCTGCTCTTGGCTTAACACCTACTATGTGCCAGGCACACGGCTCTCCTGCACCCCTTACAGCCGGCATGAGCAGCGGTCATTTTAAAGTCAGGAAAACGGATGCACTGAGAGGTTTTAGTTGTCCGAGGTCACTCGACCAGGAAGGAAAGCTAAGCTAGTACTGACAGGGGCCGGAAAGGTCCTGCTGGCCACCTTGATCAATATTTATTCCCCCTAAAAGTAAAGACGCTTCTGAGTGGGGAAGAGTCTGAGTAGGTGGGAGGATAATTCACGATAAAGAGGTCCCTTCCTAGTTCCCAAGATCTCTGAGTTCGAGGCCAGCCAGGTCTATAGAATGAGTTCCAGGACAGCCAGGACGGCACAGAGGAAGCCTGTCTCGAAAAACTAAGACAAAAGTATCAAAAACAAAAGCCTTGAAAGCCCGTTCAGCTGGGGAACTGAAAAGAGCAAGAACTTCAGGAAGAGGAGCTCGGGAGCTGCAGGAGGAAAGCAGTGAGACTGTGGAGTCTGACCCTGGGCCTGGCAGGGTTCTCCAGGGGCCTCGGTGACTCTGGCCTGGTCCCTTTCCTAAATGGCATCTTCTTCGTTAGGTCAGCCTCCCTGCATTTCCCTTTCACCCCGCGGTGAAAGACAACATTCTAATGGGGTTCTGGGTGGGGGAGTATGAGAAAGGAGGGCTTTATAGTTTGAGGCCGGCAGTCTGCAAAAATCCCAAATGTCCCGACTTTCCCTTAAATGGGTCACTTCCCCTAAAGCTTTGTGTTTGTCCTGTGCGAAATGAAGGCATTAAAGCCACACTTCTGCAGGAGCGCCTGTGCTCCTTAAGGTGTTTCCTGAATCGCCCTCTTCGCTGTCGCTCTCCACTCAATCGCCGCGGGCCTCGTTAACCAGCAGGGGGCGCTCCTGCAGAAGGCTGATCACCCTAGGCAGCCGCTGGTCTCAAATCTTCTTGCAGTATTATTAGGACAGGTATTTCCACCCACTCCGTCCGTCCCAGGCCACTCCGCACACCTTTCTTCTCACGCTGGCTCTTTCTATCCTTTGTTCTGGAATTATCTTGCTAGGAAATTACTGGTTCTAGATGCTTGCTTCTCTGTGCCTCCCTTTCCCCACGCACCAATTAGGCATGAGTGACTTCCAGTCACAGAGGAGATAGCTATGTTGCTGCTTCATAGTCATTTTCTTTAGCAGGACAAGAGCGGTTGCTTCTGTCTCCCTCAAAGAGCCGGAACCTGCAGGCATGGTCAGAATACTGTCTGGTTTATATGGTTATTTGAAGTCCTTTTATGCAAAGGTAGAAATGATTTCTGGGTCATGCATGACATCCAGTACAGTGAGTGTACTCCAAACAATGTGGAAGGAATAGGGTTTTGAACACACGTGGGTAGGAGCTGGAAGAACGCTTTCAGTCACACTAGAAAGCATTGACCATCACATTTTTCACCCCGGTTCTAAGAGAGCAGCAGACTGAGAACATTAACCTATTTAATGAGTGAGGAAACTGAGACCCCAGAATGACCCGTTGATGGAGTTGCTATGTTCCAGATCTCTCTCGATATAATCCCAGGCTCCATCCTGTTGGAGTTAGCGACCCCTATTGGAAGCATGTGCAATCACAACTACATTAGAATAGCTGCAGATAGGTCCACCTTCTGTTTCAAGATTTCTGTGACAACGAAGGATATGCTGTCCCAGTGGATAAAACAAGGAAAGAAGGACCATAAAAGTCACCTGCAAGATCCAGGTCAAAACACAACAGCATCTCAGTGTTGCCTTGTGCAGCCTCCCTGAGTCAGTGAGTCTGGTTCCTCATCTTGTTTAGTACTTTCTTCTCTTTCCTGGAGCAGGTAATTGAACACATAGTCTCTGACACCAGCTCCATGGGTTCTAGGCCAGCCCTGTGTCTCAACTTCTTGTGTGTAAAATGTGAGGATTAAATGAGTTAATACTAGACGGGTGATGGCGACACACGCCTTTACTCCCAGCACTCGGGAGGCAGAGGCAGGTGCATCTGCGAGTTTGAGGCCAGCATGGTCTACAGAGTGAGTTCTAGAACAGCTAGGGCTACATGGAGAAACCTTGCTCAAAAACCCGAATAAGTAAACAAATGGGTTAATACTATATCTAGCACATAGTGGTGCTCAATCATTAATTTACTAGTTAGTTAAAATAATTAATAACCCTATCTAGAAATGTCAGATGCCATTAAGTATTACACAACTTCCCAATGGACTATATTCCTTCAAGGACAGTCACGGACTTAGCCGGTCTCATGGGAGTTGCTGACTAAGAAGATATTTTTAAAGGTCTGTGAGGAGTGTGTGGATTTAGCTTTCTTTCTTTTCTTCCTTCCATTTTTTAAAAAAGACAAAGTCTCACTGTCACCCTGACTGACCTGGAATTCACTACGTAGACCAGATTGGCCTTGAACTCAAAGAGATCCACCTGCCTCCACCTTCCCAGTGCTGGGATTAAAGGCGTGCGCCACCATACCCAGCTTGTCACTATTTTTTAAACAATACAGTATAACAGCTATTTATGTGGTGGTCATGCCATACTAAATGTTACAAATTATACACAATCACATAAAATTACAATTTATGGAATCACAAAAAATATAATTTCTTCAGACAGCTTCTCTCTATGCCTTGGCTAGTCTATAATTTACTATGTACCCAGGCTGGCCTCAAACTCACAGAGATCCGCCTGCCTCTGCCTCCCGAGTGCTGGGATTGCAGGTGTGCATAGGCCCACCTGGTCTGTGTGTGTGTGTGTGTGTGTGTGTGTGTGTGTGGATGTGCTTGTTCCAGGTTTAGTGTTTCTCAGTTTTAGTTTTCCCCCAGTAGAAAGCAGGAAGTCTAGCTACATCCTTGATGGCCTGACTCTGAGTGTGGGCACTATGTCCTGAACCACCTACCAAACAGAATGTTTGACACGGCTTCTTGCAAATGTGCTTGTACATTTATAATGTATAAAGTTCTTGCAGTTATAATGATGTGACAATATGACCTAGAGGAAATGGCCTTGGTGGCAAGCGGAAAGAACATGCATTGCTTCAGGGACTTTCTGAGCATCAAGATGGGACCCCTTCCTTTCACCTGTCCTCTGCAGAGAGGACGATAATCAACCAAACAGTGCTGAGGATGCCTGTGTGCAGAGTTGCATATTTCAGTGTCATTTGCGGTCCATTCTGGCCTCATTCTTCACTTCTGTCTCCCGAGGTGACGGGGGCCCTTGCCTTTCTCACCTTCTTTCCTTCCTGTGGGCAGAGTCAGCCATGGTACCCTGCAACTCTGCTGGACTTGATGGTGGTGAAGCTCCATGCTTTCTACCCAGGCATCCTGACACTTCTGAAAGTGGCTGCCAGGGATGGGGTGGGGCATTCACACCCCAGTGAGCCCAGTGGCCAGGCAGAGGGCAGACATGTGTGTTACCTGCCATTTATGAGTCCCACTGGCTACCATGGAGCAAATTCTTTGACATTGGGATTTTTCCTTCTGTGTCACTTCTTACTTTCATGTGTGTCTGTGATTCCAAAACTGGCCTGCTGAGAACATTGTCTGCTCTCACGTGTCAGAAGAGAGAACTCTCCCCCAGTCTCAGGTCATGAAGGTTGTGGCAGGACTTCTCTTCCTTCCTCCCTCCGTCTCCACTCCCTCCCTCCCCCTCCTTTCCTCTCTCCCTCTCTCTTTTCTTTCCTCCCTCCCTTCCTTTCTTTTATTTTTTGAGACAGGGTCTCATTGTATAGCCCTGGCTGGCCTGGAACTCCCTATGCAAGCCAGGCTGGCCTCAGACTCACCAAGATCTGCCTGCCTCTGCCTCCAGAGCCTGGGATTAAAGGTAAACAACATTAGCCCAGCCGGGGCAGGATTTCTAATCGTCAGTAAGTCAAGTAAGTGACTGCTCAGGGTCATTCATTCTTTAGTTCATTCTAATGCAGTGGTTCTCAACCTTCCTAATGCTGCAACCCTTTAATATAGTCCCTCATGTTGTGGTGACCTTCCAACCATAAAATTATTTCATTGCTACTTCATAACTAATTTTGCTACTGTTATGCATTGTAATGTAAATATCTGATATGCAGGATATCTGATATGTGCTACCAAAGGGGTCACTACCCACAGGGTGAGAACTGATGTTCTAATACTTAAAACCTCTTAATTTGGAGCCAAAGTTCAAGTCCTCCTCTATAGGAGCTGTGGGTATGAAAGAGATAGGAGGAATCTGAGGGTGCAGATCAGTGCCTGGGTTTGCTCCCTATCACTACAAAAGAAAGCAGGAGGGGGATGGAGAGAAGGAGGGAGGAAGGAAAAAGCCACAGGGCACAGGCTCTTAGTTCAGGAAGGATCCCAAACGTCTCCTAAACTCAAGGGCACCATGGATGAATGGTCACTGGTATGATGTGCCAATAAGGTTTCTCAAGTCAAAGTGATGAATGAGCCAAGGCTGGAGATGGTCAAGGCTTCCAGGAGGAAGGAGATGGAAGCAACCAGTGTCAGGGTTGTTAAAGGGCATCCCCCTCTGCATCCAGCCTTTCCTGGTGAGATACAGCCATGTTCAGGGGCTGGAGAAGGCACGTCATGTTGCTCTCCTCACACACCGCATGACGACGGAGAGGGAACAAGTCTGTAGAGAAGGGAGAATGTAAGGCTAGGGGCAGGACTCTGGACTGAGCACCTCAAGGAAGAACAAGGCTCTCAGAAGTGCTAATTAATGGATCCCACAGCACAGCCCTGCCCCCTCCCAAACAGTTTCTCACCAGAGCTTAAAATTCTACTGTCAATATTAATTTTGATCCTCTCCCCACTCTCCTTCTTCCTCCCTCCTTTCTTCTACCTTGAATTTCTGTGTAGCTGAAGATGATCTTGAGCTTCTGCTTCTCTTGCCTCTATCTCCTAAGTGCCGGGATCCCAGGTGTGTGACATCATCACGCCTGGTTTATACAGTGCTGGGGATCAAACCCAGGGCTTCATACATGTTAGACAAAGCCTCTACCAAATGAGCCATAGCCCCAACCCACCCACCCCCCTTTTAAATGATTTTGGTTTTAATGCAATTGCCAGCCATACTTGCACTAAAATACTTGAAGAACACAAAGAAAATCAAACTGTCTTTACTCCTACCCCAACCTCCAACACACCCATTACTAACATTTTGGTCTCTTTCTCTTTCCTTTCTCTTTTGGGGGAGCATCATTTTCAGGCTCAAGAGTGAGTGTCCTGAGACTTTTGTTTCCACTCAGCTTTAGTCCTATTTCAGGCAGATGTTCTGGAAACAATGAGTTGTGTGACCTTCAGGAAGTTACCTCTCTGGACTTCAGTGTTTTCATCCATAGAATGGGGACGGTGAGGACAGATGGGTCACCTCATGGTGCTCCAGAGTCACACTCAAGCGAGGTGTCACAAGGATGCTGCCAATGCAGTTCAGATTCGTGGGGTCAGGACTGGTGTGAGTGGCTGGAACAAAGCGGGTCACAGCGAGGCCCTAGCAGTGTAACCAGAGAGGGTAGGAGAAGACAAAGAGAGAGAGAGAGGTACACAGACTGCCCTGGGCCTCCCTGGACTTCCAGTGACTAGCTTCCTTAGCAGCTGAGTGCGGCTCAGACACTTTCCCTCAGGTTTCTGGGCACGACTGCCCGCTTCCTACTGGTCCAGAGTCCATCAACTGGGAGTGAGGCTGCAGGGAGCCTGCTACTTGGGATGCCAAATCTCTGTTTGCTTAGGACCTGGTGGGGGCTCAGAGGGTCCTCTGGGCAAGCTCCTGCTTGGGATTTGGAGGTGTGAAAAACTGGAGCCAGGCAAGGGTGCTTCCCAAGGCTTGGTATCAGGCAGATGGTCTGTTTGGGAAGGGGTGGGACGAAGAGGAAGGAAAATTAGAGAGCCCCTCCCCCTCCAGCTGAATTTGATGCAGAGCAGTAAAGCTTTTGCTGTCTGCTCATCACCTCCAGGGTGTGTGTGTGTGTGTGTGTGTGTGTGTGTGTTCAGTGGGAAGAGAATACTCCATCCTTAAGCAGTGGCTGCCTTGGGCTGGTTCATGGAGACAGGTAGCTGCTTGTGGATGGCTAAGAATGCCTCTCTTGCATACTTGTGTGAACGTGTGGATCCCAGAGCAGCAGCTGTAGGTCTGCTTAGGAATTTAGACATTCACTGGGGTGACTGTAAGAGAAGGGGGTCTGTATTACTGAATGCCTGGACTTGTGTGCTCTCTCTCTCTCTCTCTCTCTCTCTCTCTCTCTCTCTCTCTCTCTCTGTGTGTGTGTGTGTGTGTGTGTACACAAGCCTATTGCATGCTCATTGGAACATGTGTCAGCATAGGAAAGAGTGTTCTGTGTGTGTGTGTGTGTGTACACAAGCCTATTGCATGCTCATTGGAACATGTGTCAGCATAGGAAAGAGTGTATCCGTGAGCATGTATCATGTTGCATGATGATACATGTCTGTAGCTTCCTGAAAAGGCAGCAGAGCAAGGGACCAAGGTTCTGAGCTGGCGACAACATCCTAAGCACCTACACTGTGCTAGGTCCTGTGCCCAGTTCTGAAGACGCTAGAGAGAGGAATTTACAAGGCTTGAGTTTACAAGGCAGGGCAGCCCAGTGGGAGCAGAGCAGTCACTCTCAGCACAATGCTGTGCTCACCACAGCCACCCCTCAGATCCCTTCTCAATACTGCAATTATAAGGTGATCTGCTTCATCTCCCATCCCTGCCTCTAGACCATATGCGCTTCCCTTGAGGGTGAGCTCCTAGAAACTGCACCATACTCAGAAAGCATGGATCATGCAAAGGCTGCCAAGCATCAAGCCATGCCTGTATCCCTAAGTCTTCCACAACCATTCGGATCCACAGCAAGTGTCCACACTAACTGCACAGCTGGACTCCACTCCTGCCTCCGTTCCTGTAGCTGAGATCACCTGCATTGACGGTTTCAGTCCCCTCGCTTTGCTGCCTTGATCTGTAACACTGGGACAGTGAAAATGTCCTGATTTACCAAGGTACTTGAGACTTCAGTGAGACCATGGGCCAGGGCTGGGGGTCAAACACCCAGGGAGTCCCAAGTACACACAGGGAGGGAAACTGCTGTGGGATTCCTATTGCCAGTGAGGAGAAGCTGTCCCTGGGTGCTGTGTAGAGCTAACAGTCACAAAGCAGAAGCAGCTCTGAAAGGCCTTTGAGCTGCTGGAAACACCCAGGAGGCAAAGCCCTGACATGGTTCTAACTTCAGAAGGAAGGGACCATAGGGTGAGGACTTCTGTCTTGGTTGTCGAGAGCTCAAGAGTGTGGTGTGAACACGTTCTTTGTCTTATTCTCTAACCAGTGAGGTCTGCACTGACTCCTTAGGCTTCCTCCAGCCTCCTTCTAGTGTAACCTCCCATGAGACAGCAACAGGTCCCCGCATTAGTAGGGAGGAACTGTTCCCTCTCCCTACCATCCTGCCTTTTCTGTGCATAAGCGTACTGTGGGCTTTCAGACAGGAGGGGCAGTGGGAGCAGCCCAAGCTGAACTCTCTCCCTCATCCTCTTCCCTCATGAGGGTGTCGGTGGGTGTGGCTGAGACTTGCTGGTGTCTTTCTGTTACTCCAGTCCACAGCACTCTCTTCTTGGCCTCACACAGAGCTTGCTGAGCTCCTTTTTCCTCTGAGCCTCCTGTATGCTAGTTCACAGTTTGTTTTGTTGTTGTTGCTGGGTTTTTATTTTGTTTTGTTTTGTTTTAATCTTTTGGGTTTGTTTTGCTTTGCTTTTCAAGATAACCTTTGGCTGTTCTGGAACTCACTCTGTAGATCAGGCTATCCTCAAACTCAGAGATCTGCCTGCCTCTGACTCCAGAGAGCTAGGACAGTTTTACAAGTGATGAACCAGAGCTAGGTCCAGCCAGCTTGCCCAGCTGGCCCTGCACATGCCTCCCCCATGCTGTCGTGACTAGTGATGGTATACAATCAGCCTCGGAGGGGATCTTTGCATCTACAGTCCAGAAATCAACAAGTCACAGAAACCACGCACCCATCCCTCATCCCCCACCAGGGCTAACACCAACACCGGGCGGGCTCCTGCCTGCAGGTGTAGCAAGCCTAGGGCCTCTCTACTTGACAGACATCTTGCCAGTTATTTATCATCCTTCCCATTTCACATCTGGAATTTGATGTTCACGTGATTGAATTCCAGGTCTCGGAAGCTCACCCTGGGCCTTGCAGCCTCAACAAATAGGACCACCAGATTTGATAGGACCACGGAGCTGTTAGAGCAAAGGGTCATGTGACTGCTGGGCTGTCCACAGTGAACTGGCTCTGCACAGTGAACCAGCCCAAAGGCTCACGGCAGCTGAGTTTCCTCTGTTGCCACTACTTGGTGTCAGAACTGACATAAATCTTCCTAATTCCAGCCCCCATCATGCTGATATCCACCCAAAAGCCAAGGTCACTGTCACCCAATGTTCTAACTCGATGTCTGGTTTCTTTCTTTTCCTTCCTTCCTTCCTTTGAAAATTGACACGAAGATTTGACGTTCATTACAAGCTAGTTTTTTTTTTTTGGCTTGATTTGGCCCGATGTTCAAGACTCCCAAAGACGACTGAAAGCTCATTTGGTTATGCGTCTCCTTCTCAGACTGATGTCACCCCTGCTTCGTTACAAGAATTGGAGTCAAACTTTTAAAAAGCACAGGGAGCGTTGGGGAGACTCGTGTGCTATCTGATGAAGACCTGGCATCTCCATGCTAGAGAAACCAGTCCCTCCTTCCTCTGTGACTCTGCCTCACTCTCTAGACAGTCTGAATTAATGGCCGGCATTGTCAACACGGCTGTTGGCACCTCGTTAATGACCACCAGCCTTGTGTTTAAGATCAGGTGCCCTCTGTGTTGCCTTTTGACCAAGAGTTCACTAGATGTGAATTTCTCTTATTGTTAGAGAAGGACTCAACAGCCTTCTAAATCCTTGTGCAGAGAAAGCTGACCGACCACAAGTACGAGGCAGTAGAGCCCAGGCGAGTCGCCCCATTTCTTACTGTTTAGCTCGGAGCAGAGCTTACGTGCCCCTGCATCCCTCTCGGGAGAGGCAACATCTCCTTGACCCCAGAACCCCTATTTCTGCCTCTCCAGACCCTGGGTCCTGCACGTCCTGCCCTCTGTCCTGGACTGGGCGCGACTCCAGGTGAGAGCTCACCTGGGGCGGGGCGGGGCCTGACACTGGCCCCTCCCACAACGAGGCGGGCCGAGCGCGGCGGGGCCAATGGGGCGGGGAGGGGGTTCGCCGGCCACGCCGCTCACTCTCCCGGAGGCTTGCGCTCCGCCCCACCCGGGTTTAAAGCCCCACGGGCGGCTGGTGGCGGCGCCGCGAGCGCCCAGTGGCGCGAGGAGATGCAAGAGTGCGCCCGCAGTCGGCAACATGCGCCCCGCGCCCGCGCTGGTCCTGGCCGCTCTCTGCCTGCTGGCGCTGCCCGCCGCCGCCGCCGCCGCCTACTTCGGGTCAGTGCCCGTCGCATCCCCGCTCTCCGCGTGCCTGGTCCCCGGCTCCAGTCCCTGCGAGGCCCCGAACTCAGTCCTTTGCCCAGAAAGGACCCCGATCGCCTTGCGGGCGCACTTTGCGCCCGATCTCTGTCCCTGGCTCTCTGAGCTTAGACTTCACCTCCCTTTCCCGAATCCAAGTCTGGGTCCCCTGCCCCACCCGGTTTCTCAGCCTGGCGGCTGTCAGACTCCAGCCTAAGCCCTGCTCGCTCCTGGGATCCTGGCCTGATACCCCCAGCAGGCCCTGTCCCTGCCGGTCCAAGTGGGCTCAGGCTCCCGTGTCCTCTTCGGATACTTTCTCTGTGCCCCGTCTGTCCCCATCCTGGGCTCGGTCCAGCCACACTCCTAGCCTGAGATTTCAGTATCCTTCACTTTCTCCCCGCAGATCTGGGACCTGGACACCTGGCTGGGTGGAGGGATTGTTGGGCAGGGACAGGGGAGGAGTGGGCTCTGAGAGTTTTGCTGATCCAAGGATGTGGGAGATCCCGGGACTGCGGGACAGTTCTCTGGGAAAATGCGATCAAATTAAACCCCGAGCAGGAGTGGGGACGTGAATTCTAGGGTTCATGGCAAAGAGAGGGACAGAGGCCCACTTGGGGGTGTACATGGCTAAGAAAATGATTACAGTTTGTGGTAACAGCTGGGAAGTGGGGCAGGACCCTGGGAAAGATGGTCGGAAGGAAGAAGTCAAATGGCATTTGTCTGCAAATGTCTTCCCTGAACCTGAATTGTAGATACTTGGTGAGGGCTGGGATGACTGTGATGGCAGGGATCATGGATTTTAAAATTACCTTCCTGACCTCCACCCAAAGCAGGTTCCAAATACTTAATTTTAAACTTGGCCTTTGTGTGTGTGTGTGTGTGTGTGTGTGTGTATGAGCTTACTGATGAATACACAAGGAAGCCCCCCCCCGACAAATCCCAACAAGACCAGAAGAATTTGTTGCTGTTGTTGTTGTTGTAAACTTGGCCTTTTTCTGACTGCTTCACCCCTAGTCAGGCAAGACTCGTAGTCTGAGCGCAGCAAGCAGCAGGCCCGAGGCTGCTCTCAGGAAGCCACCACAGAGGGCATGTGAGGGTCTAGGGGCAACCTCACAGGCTGCAATAAGGACTTCAGGTTAATTTCCAGGTCACGACCCCTGGCTAAAATGTGCCTGGGCTATAAGCAACAACCTCCCCTGAAATACATGGGGAGGGATTGTCAATCCCAACCCTAGTGCAGACCCTAGTTAATGATGACCTAAGAAGACTACCCAGTTGCTGAGGACTCAGTATCTCCGTTTGACCCACCCCCCAGAACAGCAGGCACAGGTTCAGCCAGAAAGAACATCCCTCAGTGGGCATGACCGAAAGGAGAGGACTCAAGCTCTGAGTTCGATCCTGCCACTTTCAAGGTTCTGTGGCATTGACTGCCTCATTTAATGACTCTGCTCCTTAGTGCCTGGTCTGTAGAATGTGGATAACAGTGCCTGGTTTAGCGCTTATGTGGTTCATAGAATAGTGGCTAGCATGCAATAAACATTCAACTAATGCTGTTGAGGATGATGGTATAGGAAACCAAGAGGTCTCTGAGGGATAGAGGAGGAAGTGACAGCAATCATTTCCATGACCCTTTTGTTTCCTTGGGTTTTATGGTTGGAGGCAGGAGTGAAGGTCAGAGAAGGTTGGAGGAGAGGGGGTCCCAAGAGGCCTGGGCCACCCTGGCTGGTGCTTTTAAAGGGAACAAATTTGGGGGCAGGGGAGCAAAGGACAGCCTTGAAAATAAGAGGGGAGATGGTTAGTTATGTCTAGAGCTAGGCTGAGGGGTTGAGTAGTGGAACCCCTCCTTGGGAGCGCTGAGAAGACACTCATGCTGAGAAGCCTCATTCTGTCAAATGTTTGGGCTCAGGGAATGGGTAGGCCCCTTGTGGAGGGGGCAAACTCTTTTGTGACTTAGTCAGACCAGGTTTTCTAGCTTCCCATTAGCATTTGCTCCTCTGGTGTCCGCCATCCACACTCTAGTGAGACCATGGAGCAATGTGCCTATCCGTCCTTAGGTCAGTTGCCTTTGAAGCCTCATTTCTAAGTATAACATGAAATACCGTCTTTTCTTTCCTGATGAAAGGAGGCCTAGCAATGAGGAGAGCAGGTGACAGCAATTTTGGTACCAGTCGTTTTGGGGTCTTCGCAGCCAAAGACTTCAGAGTGAGGAGTGACCAACCCCCTGCTTCAAAAAGGTCACCTATTATCCCCATTTTTCAGATCAGGTGTCCCCCTCCCAAGCCACAGGGAGCAAGCAGTGGCTTTTTTGCTGCCTGTAGCCCACTTCAGTGGTGGCAATAGTGACGTAACAAAGTCGAGGAGAAGTCTATAAATTATTTTTGCACAAAGCCCCTACTCTCATAGGACCCTCAAAGCAATTCCTGGGTAGGTAGAAAACAGCCAGAAAGTCCAGAGAAGTCGCTTGGTGTCACACAGCCAATTAGGGACAGAAACCAGGCCCTGCCTCACGTTCATTCTTCGCTCTGTATAGGGAACAATCTCATAAACTGTCATTATTGTGTGATGTCCCAAGGGCACAGCATATGCAGAGGTTGGGGGTTGGAAAGTGGCCTCCCTCTCCTGCTTGATGAATTCTCTCAGACCCTCTCAGCCATAGTGGGAGAGGCCACACGTTCCTCAAAGTGATGCAGACAGGGTTCCGTGGCCTTCTAACCTGTCAAATGGACTCTCAAAAGATAGCATAGGACAGCAGGTGGCTAGAATGCCAAGGACAAGCCTGCACTGAGCACTTCGTGCCTAGTAGGTACCCTGTCGGACCTTCATTGCCCAAGCTGGGCACCTGCCTTGAAGATGGGCGTTAATATCAGTGATAGCCCAGAAAGTTAAAACATGTGCCTAGAGTCACACAGTCAGCAGCAGGCAAGGCTGGAATTCAGACCTGAGACTCGACGGCTTGTGCTTTCGCAGCCTTTTCTGTCTGTCCCAGAGAGACAGAGAAGAAAGGAACTCTGCCAGTACAGAGGCCACACACTTGCAACGGACTGCTAACGTCAACTGTGCTTTAGAAAGCTTCATCTACAGGGCTGGGAGATGGCTCATCAGTAAAGCGCTTGCCTCATGAGCATGCAAGCCTGAGTTCAGATCCCCAGCACAAAGTTACATGTGGTGGCATGTCTCAGCACTGGAGAGGCTGAGACAGGAGCCCCCCTGGGATACACTGAGCAGCTAATCTAGCCTAATTGATGAGCTCCAGCCCAATGGAAGGTCCTATCTCAAAGATAGACAGCATCATCGAGGATGATACCCATGGTCGTCCGTCCCTCTGGCCCTCTGTAGATGTATACACACTGGAGCAATGTCTGATGATAAAGCTTCTGGGGGAACTTCAAGACTAAATTGGGTGATGGGATGTAGCATGTGCAGAGACCATCACATAAGCTGTATGCCTGTCTGTCAATCCAGGCTAAGTCACAACACCATTAGGAACTCCTGAACTTCCAGGTCTGTCAGGGTGGGGAGACGTGGAAGCTCCAGGTGTTAAGGACTCTGTAGACAAAAGACTTGTCAAATGACACTCCACAGACATCTCAGAGTCAGGACAAACTTGGCCTCTGAGCTCTGGCCTACTCTCTGTTGTCACAGCACCCTGGGAGAGCCCAGATGACTGGCCAGCAGTGGGGCAGCTCACCAGGCCTTTTCTCTGTGTGACTGTTCAGGTGCTGTCCTTGTGAGTTCATGGAGGAAACAAAACATCACCTGTATTTTTCCCCAAGTTCTTGTTACATATAATACAACACATTCATTTTAAGAACACTATTTAGGTCTTTCAAAGGGATACACCTTTATAATTTCTTTGAGTTGATCATGATTATGATATATTTGTAGATACTGTTCATTGAGATTTGTCTGTGTTGCTACATATTTTAGTAGCTCTTTATTCTCTTTATTCCTGAGTAGCATTCTTTTTGTTTTGTTTTCTTTTTCAAGACATAGTTTCTCTGTGTAGCCCTGGCTGTCCTGGAACTCACTCTGTAGACCAGGCTGGCCTTGAACTCACAGAGATCTGCCTGTCTCTGCCTCCTGAGTGCTGGGATTAAAGGCGTGCACCACCACCATCTGGCTCCTGAGTAGTAGTATTCTATTATGTGGGCATACCACATTTTTTTTTATTCCATAATTGATGGACATTTGAATTAGTTCTAGTTTTCAACTCTTCCCATAAAAGCTGGTGTGAGCATCCATGAACACCTCTTTTGTGAACATATATTTCCATTTCTCCTTGGTAAGTGTCTGGGGGACTGAATTGTTGGGTCACCTACTAGGTGTATGTTTAATTTATAGGGAATGCCAAACAGTTTCCAACTTGGCTATGCCATTTACACAGGAATGTCTGAGCATTCCAGTTGCTCCATGCGGCTAGACTTCTGCTTTAATTGTTGCTATTTTATTAGGTGTGTACTAGTATCCCATTGTGGCTTTAATTTGTAATGTCCCATTGGTGAATGATGTGTTGGACATTTTTTTTTCATACGGTCATTAGAATATCTTCTCTGGGGGAGGTTGTCTTTTTATTAATCAACTGTAGGCTTTCTTTACATATTTTGGACACAAGTCCCTTGTCAAAAAGTATTGGCAATATTTTATCTGTTTTTGGTACGATGCTTCTAATGCAGAAGTTTGAGGTAGGATTAGAGGAACAGGCTTGTGATTCCTGCTACTCAGGCTAATGCAGCAGATACACAAGTTCAAGCCTGATGGAACAACTTAGTGAGACCCTGTTTCAAAAAGAGAATGGGGATCTAGCTTAGTGTTAGAGCATTTGCCTAGGATACGAGAAGCCTTATGTTCAATCCCCAGAGAAAGAAAGAGGTAGCAGGGAGGAGGGGGCGGAGGGGAGATTAGGAAAGACAGAGATTTTGAATTTTGATGATAGTCCACGCACTGTCCACTTTTTCTTGTATGCCTTTTCCCCCACGTCTTCTTCTGGATGCTCCACAGACTCCACTTTCATGCATAAGTCTGTGAACTTGGAGTAAGTCAGAGACAAAGCACCACAAATGCCTTCACTTTGTCCTGTTTTCAAAAGTTGCTCTGGCTGCCAAGGTCCTTTGTGTTTCCACGTAGACTTGAGCATCAGCTTCTCAGCTTCTGCACAAAAGCCTTCTGGGAGTTTGACTGTGACTGTACTGAATCTAGAAACCAAGTCACAGAAGATGGAGTCGACTGCTTCCTCAGCAACCCATGTCTGTTTATGTGGGGCTTTGTAAATTGCCCTCAACGCTATTTTGTAGTTCCCATTGTATAGTTCTCTTGCAACATTCTTTTTTTTATAAAGATTTTTAAAAATATTTATTTATTATGTATACAATATTCTGTCTGTATGTATGCCTGCAGGCCAGAAGGGGGCACCAGACCCCATTACAGATGGTTGTGAGCCACCATGTGGTTGCTGGGAATTGAACTCAGGACCTTTGGAAGAGCAGGCAATGCTCTTAACCTCTGAGCCATCTCTCCAGCCCCTCTTGCAACATTCTTTATGTGGGGAACAGGGATACTGGGTTAAGGTCGGGGTCTCAGGAGCCTAGACTGGCTCCAAACTCATGATATTCCTAAACCTGGTGTTAAAATCCTGGTCCTTTGCTCCCCATCCCCCTACTCCCCAAATGCTGGCATTGCAGGCCCACACACCACACGTGGCTTAGGTCTCACAAATAATGTTAAAGTGTCTTCCATATTTAGATAGTGTCATTTTTCATTTAATTCCCCTCCCATACTTTTAGAAATGAGAACCGAGTCCTGAGTAAGTCAGGGTAAGTGGGGAGCTGTGGAGTGATGGACTAAAGGCAGGCTCCTTGATAGCAATCACTGTGTCCACGGGAAGGACTTCAGGTTGCCTGCCGTGATCCCCGAAGGCAAGTGCTTTAGCCCCGAGCTCTGGGTCAAACCAGTCACCTCAGCCAATGGTGGTAGCTTTCCTGAGAGAAGGACTTGGGGGAGGGAGGCTGAGCATGCACCCTCTCCTGCTGGAATCATCTAAGCATGAGATATTAGTGCCTTTGGGAGTGGCTGGTCTCAGGAAATGTGCCAAATCATCAACTAGGGTTCCTCCTATGCTGGCAGCAACCTGAGCAAGATGAAAATACAGTGTTTCTCAACCTAGGGTGCACGACCCCTTTATGGATGAACTCTTAAAAGGGCCACCTAAGACCATCAGAAAACACAGATATTTACATTACAATTCATAACAGTAGAAAAATTAGAGTTATGGAGTAGCAATGAAAATAATTTTATGGTTGGAGGGCAGCACAGCATGAGGAACAAGGGTCACAGGGTGAGGAAGGTTAAGGACGGCCACTCTAATGTAAGAGGCACTGGGCTAGCTGGATGTGGTGGCGCACACCTTTGCTCTCAGTACTTGGAGGCAGAAACAGATCTCTGTGGGTTCAAGGCCAGTTTGGTCTGCATAGTTAGTTCTAGGCCAGTCAGGGTGACTGGACTCTGGGCCACACAGATCAGAGTTCAAATCCTCCACTGAGACTTACTAAATGACACAGGACAAGTCAGCCATTTTGACATCAGTACGGAAAATGGGCTAATCTTTCTCTCTCAGGGTTGTTGTGAGGGTTAAATTACTGCATACCAGGATAATGGTGTGACTCGGTAGTAGAGCACTTGTCAAGAGCATAGGCAAGGCCCCGGGTCCCATTCCTCTGCAATGCCTACCTTCAGACAAGCATATAAAGTGTTGAAATGCCACCTACACCCCACACCTTACAGAAAGCACGCGACAAGTCTAATGGACTACCTCACATCCCACTAAGGAATGTTTCTGGGCACATCTGTTCCTCCTACTTGCATCTTTCTCTCAACTGTCCTATAACTGGGAGCAAAGCGAATTTCCCCAAGCTCGCCACTTTCTGTGCAAGATGCCACTTTGTCACTGTGATATCCCAGTGATATCCCAGGAGGCTGCCATGTTGTCGTCTTATGCCGCCAAGTGGAGAAAGACCAAGGGCTCGCCCAGAGTCACACAGTGAGCCGCTAGCTGTGCCAAGATTGAACTCTACCTGGTTTGTGAGAATTCTGAGTGACCTCTTTGCCCCTGCCTTGTTCTTCCCGCTCCACCGGGTCTGTGTGTACCTGGCAGCTGGGGCCCACTGCTGCTAAGTCTTTTATTTTCATATATTCGGTGCCTCCTGCTTGGCATGTCCTCAACTCTTATTATCCAAGTTTTCCTGCACTCACTTCTCTAGTTTTCTCAAGCTCCCTGTGGCCAGAGCTGTCTTAGGGTCCTGTTGTTAGCTGGGTCCTGTCCTTATAGCCTTTGGTGTCACCCCTGTCCTGTGGTGAATGTCTAGGTGGACAGTGTTCATTTTCTCCTGCTGGCCCTCCCCTTCCCTTGTGCCCCCTTCTATGCCCACTGCAAGTTCTCTTTTGCAGATCCTTGGCCCCTTGCACTTCACACACGCCTGTGCCATTCCCTGACCTCCCTCTGTCAACATGAGATGTGAAGAAGGGGAGGGAAGATGCCACTCAAGCTCCTGGAATCGGCCACTCTGGGCATTTCATGGGCAGCAGGGATGGACTGGAGAAGTGGTTGCCTCCATCTGGGAACCCTCATTAGAGAGATGAAGACTGAAGGGAGGATGAAGAAGCTGAAGGAGCCAGGATAAACTTAGTAGGGCAAGAAGAGATGGTCTGTTTTGACATCACAATAGCTTCCAGGCCAGGTACCATTTGCAATTGAAACTGCCTCTGGGCTTAGAGAGGTCATATGATGTTCTTGCTCCCACAGAACCCAGCATCTAGAGACAGATGCTTGGTTAATTTTCATGGAGAACATTAGTAGGTTGGGATAAACAAAGACCGTAACACTTTTTGGGTTGAACTCGGAGTAAGTTCATCCCAATTGTGCCAAAGCCCTGGGGTTCACTGAGCCTTCCGGAGTTTGGATTACTGATAAAGGTTTGTGACCCCGTGGTACCATGTCACCATGAGAGGTTGTGCAAGCTGCATTTAAAGAAACATGGGTCATTTTCTTGGCTGGTCCTCAGCAGGTTTCCGAGGGAGCTCAAGCATACCTCAACCCCAAGATCTGAAGTTCCGAGGGACCTGGCCTGGCTCTCTGAGATGTTACGGGGTCTGAGTGTAACATCTGAGTTACAGTGGCTACAGCCAGATGACCCTGAAGTCTGGTGTTGGGAAGAGAGTGCAGAAATAATCATGTGAAGGTGGGGGAGGGCATGGCCACAGACAGGCTCCTGCAGAGCCCTGCCCCTTCCCAATATCTTCCCTAGAGATTTGCATTTGTTTGGAGATGGTGGCCCTGCAGCCTGTGAGCAAGACTATGGGGGACCCCATCAGAGTGAGTTCTGGGGAAGCTGAGGGGGAGCACGAACTACACTGAACAACAGGGGCTGATGTAGCCAGCAGATGTCTGAGGAGCATCTCTCCTAGGGGAATGGTGAGCTAGGGATAACAACTAAGGTTCCAAGAAATCATGCCAGCCTCCACCAAAGAGTTCACCTACAACTTGGAGAAACTACACAGCCAACCATGTAGAATGGAAAGCATTATATGCATGAAAGTGGCAAAAGACAAAGATGGGGAGAAGGGACTGTCAGACACCCAGTGCCCCAGAGTTACCTCTTTCACTTCCTGAATTATTGACTTAAGTGTTTTCAAAGGCAGTGGCTAGAAACGTTTCTAGAGGACATGAAGGCTTTGAACCCAGGAAAGACCTTGCCAGCAGGAGTGGCAGCATGAAAAGGGGTGTAGGGGCTGGACCGAGATAGGCCTGGCAAGAGGATGGGAAGAGGCTATCCCAGCCTGGCCTGAGGGGAGCAGCCCTCTGCTTCAGCCCTGCTGGGGTCAGTACAAGCCAAGGTGGGAAGCTCTTGGGGGTCCTGCTCTACTCCCAGGAGAGCATCTTGGACTCCCCAACTCTCCAGGCTGACCTGGGCTACTCTTGCTCTGCTTGAGTATTTAGGGGTGGCTATCTGGCCGGGTGTGGGGTGCCTCTCCTCCCAGAGAGTAGTAGCTGTAGCCATCCTGGTACCCACAGGAGGAAAGTGACAGCTCGACCTGAGCCCTTGCCAACAGACAACGGACTGTTGTTGGCCTGGAGTGAGCATGCGCGGGCATGGATCTTCTACCTCTGGGAAGAGGGTGCCAGTCAGAGTCAGGGAACACTCTGGAGCTTGCCAGGCTAGTGAGCTAGTCAACATGCCCTAGCTGAGTCCCTCAGCCTAGGAGCCACGATCCCACAGTTAGGGTGGAGCTGGGGGAAGAGGGTGTACTCCTTGTCCCCGCACCTGAACAGCACCCACCCTGTGCGTCCCTGATTCTGCTCTTCCCAGAGTAACTTGAGGCCTGTGTGCCCAAGAAACTGGGGGAGCTTGTCTTCAAAGTTAAGCTAAAGACTGAATTTATTCTCTCTCTCTCTGTCTTTCTCCCTCCTCCCTTTCCTTCCTCTCCCTCTCTTCCTCCCCCCTTTCATCTCTCTCTTTATCTACAACGTTTAGTTCTGAAGCTCAGGTGCGCTCTCCTCCTGTAATCTGGAGAGATAGGCCCCTTCTACTGAAGCCTCATTCTGACTTGTAGCTGAGGAGACTGAATTGAGACTGAATTTCAGACCAGGAGAATGCCTTTTAAAGGGAGAGTCTTCTTCTCCTAATCAAGGTCCCATTTCCCAGTCTTCCCAGCTATCCAGAAGGCTTGGGGAAAGTGCTGAGAGGCCCCTCCCCAAACATCCAGCACCTCAGGCACTGGCTGGCTGGTTTTGTTTCCTAGAAACCTTTTTATGACTAGGCAGAAACTTCCAGGACATGTGGACCACAACCCACCCCTGCCATGGTCACCCTGGATGATAACTCTTATGTGAATTCACTGGGCATCAGACCTTCCTTCTCCATCAGCTGCTGTAATATTCTCAGGAGTCACCTGGGCAAAACTTTTGGTCTAGATGAGAAGGTGTCTTCCAACATGCCACATCCCAGGGATGTCCGTCTGGACCCAGCCAATGCCCTGGGAGATTCTGATGTTCAGAGGCCAAGACTCCCTCTACACAGGACTGGCTTTGGGGACCCTCTATGGCCACTTTGCCACCTAAATGATGCCTGCCAGGAACAAAGGCCTCCCGTCCCAGCTTCTGCCTGTGCAGAGGGAGGGGCAGGGTGTGGGAGTGTTTCCTCTGCAGATGTTGAACCCGAGGCTCTAAATCAGGAGACTGTAGAGATGTAAAATGCTATCTGTATGGCTGGCTGCCACTGCCTACTCAGCTCCTCCAGCAGCTCCCTAATGCCTACTCAGCTCACAGCCTGGGAGACAGGAAGTGTGGAGACAAAGCCCACAGCTGGGCCAGGCTCTTTTCTCTCTGAAGAGGGACCAGAGTGGGGAACCAGCATCGGCATGAGTTCCAGGTAGGAGGTTATGGCCAGCTCCATCCCCTAGGACTATGCTTCTGGGCTATGAGGTTAAAGTTATGGAGGGAGCAGGGCTTGGAGCTAGGGAGAGATGTAGCAAGTGGTCCTGTGCCTGTGGGTGGGCCCTCCGTGAAGGATGCTTGGTGAATGAAGGAATGAGACATCATGGGAGGAAAGACCAGAAAGCTGTAACATAGGTGGGAAGAGTACCCACCAATCAAATCAGGCTTTGAAGTACAGATGTCTTCATGAGGGAATAATTTGCAAACTGATCCAGGAGCCTCAGAAAAAAGCATCTTCAAAGATGAAGATGCCCAGAAGGGCATGACAAAATTTGGGTGAGAAGCCTGAGGTGGCTGTTGGATACTCTCTTTTAAGAAGGACTGGCCAGTGTCCAGGCAGGTACTGTGCCCAGTGGAGCTGCCCCCTGCTGGGGAGAGGAGAGAGAAGGGGGACAGTGTGTGCACAGGTGTGAGAATGTACACATGAGTGTGAGAGTGTGCTGAGGCTCAGACAGAGCCAGGATGGGGCCCCAAGATGCTCAAGATGAAAGCACAAAGGGAGCACTGACCATGCAAATGGCCCTGCAGCGGAAGCCTTTATCAGGAGCATCTAATGGGGCTTTGCAGGGCTGTGGCCAAGGCCCCAGGCAGTTCAGGCTCTCCTGCTTCTTAGCAGCAGCCTGCACTTGGCACAGGCCCTGGTACCAGGCTCAGCCCCTTGTCCCTCCAGCCAGGAGTCCAGATACCCAGCATTAATCTAATGCCATGGGTATCACCCACCTCTCCCCATCCCACCTAGCCACCCACATCCTGGGACAGCCTCTACTGGAACCTACAGATCATCTGGAGCAGAAACAGCTGGAAGAACAGCTGTCTTCCCTAGCCTGGAGTGTTTCTGCCTCCCTCTGCAGCTGGCAAGATGAACCCAGCCAAGGTCAGGCTGTCACCTAGACAGAGTGCTGCTCAGCTACTTTTTATTCCTCAGGCAGCCAGGGGGATTCAAAACTTTCTTCTTTTTCTGGTTTCTTGAGCTGTTAGAAGTCTAAATGATTCTTTAGTTCAACCAAATTCCTTCTAGGTTGTGGGCCTCTGGAAGGCAGGACCGTGCCCTTATATTCAGCACAATGTACACAGTTGGTGTTTAATAACGGAACACTTACCTGGAGCTGACTGTGTACCGGGGACTATTCTAGCATTAGCTAGCATGATCTCATCAGCAATTCTGAGAAGCAGAGACTGCAGTTGTCTTCATCTCATAGGCCAGGTACCCAGAGGCACAGGGCCTTGCCAGTGTGTATACTTGCTTATGAAATGGAATAAGCCCAGGAATGACATCCCCGAGGTCACCTTCCAATGAGAGGAAAGTCTGGGACCAGACTACTCAGGGCAGAATCATTTGGGAAACACAAGGTCCTGGGGTTCTCCACACTGGAGTGTTGGTTAGTGTTCTGTTTCTTTTGGGTGGTGTTGAGTGGCCCCTGGGGTTCATGGGTAGCTTTCCGTTGCTTCCTGAAGGGGCATCATGACGAGGCAGCTTTAACCAAACCTGTGGTTGGGAAAGGAAGGGCCATCAGTGGACAGAGATTTGGGGATAGAAACTGTTGGTCTCGCCTATGAGTCAAAGCCAGAGGCTGTCTCATCCTGTGGGCTTCTTATCTATCACCAGCATGAGTACTGGGGACCATGGACCCAGGCTGGGATCCAAGGGACACAGCACACTGGCAATGAAGAGAAGAAAGATGGTCACATAGGCTGTTGTTTTGTAAGGAAAAAGAGAGGTCAGGAGTCGAGGTGGTGGTAGGAGACAGGAGTGGGGAGCTTCGTTGGGCCAGAGCACAGGTTGTGGTCCCAGTGGCCCAAGGACATGGAGTCAGGCAGAAGTCCTAAGGAACTGCTGTCCCTGCTGTACTTAGTAAGCCCATAAGCTCCTCCTCTGTCATCTTGATCCCCGCCACAGGTGACATTGTGACCTGTGTGAGTTTCTGATTGGCACAGAGCAGACCCCTTTAGTCTTCATTTCTTTGGTTGTCCATTTCTCTCCCGAGTATCTCAACTAACATGTGGCTGATTGGAAGGTGGGGTCCTTGAACTTGGGGTGCCAGATATCATACCATCTGGCCACTAAAAAGGCTATCATCTGCAGTGTTCAGAATTCTTGTGAGTTGGAAGAACCTTCCACGTCTGATGTGTTTATCTAATTATTCTTTATCAATAAAAAACGAGAGTCAGATATAAGGGTAAGAACCTGAATGCTTAGAGAAGCAGCGAAGAAGCCATCAGTGACTTCCTATCTATTCCGTTCCTCCATCCAAAAGGCTGAGATCCTGCCTCCTATCTGTCCTCAGTCCTCTAAAACCTCTATGGTTAATTTTGGTCAGCAAGTGACTAGCTCTGCCCTCTGACTCAAAGCAAATTGTATTGTCAGAATGCAATCAAAACATCACACAAAATACATCAAGTGCCATGGGACAGGTGAGCAGAGGGGACCTTACTAGGCCTGGAAAGGAAATAGCCAAATTCTCCACTTGCTGTGGTAGTGCTGTTTCTTCAAAGGGACTATTTTCCAAGCTGCAACATAGAAAGTATATAAAAATGACACTGAGTCCTAGGAGCCCTCCTAGGCCCTATGGGAACCCCATGAAAATTCTGGGGAACCCCTTCTGAGAGCAGCTCTGGTTAGACTGGGGCCTGGTGGGGCCCGAGGCCTCTGTGTGCTTGGCTGCCTTTCCTGACCATTAATCGCTACTAAGTGTCATTACCGCTAATAAAGTTAACGGACTTTATACTAGGCTTCTGGAGCCATCAATCTCAGGGCCTATTATGTGAAATTAAAAGGGCAGGAGCCTGTTGCTGAGTGGGAGAATGTTTGAAGGGCCACAAACGCAGCCTGGAGAATTCTGATTCTACAGCCAGGCACAATATGTGATAACAAAGGACGATGACCTTGGGGAGACCAAGCAACTCCCAGCCATGACTCTCCAGTGTAAGCGTGTCAGGCAAGAGCAGGGCGATTTTTGGGAAGACTCTGGGGCCCAAGCCAGAGGTATTTCCTGCATCCTCCCTTGTACTCTCTCCTCTGCCACGCTCAGAGCACTTGGTTCCTTCGTTCTCCTCGGCTCAGCTTCCTCTGTTTCTTTTCTGGGTCTCGGGCCCAGCAATGCAAAGAGAGAAAGGAAGAGAAAGCAAGAGTGTGCTCTCATTATCCAAATTCTAAATCCCCAGAGAAAAGACTGATTGGTTCATCCAGGGTCATCAGTTCATCACTGATCCAACCAGTAGACAAGAGCAAGTGAGTTCGAGGCCAGCCTGGTCATGTGAAACACGGTTATGGACAGGGACCATATGGCAACCATGATAGACAGAAGGAATGAGTGGCAGAAAACCCAGTCATGTGTCCATAATATTTTGAAGTCCTCAGTACTAGGTACTCAGAAAGTGGCATGTGTATATGTATATGTACCAGAATAATATAATGAATGTTATATTTTAATGTATTATATACTATAGAATATAATAGTATCATAATGGTAAAACAATAATATTTATTCTTTTAGTTAATTTTTTGAATATTGATAATCAAATCTAGTTCATGCTAGGTAAGCACTTCACCATAGAGCTGAGCTATATGCTGGTCTTGCAACTTGCTCTGTAGTTTAGGATGAGTATGGACCATGACCAGTTTGAAAATGTTTTTACTCAGGGTGGTGGTGGTGCACACCTTTGATCTCAGCAATCGGGAGGCAGAGGCAGGCAGATCTCTGAGTTCAAGGCCAGCCTGGTTTGCCGAGTGAGAGTGAGTTCTAGGACAATCAGAACTACACAGAAAATCTATCCTGGAACAACAAAAAGGACCCAGGACTAAATCTAGCAAACACCCTATCAACTGGGCTGCATTCCTAGACATAATTCTCTCTCTCTCTCTCTCTCTCTCTCTCTCTCTCTCTCTCTCTCTCTCGTGTGTGTGTGTGTGTGTGTGTGTTGTATACAACTGCGTATTTGTGTGTGTGGGCAAATGTGTACTGCAGCATGGAGGTCAGAAGACAACAGGGCGTCTTTGTCATTTGCTGCTGTGCGTGCCGTGCTAACTGGCTCTACTATTCTGCCTTCACTTTCCATCTCACAGTAAGGAACACTGGAATTACAGATACTTCCTACCGTGCCTGGCTTTACTGGGTTCAGGAGATTTGAACTCAGGCCCTCATGCTTCCAAGGCAAACACCTTTTCTCACTGAGTCACTTCCCAGCCCTCTAGTATTATTATTATTATTATTAAAGGCTGTGTAGCCCCATTGGCCAAAATGCCCATCATTACCGCTTTCTTCTTTGGTATGTCAATCTGCTTCTACAAGTGAAGTCCTAATTTCTGAAACACGAATTGTGTGAACCATCTATCCCTCACCCAGCCCTGGTGTGGAGAAGAGAAACTTTTGAAGGCTACATGACCTGTGTTCCCTGTAGCCCTGGAGCTGCCCTCCACACTGGAAACCATTCTAGGTGGGGCCTCACCAGCAGGACCTGACCTCAGGCTCTGCTTCTTGCCTGCCCAGGGTCAAGCTCCGAGGGTTTCCTGCCAGGCTGCAGGGAGGGGTCTGGGTATAGGCCTGGTGGACTGGAAACTTACCCATTTGCCCCCTGCCTGATTAATGTTTAACAGGGCCCCTGCCCTCACCGCGTCTGGGAGGGGAGCCGGGTACAGGCTGGGCTTGGGGGAGCCGATAGCATCTGTCTGTGCTCAATGTTTCGGAGATATGCTCCACACCAGGTTGGGCGCACCTGATAGACTTGGAATCTACAGGGGCACCTGGGAACTCGCCAGGACCCCCACCTTTCAGTGAGGCTCCCTATTTCTCAAGCAGACAGAGAGGCTGTGGCATCTGGCCAAATGGCCTGGCTGAGGCAGGCGACTCCAACAGTGGAGCCAATGGCCTGGACTCTGAGGGATAAGGGCCTCTCTGACTCCTCAGGGCTTGGCCACAGGACTTACCTTAGTTAGTGGCACACGAACAAAGGTGACAAGTGCCAGTGGAAAAGTTGATAGCCCCCATCTGGTCCCACCTTTGCTCTTTTACCCTGGCTGAGAGGCTACTGTTTGAAGGGAGCTGCTCTCTCTAGCTAAGGTCCGAAAATAATGTGTGCGTTCCACCCACATGGTGTGCACCGGGGGGGGGGCACCCCCACATGGTGTGCACGGGGGGGCACACCCACATGGTGTGCACGGGGGGGGGCGCGCACCCACATGGTGTGCACCGGGGGGG
>JAQHUG010000032.1:8092032-8179314 GCA_028555095.1 Dicrostonyx torquatus | reverse complement strand
GGGGGGGCGCACCCACATGGTGTGCACGGGGGGGGCGCACCCACATGGTGTGCACGGGGGGGCGCACCCACATGGTGTGCACCGGGGGGGGCGCACCCACATGGTGTGCACCGGGGGGGCGCACCCACATGGTGTGCACCGGGGGGGGGCAACAAACATCCATCCCTGTCATAGGAAGAGAGGTTCAGGGAGATGGAAGAGTTCTATTCTGGATCACAGCTTGCCACTAACCGGTCATGCCTACCATCTAAGCCACATGTCACCTTCACACAAAGCCTCCCATACTTGCCAGGGCAAAGGGAGACACTGCCTCCTCAGAATATAAGGCACCTTGCAAGAGAAGAGAAGGAAGTGCCAGCCAGCAGGGCGGCAAGCCTGTCTGGCTAGCCTGTGTTTTCTATGCCATCCCCACAGCACCCCTGGGAGGCGAGGGTATTAGTGTTTATGTATGCCAAGGAGGGAGCCAAGGCTTCAAGGTTGCAGTTAGGGCATGGCAGGGTTAGGCTTAGAATTTGGCAGCTTGACTCTAGGATCCATGACTTTGAATATAGATCATGAAGTCTGGGATTTGAGACTCCCTCCCTTCCTGCCTCCCTCCTTCCCTCCCTTCGTCCCTCCCTCTCTCTCTCCCTCCCTCCATTCAACTCTCTTTTCCTTTCCCCAAGCTTCTATTTGTACCAGGCACCAAATGGTCAGATGGTTGATGATCTACCTGGGATCCGGAAAACAGGCTAGACTGTCATGGGCTTCCTTGGGCAGCAATACAACACGAGGGACAGAGGAATACAGGGGCCTTGGCTGGTGTTCAGTCTGCACTCCCTGTACTTAACCCTGCTAGCAAGGTGGCACTCCCCTCCAGGAAGTGAGTAATGCCACATATAACATCTCCTATACTTGCCTGAGCACAGCAACCACCCAGGGGATGTGGCAAAGTACAGCTTTCCAGGCCCTGCTCCAAAGCTGTAGAAACAGAACACTCAAGTGCAGGACTTGGGAATCTGTGTTTGTCTGAAACAGATCTTGCTGTGTAGTCCAGGCTGGCCCTGCACACATAGCATCCTCTTGCCTTAGATCCCCAAGTGCAGGGATTGCAGGTACGCACCACCACACTCAGCCTGGCTCTGTGTGTCCAGGCACTCGGGATGACTTTCCCAATTGGGCAAGCTGGATGAGGATAGACAAGAACAGACTAGAGTCCAGGGAATTTGGGTTTGCGGTTCTACACCAATCCTTTCTACATAAGCACCTTGGTCTTCTACTCTACAAGATGGGGGCATCACCCCTATGGGACCGGCATGCCATCCCAGGGGGTAAAAAATGAAGACTGCCTCTTTTCTATCCCTGCGGGGTGAACTTTTGCCCTCCACAGGCAGGAACCCCAAGCTTACCATCTCCCTTTTCACCCTCTCCAGTCTGACAGGACGTGATGTCCTGACGCCCTTCCCAGGCCTGGGCACAGCAGCAGCCCCGGCACAGGCTGGTGCCCACCTGAAGCAGTGTGACCTGCTGAAGCTGTCCCGGCGGCAGAAGCAGCTCTGCAGGAGGGAGCCTGGCCTGGCTGAGACCCTGAGGGATGCGGCACATCTGGGGCTGCTGGAATGTCAATTCCAGTTCAGGCAGGAGCGTTGGAACTGCAGCCTGGAGGGGAGGACTGGCCTGCTCCAGAGAGGTGGGGAAGACGGCAGGGAGAACTTGGAGGGAGGAGAAGGAGAGGGAAAGCCAACATGAATGGAGGGAGAAAGAGGGCTGGCAGGAGGTTATGGGTGGTGAGCGGGTTGAGCCCAGGCCTTATTGTGCTGACTACCTGGGCACAGTCCCAAGTGAGAAGAGACCTGGGGGAGTTAGTAAGGTCTGCTGAAGGCCAGTGGTTTGGGGGAGAGAGGAACAAAGATAACACAAGAGAGGAAAGGACACAGCATTCCTGGAAGAGATGACAGAGGAGGTGGGTGGTCCCAGCCACCTACTAAGTGATCCAAATGTGCAAGTCAGGCGGATTCCTTTGTCCACATGCTCATCTGTCGCCCTTCATCACAGCTGTTGATGCGTCATTCCCCCCTCCCCTCCCCACCTGATTCCCTCTTCCTCCTCATCCTCCTCCCTCCCCACATCCATCTGCTGAGCATCCACAGAAGCGCGCAGTGAGCCAGGCACTATGCAAGGGGCCAGAGGCACAGGCTGAATGTGACCCTTCTAGAACATGCACCTTCTAGAAAGAGAAAGTGGGTCACAGTATGACTCCATTGCCATGTGGAAGGGACACAGCTGCTTTTGTTGTTGTTATTCATTTTGGGAGACTAGGGCTCTGTAGCCCAGGCTGGCCTGGAACTCACTGTGTGACTTGTTCCAAATGCTTAGCAATCGTCCTATCTCAGTCTCCCAAGTGCTGGAACTATAGGTGTGAGCCACTCACCTCGCTTGGATCCACACGTGGTGTGTGTGTGTGGGGGGGGAGTTTTAGAAAAATGCAATGATGTTCATGCACATGGATAGCCCCGCCCCCTGCCCCAGGCCAGAGGCTCTCTACAGCAGGGAGGGTCTGAGATGCAGCTAGCGGCCTGCTTCCCTTTCTTTTCAACTCTCACCAGTGTCCCAGATACACTGAGAGTTGAGGACTGGGGGAGGCATGTTTGGGTCCCAAGTACAGTCAGATAGGACTCCCATTCTGTCCTTGGGGGCAGAGGACACTTGAGAGACATTAGCCAGCTCAGAAACCCATTGAAACAGGCTGTTCAGCTTGTCACATAAGCACTTGACGTCAGGATGACTGTTTAGCTTTAGTTTGGTCCTGCCCAGGTGCCCCCATCACTTTTTGCATAAGTTACTGAGATTAGCAGCCCTGCCCTGCTGCCCTCTGAGAGCCGGGCACATGCTCCAGAGTAAGTCTGGAGGCTGTTTAAGGGGCAGCTTTCAGCCTGAGTCTGAAAGGCAGGTAACAGGAAGGCCTCACACCGCTGTGCCCTTAGGTTCCCACTCCCTCACCCTACCCACCATCCACCCCACCCCACTCCTACCTTCAAAGGGCTGCAGACGGCTTCTGAGCTTCCTCTCCTCCTGCACAGGCTTCAAGGAAACAGCCTTCCTGTACGCAATGTCTGCAGCTGCCCTCACGCATGCGCTGGCCCGGGCCTGCAGTGCTGGGCGCATGGAGCGTTGCACCTGCGATGACTCCCCGGGCCTGGAAAGCAGGCAGGCCTGGCAGTGGGGCGTGTGTGGTGACAACCTGAAGTACAGCACCAAGTTCCTAAACAACTTCCTGGGCCCCAAGAGAGGAAGCAAGGACCTCCGGGCCCGAGCCGATGCCCACAACACCCATGTGGGCATCAAGGTGAGTGTCATACCAGGCAGGGTGCAGAGCAAGATCCATGGGAGGCCAGTGCCCTGCCCTCAGCATACATATGCCCCAGGATGAACTTCAGAGCCCTGTCAGTGAATCGCCTCTGAACATTGCTGGGCACCAAGGACACAAACCCCTAAACATTGTCATAGTGGGTCAAGGCTTTGTTGGCATCACACCTTGATAAAACAGGAAAGGAATCCCCAGTCCAACAACAAAGCCAGCATCATTTGATGACTTCAATGCGACAGTCACCAGGCCTCCTCCATTTTCTAAGTAGAAGATAGAGGAGGCCCAGAGAGGGGAGGGACTTAGCTGAGGTCACACAGCCCCGAGAAAACTGAGAGTGAGGATTCTCTAGGTCCATTGGAGTGAAAAGGCAGAAAGGGACCAGAGCTTCAGTTCTATTAAGGACACTGGACTGTAGCGTTCAGTCGTGCAGGCTGTACACCGCACAAGAACTCTGGGCCAAGTGGAGACACTGTGGGCTGAGATCTGGCCCATACTTCCTTTGCCCAGGAGTGCACTGCCTAGGGGAAGGGAAACCTTTTCCTAGTATGCACAAAGGTACCTTGAAGGAGGTCTCAGGTCACTGTGACTGTCGCCTTCACGTGAGCCTTCCTGCCTCTTTCATTCCGCCGCCACTCCTTGTCAGAACTGGCATGGCGGGACAGGCTTAGAGCCCTGACAGGCCTCCATTCTGCCTTTCTCTGCAGGCTGTGAAAAGTGGCCTGAGAACAACTTGTAAGTGCCACGGCGTGTCGGGCTCCTGTGCCGTGCGCACCTGCTGGAAGCAGCTTTCCCCATTTCGCGAGACTGGCGCCGTGCTGAAGTTACGCTATGACACGGCTGTCAAGGTATCCAGTGCCACCAACGAGGCTTTGGGCCGTCTGGAGCTATGGGCACCTGCTAAGCCAGGTGGGCATGCCAAGGGCTTGGCACCTCGCCCCGGGGACCTGGTCTACATGGAAGATTCTCCCAGTTTCTGCCGGCCTAGCAAGTACTCTCCGGGCACGGCAGGCCGGGTGTGTTCTCGGGACACGAGCTGCAGCAGCCTGTGCTGCGGGCGAGGCTATGACACCCAGAGCCGCATGGTGGCTTTCTCCTGCCACTGCCAGGTGCAGTGGTGCTGCCATGTGGAGTGCCAGCAGTGCGCACAGCAGGAGCTGGTGTATACCTGCAAGCGCTAGACCTCCACCAGGTGAGACTGTGGTACTGCCAAGACTCCCGCCACACAGGACTTCGGCAAGCACCTACCTGCCGACGGGCAGGCCGTGCACGAGAGTGTGCCCCTCATCTCTCTTCCCCCAGCAGATCGTTGGCCCGCCTTCTGCCTTCCTCACTGTTCAGCAGAGAGAAACAAAGCCCTGCCTCTGAGTCCCAGGATCACCATCCCGGTTGAGGACTCGGGTCAGAACAGACTGAGAAGAGAGGGGAATCTATGAGGACCGGGGTAGCGCATGAGCGATGCTCTGCCGGAAGAGAGAAACAGCTTCCTGTCTCAAGGCCAATAAAAGTTGGGAGGATAAGGAAGAGGAAGGTAGAGCCAGCTGGAGGGGGGAACATTCAGCTGAACATGGCCAATCTGTTGTGACCCCACTCTGAGAGCAGAGAGCTCTGGGTGTCACATGCCTGCCCTGGTTGGGGGATGGGGACACTTTGCGCACTGAAGACTGTTCAGGATGTTTTTTTGGGAGCAAGAAAAGCTTTTAAGGCTTGGGTGGCTCAGGTCACAGAGCCCATGTGCTCTGAAGTCTTATGTCCTGGGGCTGCCTCCTTGTCTCCTTGTCTCGAAAGCTGAGTCCCCCACAGCCATTCAGCTCTGCTCAATGAGACCCCTAATGCTCATAAGAAGGGCAGTGCTGGAGCCAATATCCACAGTGGGACTCAAATAATGCAACCAGGGTTGAGTCCAGGAGACAGTGACCCTTTCTCTTTTCCCTGGTGGCCAAAGGAACCTTTAATCACAGCGCAGAGGAGGAGAGGCAGTGTCCTGATGCCTGGACGAGATATAGCAGACTCTGTATTGAAACACCACCCTGGAGTGTGTTCTACCAATTCCCAGTGACCGGGGTCTCCCTGAGCTGCGAGGCCCATACATACTAGTAACACAGAAGACTGATTGCCCCCTGTGCCACATGTCTGCTTACTTCTCTGCTCTCATGTTGCTTATTCAGGCTTTTGCCCTGGCTCCTCTTATGTGGTCCCATCCCTTTACTAATGGCTCCTTCACTTGGGTTTCTACCAGAGGAGCAGAATGACTGCTGATGGATCAAGTAGGCATTTTAACCAAGGTCCTCTGTGAAAGGAGAGAAAGCAGTGCCCAAGTACAGGCCCACAGAGATGCCCACACACAGCCTGGCCAGGGACAGGCTTCTCATGGAGCATTGCGTATCTCTCCAGCCTGGGACAAGGGCCTCACTGGGGTCACTGCTGGAGGCTGTATGCTTCCCCTGAGCGGGGGCCCGAGGCCAACCAGGAGGAAGTGACCTCCTTTGGAAAGCCTTCGGCCACTTGGCCTGCTGCACCCTCCTGTGAGTTCCTTCCGCCCTGAACGCTGTCAGGGTTACTACCCCTCTACAGGAACAGGAAGCTTCAGAATCAGTGGGTGCTCAGCGAACATCACCCACGCCAGCTCCAGGAAGGAGACTCTAGGGGTCAGAAGGGGCCACCCTATCTTCAGTGGCCCAGGGTAGCACGAGAAGGCTGGAAGGATCTCTGATGGCAGAAGCTCCAAGGAAGAGCCACCATGACCTGTCCCTGGAACAGCTTTGCTGACTGAAGAAGCCATCGACAGCCTGAAGGGAAAAAGTAGACTAAGGGCTGGTTTTCTATCTTTCCGCCGAAGACTGACTTGTTCCTTGGTAACCGGAGGCATCCTTATCCTCTGTGGCCCCTACTCCTGCTCTTCCTGGAGGCTACACAGGCAAGAGAGGAACCTGAAACAACTTGGGGACCAGAGCACTCTGATCTACAACCATGCCACCAGCACCCTGACTCTATGGTCAGGGGGGTTGGGGGTGCAGAAGCCTCAAAGTTGGACTTGAACTAGGCTGTGGTTGGTCATTAACACTGATGCCCTTGGGTACCCTCAATCTGGCCCTCTCCCTCCTTTTCCTTTTTTTCTTCATGGCCCCTTTCTTCTTCTTCCCCCTAAAATCCCACCATAGTCATGCTGGGGCCCCTCAGACTGGAACTTTAAGGGAGACGTTCACAGGGTATTTCTGCCTACCTCATACATATAGTTTTTAGAAAATAATTTATATAGCTAAGATATATGGGAAATATTTATGTTATTTATATAGCTTCTCTATTTCTTGGTCACTCTATGTGGAGTTCACGTGTTTACCCAGAAGCCTCTAGGGAAGCACAGCTGCGTCTGCCAGGGGTGCTCGTGGAACTGGATGCCAGGTAGCTGAGGGAGGTCACAGCTGCTGTGTCACACAGAAGTCTGTCTTGGAGCCTGGGAGTACACGTCCCTCCTGAGACTGAGCAGGAGCTTTCTTGTGAAGTCTGAAGATTCTATTCTCCGCCACTGGGCCCCAGGGGCCTTTCTGCTCTGTCCAAAGGGTTTTGTTCATAAAGGACAAAAAGGATGGGCACTTTCCATTTTTAGAAATGCTTCTATCTTTACTCTCCTTTGATTTCCCCATTTTTTCCTGTGAGATTATGTTAGATGAGGCCAAACCACTGTACCTATTTTCCAGATTTGGCCCAGAGATGGAGGTCTGTGCTTAAAGTCACACTAAAGAGAACAGTGGGTGAACGTTGACTTGAACACGTCCCAGGAATTGGGGGAGTGGACCTACTCTAAACCTGAGAGCCAAAGCCACCAGTCTCACTCTAAGCCTAGGAACTAAGGGAGGTCCTTGCCGTGTGTGACCTGGCCTTTCTCCCTGGATGGCATGCTAGTTTCTCCAACAAGCTGAATCTCATGTCTTAGGACTGGGACTTCCTGAGAAGCCTGGAGAGACAAAGACCCCATGGAGGTCATTCTTGGGGGTCCTGCAGCCCACATTACCCAAGATAACCAGGCTATAGCCCCTCCCAGCCCATGGATGAGTTTTGTTTTCTCTTTGAGGTTTTCCCTTTACAAATGAGTTGTTTCCCATTGGATTCCTAATTTTTTCTTTGAGAATCAGTGACACTGACAAATGGGACTGGCATCCTGACTGGGTGCCAACAGAATGCATGGGGATCCCCAACTGGTCCAGTGTCCCCTGCCCTTCCTCAAGTCATTTATGCTTTCATCTGGCTTTCATGGGCATACAGAACCTGTCCCCTGGTCTAGATAAAGCCAGCTGTTCCGGTACCCTCTGCTGTCTGGCAGACGGATGAACGCATAGACTGTGCCAGCCCTAAAGATCAGGTCTTACTCCCCAGTGTCTTCTCTCAACAACCGTGAACTTCCAGGGCTTCCCATCTGAGCACATATGAGAGCCACAACGGAAGTCCTTCGTTAAGGGCTGTCACACATCCATTCCACCTCCTAGTGATTATCCGAGGAGCTCCTAATGGATGCCAGGGAGACACTCTGGGTAGTAGGGTGCCGCAGTGCCCAAGAGCCAGTCCCGGTCTCATGGGGGCTGACATGCTGGAGAGAAGAAAGCCAACAAATCAATAAACTGTGCATTGGTTATTTGTGCTTCCTTTTTCATTGTTGTGTGTGTGTTCATGAGTGTGTATGAGTGCATGTGGATGTATGTGTGCGTGCATGTAGAAGATGTCTTCTCCCTTTTTTTTTGAGATAGGTTCTTTCACTGGTCTGGGGTTCGCTAAGTAGTCCAGGCTTGCTGGACCCCCCCCAATGCATACAAAAAGCCTGGCTTTTTTTTAATGTGGGTTCTGGGAATTGAACTCAGGTCCTGGATTTGCACGATAAACACTCTACTGACTGAGTCCTATTGTATTTTTTTTTGTCTTGGTTTGTTGCAAATCACAGTTTGTTGCAATTGCACAGTAAACGCTGCAACCTGCCCTGGCTAAAGAATAAAGATTGAGAGATAAGAACACTCCTCATGGCCACCAGCAAGTAGTACCAGGCTGAATGCAGATCCGTCAGCATCCAAAAGAGAGGTCCTTTCCTCCTAATGTTCTCACATCTTCTCTTGGGTAGGGTAAGAACACGCCCCTTGTTATAAGTTCCGGGTAAACGGAGGCCTCGAGTAAGGTCATCATCCAACCCAGGTTGTCCCTCAAATCAGACCAGGCTGGACATATTTGCCAGCGCCCCACTGTGTGGCCTGCCACATGGGGAGGATGGGAATCATGTAGAGCAAAGTGGGAGCCTTCCGGAGCTTGTGGCCTGAGAGGACAGACAAGGAGCACAGCCGCACAATGGATTCCGCATGAGCTTCAGATTCCC
Source organism: Dicrostonyx torquatus (assembly GCA_028555095.1). Lineage (NCBI taxonomy): Eukaryota > Metazoa > Chordata > Mammalia > Rodentia > Cricetidae > Dicrostonyx > Dicrostonyx torquatus. The sequence continues at coordinate 8,170,615 of JAQHUG010000032.1, read as the reverse complement.
TGCTTTAGTGTTCTGCTTCCCGGCACACGCTGGAAAGCCATCGCTTCCTGGGGCTCTGGTGCAAGGGAGGTGGAAACAGCGAGTCGGGGCACGGGGAGCAAACAGTCCTTTCCTCCCAGCTCAGACCTGCCCTGTCCCAGCTCTTCAGCCCTGCTGAAGGCTACGTTGTCTCACCTGGGGTCCTCAGGGAGGGAGACAGCCCGGAGGGTACCCGTGTTTCCCCCCGTATCCCGTTCTAACATGTTTGAGGCCCTGTGCTCTTGGGCATGGATTCCAGCTGGTTCTGGACAAATGACAGCAGGTTCCGCACACGGCAGCAGGCTTTGGTTTATGCAGGGCTTTATCGTCTTTCTCACTTGAGCCCCACCCGACTCACGGCCTCTTCCCTGTCACAGCCAGGGGCAGTGAGGCTGGAACGGTTGCTGGTACACAGAGGTCTGTCCCTTCTACCAACAGGCAGATGCAAGGTGTTCTCTCCACCGCATGTTGTGGAATTGAGGGTGCATGACATGAAATTCCTAAATATTCAGTAAAGAAGTTATGTTAAATATAAAACAAAAGAAAACAGTCTTGGCTGAGAAGATAGCTCAGTGAGTGAGAACATTTGCTGTGTAAGCATGAGGACCTGAGTTCTAATCCCCAGTACCCACTTAAAAGTTAGACATGGCTACATGTGCCTGAGTATTGGGGGATAGGGGCAAGGGATAGGCAGATCCTGGGGTTTGCTGTCCAACTAGCCTAGCTGAATGGTGATTCTGGTCAGCGAGAGACCCTATCTTAAAACAAACAGAAGAGAGTGATAGAAGAAGCTAGCCAATGTCCTCCTCTGGCCTCTGCACTCATGTGTGCCCATACACACACACACACACACACACACAAACACTTGTGCATGCACATGAGTGTGCACACGCGCACACACACGTGTGTATATGTGTATTTGCATATTCATTTTGCCAACTCATTTGTGAATTCACAGTTCTTAAGATACTCCAATACCTCCAATACTTACAGCTCTCCTAAGACCATCATCACCTCTGAGAGCTGTGACACCATCTAGAATACCATCTACACTCACACTCCTTCAGCTGGGCCTCAAACGTCCTCCATAACACTGTTTTCCTCTCCTGGTTATACTCACGACTTCGGCATTGCACTCAGCGTGGTATTTCTGCAGCCCTGTACTCTAGAATGCTCTCCCGCCTGCTTGTTCCAGGCGACACTGATCATTCTTCCATGTGTCAGCGCCTGAGCTGCATGTCTCCATCTTGCAGAACATGTCTCTGTGTTGCAGCTGAGATGTGTGATTGTCTCCTGAACCACGATTCAGGCTAACTTTTTCCACGAAGCTGTGGCGATGTGGTGTATGCCCTTCCCTGTCCATGTTGTCAATGGCTACAAGCGGATGTTCCATTCCATGGCTGGCAATGCTCATTCTCATTGCTTGACCATGTGGCTTCTGCGAGAGCTCTTCAGGGAGAAGCCACTATTTTCTCTTGGAAACTCATGACTTCTCTTTGGAGTGGCAGCTCAAGACTGTGGGACTCTTTGGTTGTCTGGTAACATTTTTCAAAAATTAGCTTATTGTGGATGGAAAGATAGCTCAGTGGTTCAGAGCACTTGCTTTTACAGAAGACCTGGGCTTGGTTCCCAGCACCCACATAGGGCAGCTCACAACAGCCTATAACTCCAACTCCAGGGGATTCCACACATCTCTGGCCTCTGAAGGCACGTGCATGCATATGGTGCACATAGAGACAAGCGAGCACATATGCATACACATAAATAAAACTAAATTTTTAAGACTCCACTCATCTATTTGTGTGTAGTGTGGTGGATATATGTATAGGCCAGAGGACCACTTGCAGGAGTTGGCTCTCTCCTTCCACCATCTCAGAAATCCAACTCCACTCATCAGCCTTGACAGCAAGCATCTTTACCCACTGAGCCATCTCGCCAACCCCCAATAGCATTTTTTATGCAATGTGCACAGGTGTGTACACGCATATGCATTTGGAGGCCAAAGGACAACTTCAAATGTCATTCCTCAGGAACCTATTTTTGAGACTGGGTCTTGCCAAGTATGCCAGGCTGGCTAGTCACCAAGTCATCACAGATCTTCCAGAACTGGGGTGGCAACCACTCACCACTGTTCCTGGCATTTTAAATGTGGGTTTCTGTGTATTGAACTCAGACCTTCAGGCTTGTATGGCCGCCTCTCAAGCCCTTAGATGACATTTTATATAAAGAGCTTTTAATTCTCTCCTCACATGACAGTCTTCATCTTTACATTCACCCCCCTGGGGTAAAAACCATCACTCCCACTTTAAGGACTTAAAAAACTGAGATTTGGGGAGCCTGAAGTATTTGTTGACTGAGTTGTCGGGGCCAAGATTCAGGACTTTCTCATGCTTGAAGTTGGGCCCATTCCCTCTGGAATCTTCTCGGATTCTCAGATGACTGGACAGGACAAGGAGAATTCCCAGTGGGATTCCAATAACAGGTGCAGAAAAGCAGGGGAAACAGCTGGGGATGCTATAGCAAAGACACGGTTCCTTACATCTATGAGCCAGGCTTGCTCTCCATCAGCCCATCCCCTATGCTGGTACCCATCCTCACTGTCCCCAGAAACCCTGCCCTTACCAGCCCTTGCTATGGTTTATGATTTGTGGGGCATCACCATTAAATCCTAGAGCTACTGAGATGTCCTAAGGTCGACTTTTCTACTTCCCAGAGCCCTGGAGATGCACAGAACAGTCTCCTCACATGTTCCATCTCCAGTTGGGGGAAGACGGACAGCTGTTCTGGGGTGTATGCAGCCAACAGACAGGGCGTGACTGTTAGAGACTGAATTTAGAAAGGTTCCATGCTTTTGCAAGGTCCCACAGTAAAGGACAGAGACTTATCATCTCTGCCCTAGACATGCAGAGGCGGCTGAGCCTCTCCTCTCTCCTCATATACCTGCAGAGCCCAGGCTGGCTGCCTCTCACGTGTCTTATTCTCCCAACCCCCATCCTTCTTAAGTGCCTAAGGGCTATGGGGCCCATGTTCCTCCCTGGTTTACTCAGGCCCATTAGTGTGTTTATGCTAGGGTTGGCACAAGGCAGCCAAGCCAGACTTCATACACACACTAGCCTTCGCCCCAAAGAGTGGCTAGTTGAGTGTGATAAGTGTTAGTCAGATGTTTGGCAGACCTGGCCCAGTGTCCAGATTCCTGCTTCGCTGTCTGAACAAGTCCAGGACAGCCGAGGCCCTGGAGAGTAACGGTAGCCCCGGGTCTCACCACCCTTCTCCACAACCCCTCCCATGCCTGACAGCCTCTAATCTCAGCTGTCTTCATGCAGCCATGCAGCCAGCCCACTGAGCCTGAGGTCACCTGACGCCGACACATTTTAATTCACAAACTGATTTCTGCTTGTTGGCAACATGTCATTTCTGAAATTGCTTTCTCTGCCCAGAGGCGGGACTGTCAGAGTGGGGCAGGTGTGGCAGTGGTGCCGCCCCCACCCCACCCCCACTCCAAGTTCAGGAAGGATTAAGTGGGGGGCATACATAAGATCCTCAAGATCAGCTTCTCATGTTTCTCCAAGGGCCAGGGGGGCCAGGGATGGGGGATGTTGGGGGACGGCCTTGGCTCTTCTCGAGGCCTGTAGTTCTGCAGGTGAAGCTGGTGCTGTGACAATAACAACGGGAAGTGAATTTGAGCATGCTCTGCACAGATACCATGCACCTTGCAAGGTGCATCGCTGGTGCGTCATCGCGTTTGCATGGTGTAGTAACCCTCGCAGATGATTCCATCCCTCTCTGGAGGCTGGGAAAACTGGGCTCCCGTCATTCACGCAGCAGTGACAAGGCAGCTGGGAAGTGGTGTCACACGCCTTGTTGGGCAGTAGTGGCACACACCTTTAATCCCAGCACTCGGGAGGCAGAGGCAGGCAGATCTCTGTGAGTTCAAGGCCAGCCTGGTCTACAGAGTGAGGACAGCTGGGTCTACACAGAGACACCCTATCTCAAAAAAACCAAAAGAGAGACTGAAGCGATGGCTCAGTGGTTGAGAGCACTGCCTGCTCTTCCAAAGGTCCTGAGTTCAATTCCCAGCAATCTCATGGTGGCTCACAACCATCTGTAATGAGATCTGGTGCTCTCTTCTGGTCTGCAGGCAAACATGCAGGCAGAGCACTATATATATAATAAATGAATAGACTTAAAAAAAAAAAAAACTAGAGGAGCACTAGGCCACCTGTTTCTGTAATCGATTCATGCCTTGGCTTAGGCATCTTCAGTGAAATCTACCAACTCCATGACAGTCCCCATCTCTGCAGCCCATATTTTGAAACATTGGTATCATTTTTTTGTGTGTGTGTATGTATGTGTGTATATGTTTTATATGTATGCGTGTGTGTGCCTATATATGTGAAGGCTAGAGATCAACATCATATGTCTTTCTTAGTTGTCCTTCATTTTATTTTTTTTCTCATTTTCAAATGAGTGTGAGGGGCATGTGAGTGGATGAGCACGTGCATGTGTGTGGATGAGCACGGGCATGTGTGTGGATGAGCACGTGCATGTGTGTGGATGAGCACGCGCATGTGTGTGGGTGAGCACGGGCACGTGTGTGGATGAGCACGCGCATGTGTGTGGATGAGCACGCGCATGTGTGTGGGTGAGCATGCGCATGTGTGTGGGTGAGCATGCGCATGTGTGTGGATGAGCACGTGCATGTATCCACCTGCATGTGGAGACCTAAACCTCATTTCTTGAGGCAGGGTCTTTTACTGGACCTGAGTCTTGCTGATTCTGCTGGACTGGCTGGCCAATGAGCTTCAGGAATTCTCCTGTCTCTGTCTGCCCAGAGCTGAAGCCTATCTTTTATATTTTTAAAATTTGTTGCCAGGTGGTGGTGGCGCACGACTTTAATCCCAGCACTCCAGAGGCAGACGGGTTCCAAAGCTACAGAGAAACCCTGTCTTGAAAAACAAAAAAAAAAATTGTCTTTTTGTGTATTTTTGGTTTTTGAGACAGGGTTTCTCTATGTAACAGCTCTGGTTTTCCTTGAACTTACTCTGTAGACCAGACTGGCCTCGAACTCACGGAGATCTGCCTGCCTCTGCCTTCTGAGATTTAAGATGTGCACCACCACCACCCAGCTGCAGTTTTCCTTTTATATTTGCTCCCTCTTTTTATATTTCCTTAGCATTTTGCTTATGTCTCAATTAGCATTTGTCTCTCAGTATTGGCATTCTTTTGCTGTCTCGGATGAATGACTGGAAAAACAAATGTACAGATGAAAGTGTATGACTCTCCTCCATACTGCCCTCCCTACCCCACATTTCTTCCTTAGCAGCATCCAGGCCAAGCTGATTTCCGATTGTAGCTGACACCCTGTCCTGGCCTGACATGCTGGCTCCTCACTGCCCATGTTCCCTGCCCTTTTCTCTCCTCCCTTTCCTTCCCTTTGCTCCCTCTTGCCTCCCTTTTCAGCGTCAGGAGCAAGGCCAGGCCAAAGCTTGAACCTGGAGTTCCCACACTGGGGTGGGGATGGCACTATAGAAAATAGCTGGGCCCCTGGCAGGGGTGGCACGCAGAGGCACTCTACCCAGGATGTCTCTGCTTCTCAGCATTTCTGGCCTCCCTAAAGCTACTGGCTCCTTGCTGCCCTTCTTCCGGTCCTTCAGAGGACCCACTGAAAGGTGTACTTACTACTTGGCCTGGGACAGAGCTAATCTGGAGGCTATACGAAGAGGTTGCCTTCATTCCTTGCTTACCCACTATAGCGAGCCTTAGTGTTAAATTGGAACTTTGGCAGTTGTATCTTCATGCGCACAGACCTGGCCAGGAAGGGGTTAAGCTAGAGATGACATCACAGATCTGTAGATCACCAGATAACAGGAAAAGGAGGCCCTGAGGGTGCTTGGCTGCAGCAATGGCATCTTTAGTGCCACTGGGGTGCTGCTGAAATAGGATGTGGACTGGAGGGCCCCAGAGGCCTTTGGTGACATGATTTTCTATCTTTTGACATGACTCTTTGCATTATAGTAATTAATGAAGGGCACTGTGGATGTTCCCAATTTAAAAGCCACACTTGATAAATGAAATCAGAGCCCAGTTCACAGAGGATGATCAAATGTCCCCGAGGAAGGGACAGGGTTTTTTTCTTTTTGGTTGTTGTTTGGTTTTTATGAGACAGGGTTTTTCTGTTCTGTCCTAGCTGTCCTGGAGCTCACTCTGTAGACCAGGCTGGCCTTGAACTCAGGGATCTGCCTGTCTCTGCCTCCTGTGTGCTGGGATTAAAGGTGTGCGCCACTGCATCCAACTTGGATAGGTTTAATAGTCAGATAATCAGTCCCCAGTGAGCATAGACTTGGAAGTTAGGCAGAGTAAAGCAGGTAAGTTGCTTTCTCAGAGTCTCATTCATTAAAAAAAAAATCCTTCTCTACATCTCATGTAGCCCAGGCCAGCCTTAAATCTACTTTATAGCTGAGGCTAGACGTTCAGGGATGCCTTATAATTCCCAGCCTCAATACCTCTCCACATAGGTCTCTTGGATGGGTGGATGAATAAACGGATGGACAATGGGAACACATGGTGTGTCTGTTATGTGCTGGGTATGAGGGATGAAGAAGGTAACGGGACAAGCACAGTTCCTTCTCTTGAAGGACAGAGACAGATAAATAAGTCATGGCTACCCAGCATAATCAAACTGACAGCCTGCCACCTGGGGCAACAGAACTCTGGCTGGGGAAGCGGTGGCTGGGGAAGCGGTTGGCAGATCATCAGCTTTTACTGTGTTCCTTGTCATTGAGTTTGAAACACCAACTCTGTGAATATATTATATACCATAAAACAAATAAAGAGGATGTTTGATGAGTTGTTTTATTTAATTCTTTCCTTGAACTCATGATTTTTCTGCCTCAGCCTCCTGAGTTCTGGGCTTACCAACATATATGATAAATTATAACGAAGGGAGAAAAGAGGGGGCTACAGTAACACCGGTGGGGAATTAGGGTGCAGACTTGGCCTAGGGATGTCAGAATCGGTTCCCAGAGGTTCAAGGGCCCAGTCACTGCCTGAAGCTGTAGAAGCTACAGGCGTGGTAGGTAGCTGTACAGGGAGGGAGAAGCAGGAGGCTGTGGAAGATCATGGCATAGGGTGATAAAATCAACCATGCGGGGCCACTAGGGAATTAGAGAGTTCCTAGAAAGTGTCTGGCATGGAGGATGTGCCTCACATTTGGTGGCCAGGGCTGTAATTGTTTCCCAGTTACAGCTTCTGTCATTGGCAGTGGCTGGGGGAAGCTGGAGGGGACCCAATTATTCGTGGTCAATTCTCCTGATACATTCCTGGTGCCAGGAACTCCCATCACAGTGTAGCATGGACACTTTCCACCGCATATCCCTTGGTGCAGGGAGGCAGAGAGGAAGGCAGGCCATCCTTGTCAGGGAAGTTCCTGGTCTATCTAAAAGCAGTGCTCCAGCAAATACGGGACCAAAACCTCAGTCATGTGATTTCTTATCTCCTGTCATGGACCAAGACGCTCCCCCGTCCCCATTGCCAGGAAGGGCAGAACCACACTGCTTCAGGCCTGACAAGTAGCCATGAAAATCAGTTTCTGAGTCCCAGAAAGGCCCCTGGCCCTGTGCAAAACTGCTTTCCATGGGCTAGTTCTGTCAGTCACCTACCAGGAGCACCGTACTGCAGTCGTTCCCTCCATTTTACAGATAAGGACACTGCGGCATATAAAAGTCAAGGGAGCATCACGAGCTGCACTCCCAGGCCTTGGTTTTCCCAGCTTCTAAACAGATTCTTCGTGGCATGTTCCCCACAGCAGGAAGAGAAGCCCTCCTTAACCCGGCAGAGAGCTAAGCGCCAGAAGAGCTAACCAGGGTCCTGGGCTTGGAGCTCCTCAGCTTCGAGAGGTCAGTTAGAAGCCAGCCAGGTGGTCAGGAGGTGTTGACATCCAGAAGTGTGATGAGTGGGAGGATGCCACTCCTTACAGAGTAGGGTCCCTTCCCGTCTTGGGTCACAACTTCTAGGCTGTGACCACCTTTGTGCAGCAGGAAGGAAGGATAAACATGTATGCTCTCTCCTTGGAAACAAGTGAATATTGTGTCTTAACCTACAATTTCATCCTAGCCTTTAGGGGCCAGCCAACTATCAGTGACCATGGCCTCTAGATCCTGGTGGTTAAATGGAATTCCGATCCTTAAAAGACTAAATGAGACCTCTGACCTCTGGCTTCCAAAAGGTTAATTGAGACCTCTGACCCCTATGTTCCCGACCCCAGGAGCCATACTTAGCTGTGGCTAGGAAAGGCATCTTTTCTTTTCTTCTAGAACCTCAGGCAGGGGCTCCATCTAGCCCTTCCTTCAGCCTGTCTTGGTTCTGAATGAGTGCATTGCTTAGGGCTGAGGAAATGGCTCAGGTGGCAAAATGCCTGCTGTGTAAGCAGGAAGATTGGAGTTCAGCTTCGTAGCAGCCATGCAAGCTCTGGGCAGGGTGCACATCTGTAACTCCAGTGCTAGGCACAGGAGAGAGGTGGACCCTGGAGGTGACCATCCAGCCACTGCCAGCTGAATGGATGAACCCCAACTTCAGTGAGAGACTCATAAGGTGGAGAGAAATTGAAGAGAAAGACATTGGCACTGACCTCTGGTCTCTACATGCATGCATATGTGTGTGTACCTACACAATGTTCATACACCCCATATGTGTGTGTGTGTGTGTGTACACGCACGCGCGCGCGCACGCGCACACACACACACACACACACACACACACACACACACACACACACTGTGCATTTCCATGAGTCCTGAGAGGGACCTTTGTTTTTTACTGTGTGCAAGCAGCCTTGATACCCGCGACATCATTCTTTATTGTTGGGTCCCTCTGTCTTGATTTCTCTGCCATTTATAAAACACAGAAGTGAATACTAACACAAAATCTCACAAACTACATCTGCTAGCACAATGGCTTCAGAGCCAGGCACATGTCCTCTCGAGCCAAGCATCTAAGCTGGTATTTTTTGCACCATCGCTGGGATGGCCAAATGTAGTCGCCACAACCCTCCCTGCCTGCATTTCCACGCCCCGAGGCCTTGCCTCATCCTCAAGTCTGCTGCGTCTCTTTGTCCCCTGTCCCTCCTCCATCTCGCTCCCCCTCCCTGCCTGCCTATCCCTGCCGCTCCTGCGGCCCTTTGCTAGCTAATAATGCCGCTGTCAGTTCAGATTAGAGCCCATTACGTTCCTTCATCTCAGCTTAACATTTTTGTGGTTTCCTATCTTTGCCTAAAGAGCTCCACGAGGAGCAAGGCTGCCCAGCTGGAAGGTTATCCGAGAGGAAGAATGCAGATCTGTGAGTTCTCGCGCAGTGGCTCTCAACCTTCCTAGAGCTGCGACCCTTTAATACAGTTCCTCATGTTGCGGTGACCCCAGCCATAACATTATTTTTATTACCACTTCATCACTGTAGTTTTGCTAGTTATGAATTGTAATGTAAATGCTTTTGGAGACAGAAGGTTGTAAAAGGAGACGTGACACACAGGTCGAGAACCCCTGCAATGGTGGGACTCCCGGTGAAGGCAGGGGCCTGGGGGAGAAGGGGAGCAGACCTTCCACAGAAGACCAACAACCGAGCCTGACAACAGGGATGGAGAGCCCCTGGGACCACAGCAGCATTGCCAAGGTTAGCCCAGAGTTCCCAGACAGTACCTCATTGGGGACTATGTTTGGGACACTTGTCTGAAAAGAGTCCCAGGCTGTGGAAATCTGCCTTAGAGAGACTCTCGGCAAAACCAGTCCCTGAACTGAAGTTGTTTCTTGAAGATCCAGATGTGACATCTCTTTTACACAATGTTACCCATAGTGAGTCCTTAAAGACTTTGCCCCAAGCCTGCCTTCCACAGACCAAGCTTCAAGAATCTTGTTGCCATGGGATCTGGGGAAGATAGACCAGACGGCAGAGTGCCTGCTGTGTGATTATGAGAATCTAAGACTGATTCCTAGAACCCGTACATGAGAAGCCAGGCCCAAGCCTGGAATCCCAGCATTGGGGAGGTAGACGCAGGAGGGTCTCAGGACTTACCAGTCACCCATCTAGCCGAATTAGTAAGACTCTTTCTCAGAAACAAGCAGATAAAAAGAGACATGGATTCTGAGGAATGGAAGAGATTGCACTCTGGCCTCCATGCGAATATACATATATGTGCATATGCACATTTACGTGAACATGTATAGAAACACACAATTTTGTCAGCCGTAGTTTCCCTGAGTAACATTGGGCAAAGTTCGCAGGACGAGAGGAAGGTAGAAGAGTAATGAGGGCATCGAATGCGGGCCAGAGGAAGGCAAGCTATCACTGCAGCAAACCCTCCAGCGGGCCAGCAGCCTGTGGGCCCACCGCTGTGCTGAGGACTGCACGGGCCTCCTCTTCTTTCTGCTCTTGTTTTGAGGTGAGTTTCTCTGTGTATAGTCCAGTCTGGCCTTGAACGCATAGGCATTTCTTCCTGCCTCTGTCTCCTCGGTGCTGGGATTAAAGGTATAGGCCACCACTGCCTGGCTTAAAAAAATATATGTTTTTAAAATTCATGTGTCTGAGTGCTTCCTCTTGTTGAATTTCTGTAGCGCTCAGAGATGGATCTGCCTACCACCATTTTTACAGGTGAGGAAATGTAACACAGAAAAATGCAACGCCCTGTTCAAAGTCACAAGCGAGAAGGTGGGAAGTGGGACGTCATCTCAACTCAAGTTGTCCATTCAGTTGAGGGACTGACAGTTTCCATGCACAGAGACCTGAGAACTTTCCTGCCTTGACATGTGTCCCCTGCCACCCACCCTGATGGCCAGGCATCCAGAAACGTCTTCCGCAAGGCAGAGTTTAACCCAACCGCCGTGGTAGTCTTTGTGCCCTGGGCATGTCAGCTGGAGGCCTACTCTCTGCAGGGACTTTAGAGAACTCAGAGTTTGACAGCAAACCAAATAATACCTGTTTCTATTAAAGTTAAGGCTTCAGGATTTCAAAGTCTCCCTCTATTCTCCGTAGCTGGACATGTCACACTCCTGCTTAAGATACAAAGCATGCGTAATCATTTGTCCCTAGTTCCTCGCTCTTCCTGACCATCCCAACCAGTATCCCAAACCCTGCATCTCCAACACTTCTCAAGACAGCTGCACCCACCTGATCCTCTTCATCTGCCCTGATGCTGGCTACACATGTACCTCTGTGCCTTCAATGGGTCAGTCTGCTGAAAATGTAGTCCCCCTTTCCCATCTGATTCTTCCTGATAAACCTTTCGGACTCAGCCACAGGAGATGTCCCAACTCTTCCCAGAGAGAAGCTCATCCTCTTCCAGTCTTACTACCGTCAGATCTGTTTCCCCTTGTACTCATTTTCCAAGTCCAGTCCTCTCTCCTACCAGACTGCCTCTCATCAACCTCAATTCCTCAAAAGGTGCTCGCTCCCTTCCTCTTTCCCTTCCTTCCTTCCTTACTCCCTCCCTCCCTCCCTTCCTTATTTTCTTCTCTTTTCTCTTCTTCTCCACTCCCTTTCTAACCTTCAATCAACATTTATTCTGTCCCTCAATATGCCAGGACAGATGCTGGGGGCTTCGGGGCAAACTTTCTTAGTGTTTACAATATTATAGAGGAATGTATGTAATCAAGTCCTCCTATGAGCAATCAAAAGGCTATTTACCTGCGTAGTGAAGGTTATGTGGGGCCCACACGAGCTGGTTTGCAGCCCAGGATACTGGCACCTGCTCATGAGAAAACAAAGCTTTCCTGGACATCTGCATCATGCTGGCTGACTTCCTTGAGCATCCATGTAGTACCCCTGCTCCTTATTGTCTCTCTCTCCTTACTCAGATATTCAGTATGGTTTGGCAGCTGTGTCTTGGGATAGCTCAGATCAGCATGGACTGTGGGTATTTGCCTATGGGACAGTATATGTGAGGAGTGAGGAAGGCCAGGATCCTCTTGTCCTTGGTAGGTATTTATCTACAAGTCATCTGTGAGATCTCACCATGGGGAGAGGTGACCATCCATCAAGTTCTGACTCGTGCATTTTACCAAATTGTCTTCTAGATATTTATACCCATAGAGTTGGGCCAACTCAACCTGGGATGTTTTTTCAATGTGCATCAGTCAGCGCAGAAACCCGTAACTGGTCAAAGAAGAGTAAGTGACTGAGTGGCCTGGACTTCATTGTCATCCTACCCCTCAGAGAACAGTGTGAGAGAGGAGGAGGGAAAAGAAGAGCCACAATATGGGAAAAATGCTGTGAAATGCTCTCTCAACTCTGCTACACTCATGAACTCGCGCCAGACATGACCTGAACAAGGTCTAGGGGGGGAGCAGAGATGGGGGAGGAGCTCTCAAAGCTCCACCCCTTTCCGAGGAGCTCTTGGCAATCAATCTTTGCTGGGGAAGGGAGAATTCTTTTTTTTAAAAAAATATTTTTTATGGTTTTATTTAACTTTATTTTATGTGCATTGGTGTGAAAGTGTCAGATATCCCCTGGAACTGGATTTTCAGACAGTCGTGAGCTGCCATGTGGGTGCTGGGAATTGAACCCGAGTCCTCTGGAAGAGCAGTCAATGATCTTAACCACTGAGCCATCTCTCCAGCCCAAAGGGAGAATTCTTATTTGAGGGTGTGGCCACTGGTAGGCTTCTCATGCCCTCTTAGGTAGTTCCACACCCATGCACATATGGGCAATACTAATTAGTAGTGGGGGTTTTGGTTTTTGCTTATTTGCTTTGTTTTGTAAAGAAGAGAGCATGAAGTTAGGAGAGAAATGGATAGAGAAAAACTCATAGGGTAGCTAGAGGAAGATGACAGGGATGGGAGGTGCGGGGTAGATGTATGTATGAAATTCTCAAAGAACAAATTCAATTTTCTCTTTTTTAAGCTCTGGCCTGTGGTTAGAAGCCCCAAATAATCAACTGGTATAAGCCAGGGCTTCTACCAGGGCCTTCTAGATAGGCTGGCTGGCTAGTCAGCAAGACAACAAGAAGAGGAGCCTGGTCCATTCTCCTGGGCTACAGCAGAGCCTTCAGAAGAGCTGGGTTGGCCAGGTTGGGCTTGGGTCGGTGGTAGGGCCAGCGTTAAGTGCCTCTGTAGATGTAGAGATCTCTCTCTCTCTCCCTCCCTCCCTCTCATATCTTGGGCTGGTCTTGAACTCTCTACTTAGCATAGGTGACCTTTGAATTTCTTAGTCTCTGGCTTCCACCTCCCAAATGCTGGGATTACAGGCAAGCACCACTACTTCTGGTTTCTATGTGAATTCGAGCAAACCCCGAGCTTTGCTATTCTAGGTGAGCCTCAGAACTACACCCCCTAGTCCTTGGTGGACACCTTCACTGAGTACACAATGAAGACTAACTCAGCTGGGTTATCACAGCCATCAACCTATCGCCACCCTTCTGTGGTCAGCTCAGTGTCCACCTCCACACTGATGGTTTAAAATGATGATACCCAACCTCAACAGGGTCTCACGGTGTAGCTTTGACTACCTGGAACTCACTGTATAGACAAGGCTAGCCTCAAACTCACAGAGATCCTCCTGTCCCTGCTTCCTGGGTGCGGGGACTAAAGGAGAGCACTACATGCCTGACTCTGTGTCATTTGTCTTGGCCAGTGACTAAGTCCTAATAAGGTGGAGAATGCTCACCCTGCACTCTTAGCTGTCAAGATCATCCACACAACCAACACTCACTTCCTGAAAGCCCAGCATCCCAAACAATGCTGGGTTGTGGTGGTATAAAGAAGTCCCCTGGCCTTGACCACTCTATTTCCATCACTTAGGTCACTGAAGTGCTGTACAAAGATGCAGTCCCATCCTGAAGAGACTCAGAGGCTCGCAGGACTAAGTCCTTACATTTGATTGACCCAGGACCCTTCTTACTCTGGACCACAGTCCTCTAATAACAAGGAAGGTCAGACCACCTGTTCTCAGGTCTTTTTCAGGCCCCATACAATTCTGATGTAGGTTTGACACACGAGGTCACTAGATGACGTGCAGGAGTCATTAAGTCCCCCAAGACAAGTGCCAGGAAACCTACCAATTGGGTAATTAGGCTTGCCCCGACCCTGCATCCCTTGAGGGAGCAGACATGGACTTCAGCTGCCCTTCTCACAGTGGCGGAAGCACTGAGCGCCGTGGGGGTCCCCTGATGGAATGTGGAGGTGGTGGGCTCTGGGACAGAGGGCTCGGCTGACAGATCTAAGGCTGCCGAAAGCCACCAGGTCTCCGTGGGGCAGCCTACTGGCCTCCCTCCTGTGGAATGACAGCCCTGCTTCCCCCCTCACCTGGCGTTTAATCTTTAATGCAGCTCCAGCTGCCCTCGGGCAGGACCCATCAACCCACCGCTCTGATAAAAGCGATAATTAGCTCTTTTTCAACTTTTCCCTTTTCCCCCTCCACTCAGATGTGTGAGCATTGGGAGGATTCCAGCTAATGGTTCTGCCCTCAGTCAATTCCTGGGCCATGCAGGCCGGAATGCACGGGGTCATTAGTGGGGCCTCCCGGGCAGGGGCCTGGACGTCCCAGCTAGGAATACAGGGCCTCAGCACAGTAGACCTGCCTGGACCTGCTGGATCCCACCTCCATTGTAGCGACCCCTGCCTGCACCATAGTCTTGTACCACTGGAAGGTGGCCTTAGGCTTCTGCAGGACCAGGCCGAGAGGACATGGGGCCATCCATCTCCAGGCACCGCCCTGCTCTCAGGGCAGGGTGCCCAGACTGGGTTCAGCCATCGGTCAATTCAGAAGCTGCTGACCGGGATACCCTGCTCCCCAGCCCATCAACCACTTATAATAACTAACTTCTACACACAGTCTCTGCCTTACAAAGTGCTTCCAAAGAATTCAGCCAGTACAGGGTGCAGTACAGGGATCCGGCAGTACAGGCTGACAAGATGCACTGACTCCAAGCAAATAGGGTATTACAAGAAGTGGAACCTCTCTGTACTATGGCTTCTTCAGCCATTAGGTGGGAATGGTCACAACTGTGCCCACCTTGCAGGTTGGAGCAAGCACCTGGCCTGGCTATACTCTTGGTTCCTGTCTTGGATGGTGCGCTTGAGTCCCTCACTAGGCATCTTACTTGTTTTGCAGTAGTTCAGAAAGGGTTGTGACTTCCCTAAGTCATCCTCTTCCTCTTCATCTCCTCCTCCTTATTTTTCTTCTGAACAGGGCCTCACTATGTAACCTTGGCTAGTTTAGAACTTGGTATGTAGACCAGACTGGCTTGAACCCAAAACTCTGCCTGGTTCTGCCTCCCACGTGATGAGATTGAAGGCATGTGCCATCATGTCTAATCCTTATTATCATTTAAATTTCTCTTCTATTTTTCCCTCTCTCTCCCCTGTCTTTTCCCCTCCCTCCCTCCTTCTCCCCACCTCGGTGTATGTAGTGTGTGAGTATAAGATGCATGCATGCCACAGCACATGTGTGGAGGTCAGAGGACAGCTTTATGGAATTGGTTCTCTCTACCTTTAAGTGGGTTCTGGGTATTGAATTCAGGTCAGGTCACCAGGCTTACACAGCAAGTGTCTTTATCCAATGAACTATCTCGCTGGCTGCAGATTCTATTTTCTTTATTAGTAAATTGACATATCAAGCAGGTCTCATTGTTCCCCTTTGGCACAGGAACCTCTAATACATGACACATGATGTTTAATGTTCCTCCCTGACACTTGCCTTTTTAGAAGCCACAGGTACCTGAGGAGGAGAGAGGGGAAAGGGGCAGGGGTGCAGGCACCCAACAATCTGGTCTCCACTATGCCTTAGTAACTGTGCAAATATAGAAAAGCCAGATTGCTGTCAAAGTTCTAAGTTCCTGTTCTGTCTCTGCTACTCCCTCCTCAGACCTGGTGATGCCTTCTGACATCCTCCCCGCTGAAAAGGCAGCCCCAGCCACGCGCTGTTCCTTATTCTTCCTAGATTTCAGGGCCCGTTTGGGAGTATGTGGAGAGACAGATGCACAACATGGCCTGACCACCCCGATCAGATCATCCACGGTTTATGGATTGGCTGAGGGCAGGCTCTTGCCCAGGGATGCCCTGGGCCCATACTCTTGGCCTCACTTGTCTTTGTAGCTTCAAGCAAAATGATCCAGACTGGTTCCCAAAGAAGTTCCTGAGGAGACTACAGAGAGCCCACAGCTGCTTGGTGCAGAAGGGAGGAGATCCACAGACAAAGAATTTAAAGAAGCATAAGTGGAGCTGAGCCGGCTGCAGGTCCAGGAAAATTCAGGTCAGCTAGGAACCCAGAGACTACTCAGCCTCTTCCTCCCTCTCATGTCCAGCTCCAGTGTCTGCCTGTGTCGGGCAACTGATATCATAGAGCCAATCCTTAATGGTACCAGCTACCAGCATCTACATTGTCCGAAGAAACAGAAAACAGATATGTGGCTACCCAGGACTTGCAGTGGAAGGAATGGAGGGCTGGGAATAGGTATGCAGGGTTTTAAAGAGATGGTGATGTAGATAGTGGTGGTGGTTGTAGAGCTCTCTGGAGATAATAAAAATGACCCAATTGTACACCTCAAGAGTGACCTTGTGTGTGTGTGTTTGTATGTGTGTGTGCATGTGTACACGCATGAGTGCATGCGTGTGCTTGTGTTATCTCAATAGAGTGTTATTTAGTGAATGCTAGAAAACTGTTGAGTGGGTAGATTCTTAGTGGGTTTAATTCTTGCAGTTCCCCTACGCTGGGGTAAGTAGTGGTCTAAAGAGATGGTAATGACATTGGCTTTCCTGTGAGAGTGTGAGAGTACAGTCTTGGCTACATCCTGCTAAGTCACGGACTTGACCTCCAGGAGACTCCATATCCTCCTCTGTGAAGTGGGCCCAGAGGCCTGCGTGTGCCCCACAGCACAGTATTGGTCATAACAGTGTTGAAGTACACTACCGTTCGGTGTGATCATAAACTGATAGGGCTACGATTTCACAACCTCTTCCCATCCTCTTCGGCTTCCCAAGCACCTGGAAGCATGCTCCCTTAGAGAACAGGACGGACACGAGGAAGACGTATTTACAAGATGATCAGCTTCTGCTTCCCCCGGCATCCCTCTGAGCATCCCTCTGGTGTGTTTGGCTTCTCAGGGTGCGAAGATGACCTTGCAGTTAACCTCCAGCAGGTTTTCTACAATCCTTCTTCCCAGTTCATCCTAGAAAAGTGACCTGGACTAGAAATTCACTACCTTATTTATAACTGAACACCATCTACAAGGCAAACTCTGTCCTCTTGGCCCTGAGACCCACCGAGGATGGAGACTGTCTAAAGTCTCAATGGGCTTGCCTGCTTGGGGATGGAACTTGTAACAATGTATTTTCTGATCATGTTTGATACAGTGAAAAGACACAAAATCAAGAGCTAAGGATGTCTCCAGGCCTCAAAGAAGCCTTTACAAAACAAACTGACTTCGGGGATAAGAGGAAGGGGTGAAGTCGAGAGGTCTGGAGGAGAAGGCCAGCCCACTTAAACCACAGCAAGCAGGCAGTGAGGCTGGGGTAGCCTGGGAAGTGAGCAGGGTGTGATCAGGCCTGTTACACAGAGCCAGCAGCTCTGTACTAAGGACTTAATTTTGGCCCTGTGCAGCATGGAGCATTCTTAGATATTTTACAAGAGAGACGCTGCTCCCAGAATCCCAAGGGGTGTGACCAATAGTGGTGGTTCTGTGTACAGAAGCATTTGAGTGAACCTAGTCATTTCCCACAGGAAATGTGAGTCTCTGGACTTGGGAAGGCAAGGACAGGAGCATTGGAGCTTGGGTGCTATTTGCTGAGGTCTAACCTGATCTCTCTGTTGTAATTTATGTAGAAAGATTCTCGGACTCCTGCTGTGGGGAGTGGATCTGGAGCTCTGTGGTGGAGGGGCCAATGCAACAGAAATTATTTTCCCTAGCATATATAGGGTGCATAGCAATGCTGTAGAAATCTAGGGGAGAAAAGTGTATGGTTAGTGTGTGTGTGTGTGTGTGTGTGTGTGTGTGTGTGTGTGCGAGTGTCAAAATGTGATAGCAGGAAGTTTTCACTTGGCCAAGTTTTAACAACAAACACTTAGCAGTTTGTGGCCAAGCAGACCTTCCAGGACAAAAAACAAACGGGAAGAGTAGGGGGCCCACAAAGTGAGAGATATATTAGCCATGCTGCTTCTGGGGAAGGGAAGAAACACAAAACACATCAATCTTGTGTCTGGATGCCAACGGACACCGTGAGTCGCCAACCCAATAGTTAACTCCCGCTTTTGATGAAAAGAATCCTGGTTTTGACCTTATACCCACTACTCATTCAAGTCAGGTGTGGCCATCCCTCTTTCTTTCAAGGAAATGACTTTAAGCATGGGCAGACAGAGCATGTTAGCCAAAGGGAGAGAGTGAAGGATCTGCAGGGGAGAGCCTCTTCTCCCAAGAAAAAATGACTGGTGATTTTCAGCATTGGCATATAGTCTCCAAATGTGTGGCAACTGTCTCAACACCATGACCTAATATTGTGAGTAGGAGACAAGTGAGGCAAAAAGGTAGAAAGATGTTTTTCTTATTTTTAAGCCATCTCAGGCATTGCATCCTAAGCAATACTGTCTATCTCTGGGAAACTGTTGGATAGTAAGGACTATAGGGCTCTTCTTTCTGGATCTCCAGCACTCAGCAAAAAACCAGGTTGTTTGTGGCTACTGGATGGATGGATGAATGGAGGATGGGTAAATGGGTTGGTTGAGTGGATGGATGGATGGATGGGTGGGGATGGGTGGATAGATGGATAGATGGGTGGATAGATATGGGTAGATGGGTGGGTGGGTGGATGGGGTGAGTGATGGATTGATGGATAAATGGACATGGATGGATGGATGGATGGATAGGTGGGTACATGAATGGATGCATGTGCGGGTGTATGTGTTGGTGGATGGATGTGTATATGTATATATGGATGAATGGGGTGTGTTTGGATGGATAGATGGGTGTGTGTGTGTTGGTGTATGTGTATATATATGGATGGCTGAGTGGATGGAACTCACCAGCTCTCTCAGCAACTTAGTCCTATCATCTGCTCTTCAGGTTCTCATCATATCCCTGAACAAAGCCAGAGAGGATCGGAGGGCTTTAGTTGCAAACTCAATACCTGAAGCTTTCACATGAACACAGGGTTGCTCCGCCTTGGATCTGGTAGGAAAAACTGGGTCTCAGCAAAGAGCTCCTAGAGAGTACCCTTTCCCAGGGTCTCCTGCAGAACTCTGCCTCTCCCTCGGCGATGAGATTGTCTGTCACCTTGGAGACTCTCTCCATGAACCTTCCCTTCCTGACACATATTATCCAATGCCACCATAAAAGATCCAACTCTGGATTCCTGGAACAGTTCTACGCTGTGCCAAAGCCTGCTTCTATGTGGGGTAAAGAGGGATAGTTCACTGGCCTTAGGGGAATGCTCTTGACTTTTTAGCCGCCTGTGTTACAGAATCCAGAGCTTGGAGGAGCTGATTCCAGGAAGGATGGATAACACCTAGAAGCCACAGCATTGTCCTGCAGGCTGATTTTATACACGTCAAACAAAAAGAAAGAGTGAGCCTGGACCTCAGTTCTCAAGCAGTGAACACTGGCAGCTAAGCATCTTTCCAGCAGCCCCCTGTGCCTCCAGATGGTGAAGCTCTGCAGCCTAGATCAGCCGAGTCATTAATCAACTGCTTCATCCTGTAGCCCCTGTGCTGTGCTCATGTGTATATGTGTGTGCGTGCTAGCAAGAGGGAGGACAGGATCTGAGCCTGTGAGTGTATGCCTCAGCCTGTCCACAAGGGTCTTCCAAGGGACCTGCCCCAGTGTGAAGGAAAGCCCTGCCCAGCAGTGACTGGAGCAACCAGGCCATCTTTCCACAGATTCAGGGAGGAACAGGCAGGGCCGGATGTGGGTCCTGACCTTCTCCCTTCCTCCTGCAGAGGAAGCTCCTCCTGCGCCACCTTTGTGCTGCCACTGGGCGTTAAAAATCCTTCCCAGCCTGTCGTCCCCTTCCTGAGCAGTGCCGCTCACCCAGCCCAGCCCCCACTCCTGAGAGGGCCAGTCCAGGCCTGGCGTGGGACCAGGGCGAATGGGTGGGGTAGGAGACCAGGCCCAGAGGCTGGGTAGGAGACCTTCTTCATGCTGGCCCCTTCTGGAGTGTAACTCCTTTGCCTCTCCCATAAGAACACAGGCACAGGATCAGTAAGGACTTCCTTGCTCTAACAAGACAGGGTAGGCCAAAGGCTTGCCAGGATAATGAATATCTCTGGTGTCCTTCATTGTCATGTATAAATGACTATAAGGTTTCTGACAGCCCTTTCAGGAAGGTGCAATCATTGAGTCCAGGGTACAGATGAGGAGGCTGAGGCACACATGGAGAGGTTAAGCAGCTTGCCTGAGGCCATCTATCTGGGAAGTGGAAAGGCCCAGGTTTGCGCTACAGAAGCCAGCATGGATGCCCTAGGTGACTTCCAAAAGTGTGTTTGCATGTCACGGGTGTGCCAAGCCATCACAGGGTCCTCCCCGGAGCCCTTTTTTTTTTTTTTTTTTTTTGGGAGATCAGTCTGTAACTATGCCCAGCTACAATGCACGAAGGACCATTGGGGCTCTTACTTCCAAGAGAAATGGAGGGATGGAGGAGGGAGTCAGGAGATAGAGTAAAGAATTCCATCTCACAGTCTAATCAACCTTGTATTAAGATGAGTACTGTCAAATACTTGTTTTCATTCAGGTCTCTCTCTCATTCTCTCTCTCTCTCTCTCTCTCTCTCACACACACACACACACACACACACACGAAAGAAAGAGAAGGAAGGCAAAAGGTAGAAATTCCTTGAGAGTAGTCATTCAGGGACTGAAGAAATGGCTTAGGGGTTAAAAACAATTGCTGCTCTTCCAGAGGACCCACCTCAGTTCTCAGCACCCATGTGGGATGGCTTACAAATCCCTATAACTCCAGCTCCGGGAATCCCAACCCTCTTCTGCATACACATACAAAGACAAAATAAAAACAAAAGCCCTAACAACCACTGGTCTAAACCAGGTCTCTCTGGTGGCAAGGCAAGGTGACTTTCTACTACACAGGAATGTACTAGAAACCCTTGCTGCTGAGGGTGGTCCAGATAATCCAAGTAGCCTGTCAAGGTCAACAGGCAGCAGCAGGCTGAGCCAGGATTTGAACCTAAGACCCTTCTGATGCCTCAGTGAGAAAGTGCCAGGCTTGGGATCCCGCTGTACTCTCCATCAAGGCTCCTTTTGTCCCACCTAGCAGAGAGGGCCCTCCACGGGAACCTGAGATAGAGTACTGAAACCTACATGTGCCGTATTTTCCCGGTTCATAAAGTTCAATTTATAGCTGTCTTTTGACTGAGAATGAATGGAGTTTAATTTATAAAATCAGCCTAGTAAGAGATGAACACCAGTAACCAAAAAGTAGAGTAGAGCAATGATAAGATAGACTATAACAAAGACAAAGTAAAGCATGAAATATCTCTGGAATCTTCCATTTACTATTTTGTGGCCATGGCTGTCCGTGTGTAACTTAAGTCAGGGCAGGTGAAGCAGCGTATGAAACAGAATTGTATTCATGCATCTGTGGCTGGCTGCTCAACGCTTCAGGAGGACCAGCGGGTACAGGCGCTGGGCTGGGAGAGGACGCCCCAGCTGGTCCTCTGCTCTCTATTCCTCTGTAAAGGATTCTTCCTCTTCTCCAAGCCCAGGTCTTGGCATAAACAAGGTTTTGGAGACCCACGGTAGAATTCAGTTTTCCTGATTTCAACGACAACAACAAAAAAAGGTAAAAAAGATTACCTTTCAAAGTATGCTATGTGCTTTTAAACAGGGGCAGACAGAAAGGCCCCATCAATTTCTATTTTGCCGTGGGCTTCCTAACCAGAGTTCCATTTGAGGGTGGGGATATAGAGATGTTGGGTCCTAGCGCTGTGGGAGAGCAGACTGGGGGCCAGTCCGGGTTGCTGACCCTCTAATCCCCCCCTTAGTGGAATGTGCTTGATTCCAGGAGGCTGAGGTGCTGGGGGTGGGTGAGCCGCAGAAGGCTCCTTTAAGAAGGCAAGCGTTCCGGCAGGCTATGGCCCTGCTGTTTGACGGTTCTTGATGGATGAGTCCCGATCCTCCTGTCGAGCTTTGTGTCCCCCTCCTCATGTGTCCCCCTCACTCTGTGAGGTCTGGCTTGTGCAAGGAAGCCTGACAGTGTTGGGACATGTTGGCCCCATGGCCTGCAGCAAGAATGAGGCCTCAGAGGGATGGCTGCTGTCTGGCCCTCTCCTCAGAGGGTTTCTTTCTTGGGTCTCATGCCTCAGGGTCCAGGGTACTTCCTTCAAAGCTGTGAGATTATCACCATTAGTGCAGCTTGTCTCTTGGAGGGATGGCTGGGCATGGGGCAAGGGAGGAAGAGGGCAGCCAGGGCTTGCAGCTGCCTTATTTTGGGTTGTGTTTGGGGGCCACAGACTGTCTCTGTGAGTGTTGAAAAGGGGGTTGCCCCAGAAGCAGGCATGCTGGACCACCCTGGGACTGCTAGGATGTTAGCTCTGGACCTCTGCAGCCATGTGGCTGGCACTGAAAGCAGCTAAGCAGACCAGCAATCAGGGAGAGGCAAGCAGAGTTCCTATGCCTGTGCTGCTTGTGCCACCCCCAACTAAGACCATTCTTAACTTTTATGCACTTGCCCTCCTCTGGCTCTTACCCTGAAACCTTATTCATATTCAGCAGGAAAGCTTTTCTGATTGTCCACACACCCCACCCTGATCTCAGAGGAGCCTGCTGGAGAGATTGCCGGAGGAACTCGGGCAAAGTCTGTGATTCAGTGAGGCTGGAAGGGAGGGAGCAGGAGAGAAGGAAGACAGATAGCATTATGCCTTCAAGGAGCCAAAGGTGGGGTTGAAGAGCTAGCTCAGCCATTTTAAGAGAAACTACAGTTCTTGCAGGAGACCAGGGTTCAATTCCCAGGGCTGGCGTGGTGGTTAACAACCAGTAACTTCAGGTCCCGGGGACCTGATGCCCTCTTCTGGCCTTTGTGGATACCAGGCATGCACAGGGCATGCAGACAAACATGTAAGCAAAACACTCATTTATATGAAATAAAAATAAATGGATCTTAAGAAAGAAAAAGTGTGCTCCAAGCCAGTGGAGACTGGAAGAAGCAGCAGGAGCTGCTAATGTGGGCTGTATACTTAAATGTCTAGGAGATACAAAAAAGAAAGAAAAGAATCAGAAAAAGAAAGGTGGGGCTGGAGTTCAGTAATAGATCCAGCCCGTGCTCTCATTGGTGTGAACAAGGCTTTGGGTGAGCATCCATCTCTAGGGGGAGTGGGGAGAGAAGCACAGCACATCTCAGTTTGTGATTTGTGCCGGCCACAGGTTAGGTACTCAGCAGCCACCTCTGGTTATCGGCTAGCATGCTAAAGCAGTGCGCTTTAGGCCATGTGATCGACATATCTTACTCAGTCCCTCTGAGCCTGTTTCCTTCTTAATTAAGATACAATCACTAACAATAAGGATGTGTAATGAATGAATAGATAGTGTCCCCCACTCCCACGCCAGGGATCAAACCCAGGGCCTCTCAGGGCCTTGTGCATGCTAGTACTCTACCATTAAGCCCCACTCCCCAGGCCCAAGTCATTATCCTTAAGCATCTTGATTGACATTTCTTATTCAGTCCCCCAAGTCTAGATCAAGCCTGCTTCCTTCAGACTTGCACTCCTTCTAAGAGTCCATATAGACAGCTACCTGCTCAGGAGACACCAAAGGCCATTTCTGCGGTCAGAAGAGGGCTCTTCCTAGAAGATGTGCTGTGGGCCCTCTGAATGCCAAAGGACCATGGGAATAATTTAGAAAAATAAAAAAGCAAGACCTTTGCCCTGGCCCTGTACACAGGTGAGGGGGTTAATTAGGAATTTTCTTTCCTTCACTCAGGGCTGCTGGTAGGGCATCCAGCTCTCTGATGACCTGGGGACACATTAGCCTGTGGTAAGTGGGGCTTCCCTATGCCTTTTATCCTGTTTACAATACACTGGCTTTCCTTAGCCAGGTCCCTTCTCTCTCTCTCTGCCTTGCTTCTGGCTGTTATGGCTAGTGAGACAATTTGGGGAAAGACTCCTCATAGAGGACAGTTTCCTTGGAGACGGAGTTCCACTTCCACAGCACCTGGGGCAACATCTCCTCCACCTGGTGGGTCTAGGTTGGGGAGAGGACTCATGTTTTTCTCAGCTCACTGCAGTCTCTGAATTCAGATCTGTCAACCCTCCTGTCTGCTCAGCTTCAACCCAAGGGGTCAGAGCAAACCCAGAGGTGGCCAGGTGATGTCTCTCAGGCTTAGGTAGGGGGTGATGAAAGCTATTGTCTAAAGCAGACCCGATCCAGAGGTGTCCTGTTTATCTGTGACAAGCACTTTGAGTCAATAAGGCAGGGTGATGATGCAGCAGCTGCCTGGAGGGTGGCATGTGACTCTGGTCTGGTCCTTGTCCTCTTCCATCTTTAGTCAGCTTTGGCCACCAGGTTAAGTTCTCCACAGCTCAGTGTCTCTGTAAGCAAGATGGTGATGCTGGTCCTGCCTCCCAGCAGGGGATGAGAGCACAGAATGGGAAGAGGCTGTGAAGGTGTTTAAAGACAAAGGAGGCATTTTACCCAGCACTGCACCCATTTTAAGCTTTGACTTTCACAGATGATGGCTCTCCTGCTGTGGGTTGATTTTTGTTGCTGATTTTGTTTTATTCTTCTGCAGTGTCAGGACCTTGTGATGTGGGCAGCTTTTAAACACCTAAAAGCCAATTTTCAAGTTATTCAGTTTCTGGAATACAGAGCCATGCCATAAAAAATACTTTGGAAAATGAGTTATTACATAAAATCCATTTAAGATGCCTGTTTTTGTGATATTGGGGACTTCCTAGGCAAATATTCTACCACTGTGCTACATCCCCACCTTAGGAGGACCGATACTTAATAAGCACTTGCCTCTTATGAGGCTCTGAGTTGTGCAGAGACAAAAAAGACACCTCTCCTGCCCCGAGGATGATGGACAGAGAATTGAGACACCTTTTTTGAGAGTCAAGAGGGAGCACAAGGTACAAAGGGAAACAGTAAGGGTGAGGACCCACAGCCTGGGCCTCGAAGGTGCTCCCCAGGGGAGGTGACGTCACAGCTGGAGATCGCAGATTAAGTGGGGATGGGTCAGTCCTGTGACAGAGAGAAAGGCTTCAGAGGCACAGAAGCCAGAAGACACAGGTCCTCTGAGAGAGCTGAGACTACTACAGTGGGGATGTGAGCGGCCAGAGACGAGACAGGTGAGACGGGCTCTGTCAGACAAGAGGAGGATGCAGTCCTGCGGTCTGGAGACTCACTATGAGACACTATCTATGGGTTTTAGAAGAGTTTTCTGAGAAACACTGAGGAAAATGTGATAACAGAGAGGGGGAAGGCTGCTGGTGGGTTGAAAGGATAACAGAAAGAAGCATTCCATGCAGTCCAATCAAGACAGTCAGACTCACAAACTCATGTGGTTTCAGAGGGAAAAATTAACCTTCGTCATGATGGACAGGCAGACCAGATTTTTTTCAATTTTTGAGACAGTATCTCACTATGAAGCCTAAGTTAACCTTGAACTCAGAGAGATCCTCCTGCCTCTGCCTCCTGAATGCGTACTGAAGTTAAAGGTGTATGTCACCATGCCTGGCCAGAACTCTTTTTTATTTTTTTTCAAGATAGGGTCCCCCTGTTCAGCTCAAACTTGTACAAACTCAAGTTCCTTCTGCCACTGCCTCCTAAGTCGTGGGGACTGAAAGCACACACCACCACACCCAATCATTCTTAGTAGTTGTGTTCCAAGTTTGCCGCCCCACAGATGAGAACAAACAGGCGAAGTGTGAGGTGGTGCTTCAAACCCTGGAGTCCTAGAACTGTGAGCATCCAAACATTCAAACGGCGAGAAAGCGTGAAGACCACGCCATGCCGTCTGAGGACCAACACCCTCCAGAAGTCCCCAGGTCACACGGTGGAAGCAACCCTCTCCTCTAGTCAAGGGAACCACACAGACTGCCACTTACACAGGCCTTCCCTCTTTTACCTCTCCACTTGCCTGGATACCCTGGCCTGCCTCACCATACATCGTCCATCCATGCACTTCAAGGTCCTGCTGAAATCCTATCTCCCGGGAAAGCCTCCTCCATCATGGCTCAAGAACATCTCCTCCTTACCTGCATCCCTCATCACCTCTCCCTGTAGTACTGGATATTGAGTCCAGGGCCTACGCCTGCTAGGCAGGTGCTCTACCACTGAACTGCATCCTCAGCCCCTCCCCCAAGGCAGACTTATTGCTATCGTGCATTGTTGGTTTTTCATATGCCCTGATGTTTATCACCCTGACTAGATAATGAACTCTTTCGGTCAACTGTTTTGCTACATAACAAACCACTTAAAAGCATAGCATCTTAAGCCAGACATGGCGACTCACATTTAATCCCAGTATATAGGAGACTGAGACAGGAAGATAGCGAGTGAGAGGCCGTCCTGAGCGCTGAGACACTGTCTCAATGTCCTCCTCTGCCCAAGGATTCAGTAGATTAAACATCATCCATTCTACGGCATCCCTTGGTGTCACAGGACAGGAACTTGGGCTCAGAAGGGCCTCTACAGCTTTACACCACATGCCGGCAGTCTTCCAGCAGTGACCGTGTCTATTTTCATTTCTTATGATTGCTTTCTAAGGCCAAATGGCCTTTGCAGCCAATCTCCTCTGTTCCTTATGATCAAAGTGATGACTTCATGAGCTACTGGGTCAGTCTCAAGCTGTGCCAGATAAGAGTCAGATCTTCCTTGGATAATAGGACTTCTCTTCCAGAGCCACCCTAACCAATCCTCCCTCTGCCTCTACCAATGGGCTTCAGTGTGTGGAAGCCAGGGTGCAGTAAACATAGGAAAAAATCATATTCTAGGAATGCAGAAGCTATATTGTTACACACTAATCCTATAAAATTCCTGAATTTGATGTTTCTGTCAACATTTGTTATGGCAAAGTTTAGACTGTCAACTTGATTACATTAGGAAACACTCAGGGGATCTGGAGAGATGTCTCAGCACTTAATACCACTTCTTGCTCTTCCAGGACCCCAGTTCAGTTCCCATCACCTGTATCAGACGGCTCACTCCAATTCCAGGGAATCCAATGCCCTCTTCTGGTCTCTTCAGGCATCTGCATGCAAACACACATAGCCAGGCACATACACACAAATAAGAACAAAGAAACTCTGGGGACAAAAGTGCCGTATATCTTTGGGTGTGTCTGAGAGGGGATTTCCAGAAAGGACTAAGGGGAGAATGCTCCCCATGAATATGAGTGTCACTGTCCCATGTGTTGACATCCCAGACTAAATACAAGAAAAAGGAGACCGCCAACGGAGTGCTAGCCTTCTGCTTTCTGTTTGCTGGTCTGCTGAGATGTAGCAAGTCGCTGCCTCCCATTCCAGCACCGTGAAGCTGCCTGCCACCATGACTTTCCTGCCAGGATGGATGGTTCCTTTTCACACTGTGAACCCAAATCAACCCTCCCTCTCCTGAGTAGCTTCTTGCCAGGCATGAGCCCCAGCGATGAGATAAGTAACCAGCAACCACTAGACTCTAGGCAATACCTGCAACTCCTGCTGTCATTAGCATAGCATAGTCACAAAACTCAGGAATCAAGAGCAGAGGGAAGGGGATGCAGCACCATGAGAGGCGTCACAGCAAACAGCACGAGGAACTGGGAAGACGAGAAGAGCTACCGGGACCAATGCAGACAGAAGAGCTATGGCATTATAACAGCGTTGCTCTCTCTTTCATGGTGGCCAAAAATAGCACATTCAAAAGTAAAGGGTAAGAACAGATAAAGTTACTGGGCAAATAGGGACTTGTGATGTATGGATACTGTAAGGAGTCTTTACTGTATTTATTACAGAAGAGATGGATATGAAGATCCCTCTTTTCTGTTATTTATTCTTACTGTTCTTCATATGGGGCCATGGGTTTTGTAATATATACACATACACCCCTGCACATGCCTCACCAGCGAAGTACTAAAAAAATCAATAAAGTAGCCCTTTATCTAGTCCTCCCCAATCACACTGTCCAGTCAGTCACAGTTGAAATGCAGCCCTCCTGCTCCTCAAACTTCTATTGATTCCTAAAGGCCCTACACCCATACTTCTTGATCCAGGAACCCCTCCTGGTCCTCCCCAGGAAAACGATCCTAACGCCAGTGATGGCTGACGCTGATTGCGAATTTGGCTTCAAGGTGTGAACCTTCTCCATAGACAGATGAGAAACCTCAGGAATGTGTTTTGTTCATGTTCCTCTCCCACGTGTCTGTGCATGGTACATAATAGATGTTCAGTGAATTTGAGAGGAAGTGGAAAACTTAATGTTAGGGAAAGAATGAATACGGGCAGGCAGTCTCTTGGAACACGAAACTGGGAGGGCTGCAGGATACAGGAAAATAGGTCCAACTCACAAAGGAAAAGGAACAACTCCTCCCTTGGGAGGAACTGTAGATAAGAACCTAGATGGATGGAATGAGATGGGCCTAGGTGAAGACAAGTGCTTGGGCCCTTCCAAATCCTAGTCCAAAGGTCATCCGCCCTTCACGTTTTTTAAAAATTTCCCATTGACGACAAGCCCAGCTCAATTCATTATCTTTGGATTTATTGGGATTTTTCCACCTTTTGGAATGCTTATTTGTATACAGATCGTATTTCCTTCTCTATCCAACCTCTTGAAGAACAGGAGGAATTTGGTTGTTCCACGTCACAGGACACAAGCTAACCACTCACTCACTGTGGGCTGAACGGAAATCAAGAAGCAGATGGGAAGACTAGTGGGTGGACGAGTTCGAGGCAGGAAAAGCATTCGTGTTGGGGAGCGAAATCCCCAGAACCGTTATCACACAGTTTAAGAAGTCAAGCCGGAAATCGCTGTGAAGAGCGAGGTAGAAAAAGTCGCTAGCGACTTCTCGCTGAGGCTCTGACGTCAGTACCTCGCGACCGTCCTCTCCGATACCTGATTCAATCCTGAAGCTGGGCTTCAGCAAAAACCCTCCCAAGTCGCTCCCCGCTGGGCCAAGCCTCGAGACACACCCATCCCTCGCACACTGCTTTCCCTCCACGCAACCCCTTCTCCGACCTCACAAGCCCCACGGGACAGGCGCACTCTCGGGCGCCCTACTCAGAAGGGCGGGTCCTGAGACCGGAAGCCGGAAATGGGGCTGTGAGGACGTGTTCCGAGGAAGCCGCAGGCCGGCTCGCCCGGCGTCATGGAGCCGCTGTACCAACAAACGCACAAGTGAGGGCTGCGTCGGGGAGCGGGCTGGGCTCGGCCAGGGAGGCGGCCCCTGGGGCTCGGGGCTTTGGCGACTGCCATTGTGGAGGTCGAGCGTTTCCGCTAGGGGCTGCTTCCCCACCTCTCAGCCCCTAGCGGGTTGTCCTCAGCTGTGAGAGGGGGCCGGTCTGGGCGCGAAGTCTTGGGCTGGGTAGCCCCTGCTGCAAGCCGTTGACTACCTTTTGGGAAGGAAAACTAGCACCTCCCCCCGCCAGCTTTGTTCAGCACCCGCCAGCTTAGGCCTCCCGGTTGGTAGAGCTTCAGGAACAGAGATGCAGTTGACGAAGCTTGTGTCCATGAGTTCATTGCTCAACGGGAGTGTTAGGGGTTGTACGAAAAGTGTTTTGTGCTTTTGATTGGATAGTAAAGAACATATGTTTGTGACACAAACACAGGTAACATAGACTATTATTGCCAGTCATATTTGATTACAAGTTAGCGTTAAGGAAACTGAACATTGAGTTTTAGATTAGCGTCTCATAGCTAAATTAGTTTCCTTTACTTATATTGTCCTGTGTTTTGGCACCTTGCTGGACATGGTAAGGGGCCATACCTATGCCATTTTAAGAATTTTCTATCGATATATTAGGACAACACCGAAGTATCATACTCCTTAGGTCTGAAAATGAAATAAATTAGTCGTCCAGCCTCCCTAGTAAACTCATAGCAAAAGGAATGGAAATAAGACGGTGGCTGTTTTCTTTCTTTCTGATATTCTGAGTTTTCTTTCTTTCTGATATTCTGAGTTTATGGTTTTCCTTTTCCTTCAGCAACAAGATGTTTGATTTGGGAGAGGGAAAATAAGAAAATTGCATTATGAATGTTTGCATATTATATAAAAAGTGTAGGAAGAGATAAAAAGGCTAGCTTGTGAGCCACTTGGAAAGGAATGAAACAGAAAATTACACTCAACGTTGCTAAGAACAGGTCCTTTACCCAGCAAGGCACATAGGCCTAGCACTGCATTGAGGTTAATCTGCTAGTTGCTGAGTTGACAAAACATACATAGAACATATGTATCTCTCTAGAACTTTGAACTTGAGCTGTGACTGTCTCTTACTGTGAAAGTACACTGACATTAAATCAGTTATTTAAAGTCATATAACTGGAAATGTGCTGAGCATCAAATGAATGAAAAGAAAAGATGAAAACAGGACATATTATACTTCAGTAATAATCAGAGTTCACTAAGATGCGCTTTATAGAGAAGCAATAGCCAGACTTCCATTTCTGAGATACTTGTGTTTGTTCCTGGTGTTGTCCAGTCTGCCATGCTGGGGCTCATTTCTAGACGGTGCAGGTTAAATACATCTTGGACGCAAACAGCTTTGGAGTGAACAGGCTTTCCAGGTGGGTTTAATGAGTAGTTAGTTTTAAGAACTATTATCTCAAGACCAACTTGTCACTTTGCCTTATGAGGTAAAGACTAGCTACAGAGGCAGAGTGGAAGATGTGAAAATCACCAGGTGGCTTCCACTGCTCTGTGTGTGTGTGTGTGTGTGTGTGTGTGTGTGTGTATGTGTGTGTGTATTCAAGACAGGAATTCCCTATATAGCTGAGATTAGCCTATAACTTGCTGTGTGGCTCAGGCTGGCCTTGAATTTAGAGTCCACCTGCCTCTGTCTTAAGTGCTAAGATGACAGGTGAGCACTATCACACCCAGACTAACCAACTACTCTGTCTTTTCTGTCTATCTTATCTTATCTATCTATCTATCTATCTATCTATCTATCTATCTATCTATCTATCTATCTATCTATATCTAAGATAGAGTCTCACTGTATAGCCCTAGCTGACCAGGAACTCACTGTGAAAATCAGGCTGGCCTAGAACTCACAAAGATCCACCTGCCTCTGTCTCTTGAGTGCTGGGATTAAAGACATATACCACCACACTCATGACTTTAGAAGCAACAGCAGTTTAATTTGATGCTGTTTAGGTTACACAGCATTTTCATACTGCATTGGGTTTTGCAGTCTTCCAAATAATTGTTACCATTAGCAGCCCAGTTGTATATTTGAGACAGAGGCACCAAGGAGTTAAATGACTTGCCAAGTGTCTATCAGCTTGCATAGTTGAACTCGATCAGTTCAACTTAAAAACAAACCCAGCAGCAACAATGCCTCTTGCTTAATATGTACTCTCTCTGCTTGGCTATAATATCACCCACATCCATGGTGGACTCCATGCTAGAAAACCTGAGACTTCTTTTTCTCTCATGTCTATACCCCCAAGTCATATTTGGGTATCACCCGTCACTTGGCTGTGTAGGTTCCCACTTGAGTGGAAGTGGATTCTCCAAGTGCTGTATTAGCTTCCCCCATGCCAGTCATACATGCCATGTTGTTTGCATTTATTTCCTAGCATGGAATGTAGAGGAT
The DNA here is from genome assembly GCA_028555095.1 of Dicrostonyx torquatus. NCBI lineage: Eukaryota > Metazoa > Chordata > Mammalia > Rodentia > Cricetidae > Dicrostonyx > Dicrostonyx torquatus. The sequence continues at coordinate 8,138,891 of JAQHUG010000032.1, read as the reverse complement.
GGACTTTTTAAAAAAATTTATTTATTTCATATGCATTGGTGTTTTTGCCTTCATATATGTCTGTGTGAGGGTGTTGGACCCCGTGGAACTGGAGTCACAGACAGTTGTGAGCTGCCATGTGGGTGCTGGGAATTGAACCCTGATCCTCTGGAAGAACAGTCAGAGTTCTTAACCACTGAGCCATCTCTCCAGCCCCGAGGCTGGACTTTATTGGTTATATCTTTTCTAATTCATTTAGAGCCAAACAGAACTTATAAATAGAAATTAAATGGGGAATGTCAGTAATTTCTTAAAATTTTAGCTTAGTATAACAAAGCTGGCCAAAGAGTGTTTTTAGGGTATGATTATTGTCTTGCCTGCCCTTGAAAATCTCAGATAAGAACTTCCATTCCAGTTCTGTCTTTGGTCATAAAGACCCTTGTAAGACCCTCAGACAGTTCATGGGCCTGGTGTGACACAGGTAGGGGTGCTTTCCTTTTTTTTTTTTTTTTTCAAGAAGGCAGCGTAATTGTGCACTTTGTAATTTGTTTCCTATGTAAAGCTGAAATATGGTGTCTTGGAACATGTACCTTTTGTTTCGGGGACTCCCTTAATCAGAAGTAGGAGACAAATCCTTTTCTACTTCTTACATCCATTCTAGTCATTTGTTTTATTTATTTATTTTGGTTTTTCGCTACAGAGTTTCTCTGTGTACTCCTGTCTGCCCTGGAACTCACGCTGTAGACCAGGATGGCCTCGAACTCACAGAGATCTGCCTGCCTCTGCCGTCCAAGTGCTGGGATTAAAGGCATGCGCCACCACCATGCCCAGCTCTTTCCAGTTATTTGAAGAGCATCCTTTGGTATCCTTGTTTAACCACAAATCTCAATCTGTACTGTCTTCAGGCCTCATTTATCATAGATACCACGGAAGAAACCAACACATCGTTAAGTCAGCCAAGATTAGAGTTATCCTCATTGTGTTCTTTACCACCGCAGAAGACCTGTAGTTTTATTTCCCGCTTTCCCATGGGTCATTATGATTGTATGCTTGTTTGTTGTTGAATGTATGAGTGAATGAATAAGTAAGTAATGAGTTTCATTAAATCATTAACATCTGGAAAAAATTATTTTTCTTATTTATGAAATATTGCAAACAAAAATTTTTATTTTATAAAAATAAAAGTAACATCACCCAATGTTAGGATTCATATTAATATAAGTGCTTCAGATAATTGATTTATAAACAAGCTGAATCAAAAGCACCTATATCTGTTCTCACCACCAGAGCCTGCCATCCTCACATCACTTTATTCTTCTTACACTTGTGTTCACAAGCAGTATGTGCTACTTGTTTTCCATGGTCACATCTTCCTTCCTTCCTTCCTTCCTTCTTTCCTTTCTTTCTTTTCTTTCTTTCTTTCTTTCTTTCTTTCTTTCTTTCTTTCTTTCTTTCTTTCTTTCTTTCTTTCTTTTTGAGATAGGTCACTTTATTATGTAGCTCTGACTGTCCTAGAACTCACTGTATAGACCAGGCCTACCTCAAACTCAGAGGTCCATCTGCCTTTCTGTCTTCCTAGTGCTGGGACTAAAGTCGTGCACCACAATGCCCAGCTCATGAAACATAATTCTTTCTGAAAATCAAAAAAAAAAAAAGTTCAAAGTTCCTTGTGTTTAAGGGTTTTAAATAAAGGACTGTGTGTGGATCTATTCAGTGAGAGACATATCTAATACTGTTAATAATATAGTAACTACCGAATTGCTCATCAAGAAAGAACTCAGATTAAATTCAGCAGATTAAATAAAAGCTAGCAGGATTGGCAGATAGCTCAGTGGGTGAAAGGGCATGCTGCCAAGCCTGATAACCTGAGTTTGAGCCCCAGAACCCATATGGTGGAAGAACATAACCAACTCCTGCAAGCTGTCCTCGATCTCTTTGGCTCGTTTGCACCTTCACACACACTAAGTAAATAAATGCTTATAAATAAAAACTTGATCTAGTCGTATTAGTATGGGCATTTAGTCTTTAAGATAAGATGATCAATAGATGAATGGAAAAAGGGAAACCTCGTACATTAAGTATCTGTTTATGTGCTACTGATGTATTTACTTATTTATTGGTTTATTCAGTCAGCTTCCATATACTTCTTCAGAATTGGGTTGATTATGGGTTTTTTGTTTGTTTTGCTGCCTCTTTTTTTTTTTTTCTATTTCGTGGTTCGTGTTTTTGTGGATAATGACACCAACTTTTTGTTTGCTTTAAGCTACCTTTACAAGTTTACTTCATTGCCTATGTCCTACTTCTACTAATAGGAATCCTAATTTTCCTGCCCATCAAACCACCAGTCCCTGTTGTTGTCCTCACCCAGGTGTTCCACATAGCAATTAGCTCCATCTGCATCCCTGCATCAGCCTCTGTGTCTCCACTGCCTCTGCCCCACCCTGCCCGCTCCAAAGCACCCCATATTTCCTTTTTTGAAACAGCTGACAGGTTGCTTCTCAGGGTCACAAGGTTTGCCTTGGAGCATTCAGGAAGTCTTAAGACAGCTGGATTGGGTTCTGGTGCCATAGGTCACACTTAGAAGTTACAAGAATGCCCTGAAAAAGACTAGAGACACACTGAAGCAAGATCGGGGCTCCTGGCTGGTCCTGATAAAATTTGAGGTCACAGTATATAATGTTCACAGTGGAGAAAAGCTGTTGTACTTCCCCTTAAGGATGGGGGATGAGACCTCCTTCACACAGGCTCTGTGCAGAGAGCCTGTATAAGCTCAGGAGGCATTGGGGCTAACATAAGCTGCATTCCAAGAGTTGACAAGTGATGGGGAACCACTAAGAAAGATTGGAAGGTGACTTTGGCCTGGAAAGTCTCCAGAGAGTGCTCTGGGCCTAATGTCTGGGACCTGTTGCATTTCCAAATAAATGGCAGTTCCCCTCTGTTGTCAGGGAAAGATGTTTACCAAACAGGAGATACCTATCTTTCAGGGCCATCCTCTTAAGTGGGCCTTCCATTGCCTACTCCCCTCTGCTCTTCCTCTGTGCGCCTTTCAAGCATTCCTGCTGTTTTTACACCACGTGAAATGCCTTGCAAGCCTTTTGCATAACTTATTCTATGGTGACATTCACCAACACTGTGGAGGCTGAGGCAGGAGAATCAACAAGTTCAAGGTGAGCCTCAGTTACATAAATGAGATCTTGTCTCAAAGACAAGCAAACACAGCTTCGTCCACAAAATGGCACAGTTTACACTTTCTCAGCCCCAGCCTTCCTCTTTCCTTTGCCCCACTGTACACAGCTCCTCCCTCAACTTTGTTTGCTTCTGCTTCTGTGTGTTGGTTTTCTTGTAAATCTTCTCAGAGATTTTTCATGTCCATCTGGCCTGTCAGTTCCTAATTACATTGTTTCTCAGGGGCAAGGATTGTATCTCTCTTGCCCTTTGACTCTTGGTAGACAGACCAGTGCTCAGCACATTGGGTCACAGAACAGAGAGTGGGATTGGCTGGATCCTCGGTGAGGTTTATCGCCTGCTGTATGGCCTTGAGCAGCTTTCATGACCTTTCTGGGTTTCAGTTTTTATTTATAAAATGAGAATGGTGATAGTGCTTTTCCTTTCAGGGTTATTGACTTAGCAGTGTCTCAGATACAGTAAGCACTCACTAAATGCTAGCGGTATTATTATTATTAGCATTAGGATATTAGAAACAATGCCAAAATGAGTGGCCTAAAGTGCCACATATAAATTTTACAGTTCAGCAGCCCTGTCAGTTTAAATCTGTTGTAAGATGGCATTAGAACAAGCTGTCTTTCCTGACTGCAGTGCCAGTGATTATTCCTGTCTCACTCATTTCCTCCCTCTTCCTTTGATAGGCAGGTCCACGAGATCCAGTCTCACATGGGACGCCTGGAGACGGCAGACAGGCAGTCTGTGCACTGTGAGTAATTAACCAGGGAGAGCAGAGTCCTTTCTCTGATGACATGGGGCTAATGGGCTGGGTTTCCTGACTGCTTTCTGCCTTGGGGGCTTAGTGACTCAGCGTGGAATGAGTTGTTAGGATGAACAGAAAAACCAATGGCCAAGTCTCAGAGTTCCCTGATTGTGCCCTCTGAAGTCCACCAGTTTTTATCCCCCATTACCCTTCCACTCAACCTGACATGGCCTTATGGGAATGGAAGCTCTCTCTCCATCTCTCTTAATCGTATTACCTAGTCTGAAAATTCAGACATGTTGACCTGGAACTGGCCATCTCTCCTGAGCTGAGAATTCTAGCTTCTTAGTAGGATTATCCACACAACTAGCAATATTAATTAGTTTAGTTCCCACACCACATTTCTTTTGAGAAGCATGTGGGGTTGTGGTTTGGAGTTTCATTCCTGTTCCAAGCAAAGGGCCTCTTTCTGGGCCAGCCTTGTAGACCTCCCACAGAAGCTCTTGTCCCTCGCTGCCCAGCTCTTGCCAGGCCTGTTTCTGTTTCCTCTTTTTCCATGGCTCCTCAGCGTGGCCCTTCCCTTAGCTCTGCACCCTACAGTGCTCTAGTCTAAACTGTGTTTGCTGCAGGTGCGGAGGGCCTAGGAAGGGCTGGTGCCAGGGTTGTCATTTCTTGCTGGGGAAGGCAGCCGCCTGGCTGCTCGCTCTGTGCAGTTTAGTTTCTGTCCACTGGCCTTTGTTTGCCTTCCCAACAATCTCACTGTTGCCTGATTAGAAATGGAAAGAGGTCATTTTGACAATCTTATCAAAGAGGATAAGGAAAGTGACTATCACACTCCATACCTCTGTGGGCTCTTTCCTGGGTCTTTCCTATTGATATGTGGTCTATTCTGAGGGCTCCAACACATCTCGTCCTACCCATGCTTTCAGAACGCCTCTGGGTGTTTCCATACTAATTTTTCCTTTCCTTTATGCTTCTTATTTTTTTATTTTTTTTTAGCATCCCTCATCTATGAGGAGTTCAGTTGGCAGCCTTTTTACTAGAGGTTTATTATCCATTTCTGATACCCATCTCAAATAGAACTATATAAAAAATTTAGCTTAATGGAGTGAGTTATTTGGACAATAAAAAAATGTTTATTTTCTAAAGGTGGGGAGTTTATGTTTTCAGACATGACTTCTACTTTAAAACCAGGGCAGCTAACAGCTATGTGTAGCTATGCATGTCTGAATGCATATAAGGACACACATGCTTTGAAACAGTATACCTTGAATTGATTCATCTTTGTATGTATTGTGCTCCTTTTGAAATATATGTTTTAGTTTGTGTTATGGAAAAAATGTTTTATTTATCACTTTTTTGGGGGGTGGGGTGAGACAGGGTTTCCCTGTCCTGGAACTTGCTCTGTAGATCAGGCTGGCTTCTAACTCAGATCCACCTGCCTCTGCCTCCTGAGTGCTGGGGATAAAGGCGTGTACCACCACTGCCCGGCAAGATTTGTCACTCTTAATTTAAGTTCATTATCTTTTTTCCAGCAATTATTTTTTTTCTCTCTCTCTTTTGTGCAGTAGTAGAAAATGAAATCCAAGCAAGCATAGACCACATATTCAGCCATCTAGAGCGTCTGGAGATTTTGTCGAGCAAAGAGCCACCTAATAAAAGGCAGAATGCCAAACTGTGAGTGTTGATCCCTGACATGGCTCAGATACTGCAGGCCCACTGAGGCAGCCTTTTGTCCCACTAGAAACTATAGAATATTCTGAAAATCTGGGTACATACAACAGAAATGAAGACTATGCAAGAATAAAGTCTCCCTAAAACACACAATTCTATCTAAGTTATACATCCTCTAAAATCAAAAGGAGGAGGTTTGTGACTCAGAAGCCTGTGATCATCGTTCCATGCTTCTTTTGTGGGTGATTATAATCTCTTGTTTCTTTGAGGTCATTTTGAAAATATGCATTTTTTGATGAGACCCTGAAAGTATACTGCAGTTGGGGAGTTCGGCTCTGCTGTTTAGTGCCCACTGGCTTCTGTTGGGCTGAAATGCCTTGTCCTAATCGCCTCAATCAGTCTGTTTATAATGAAGTACTGATCAGATGTTTGATACCCCACCATGAAATCAAAGGAAAACTACCCTCACACCACTCCAAACCCTGCTCCTAAAAGTTCCATGACACTTCATTGCTGTACCTCATAGCTGCCCTTGGGCTTCTTCCAGGAGTGTGGACTAACCCATGGAAGGTCAGAAAGGGGTCATCAAGCCTGCTTCCTGTCACCTGTTCCCTGAAGAGTTGGAGTCCAGCAGACTTTAAGTAAAGCTGCTGGAACTGTGTGTGGTTCCATCCACCTTAACCGCAAGCTGCTGCTTGCTTCTCAGTGTAGGCGCTGGTGCGGGCACTGTGGGGAGATGCGAAGCCGGGTCTTCTTCCCTGAGTCCAAAGCCAGGCTGCCTCAAAGTGGGCCATCCTCAGTTCCCGGAACTAATCTCTGTCTCATTAATTCCAGCCGTGTCGACCAACTGAAGTATGATGTCCAGCACCTGCAGACTGCCCTCAGGAACTTTCAGCACCGGCGCTATACCAGGGAGCAGCAGGAGAGACAACGAGAGGAGCTTCTGTCTCGCACTTTCACCACTAACGTAAGCAGACACTGGGGGTGGAGGCCTAAGTGCAGGTCACCTGGCATTGCCCCTTAGTGGGGTGCTTGAAGCCGACTGAGGAGGAGACTAAATGGAAATGACAGGGGATTTTGTACATTGTCACTAAGACTATATCTAGAGGGGAATTTCTCTCCAACACGAAAACCTGAAGGGGAGGCGGTTAAATTGAAGGAATGGGCAGAGGTGGAAGCTCACACAGTCCAGGTGTTTTTGTGATTAGATAGAGGCAGACGATTAGAACTTAGCCCATCTGTAGAGATGCAGCTGCCTCTCGGCACTTTGGTGCTGTGTGTGTGTTTGTGTGTGTGTGTGTGCATATATTTCAAGCACTGGTGCTCTGTGTGTGTGTGTGTGTGTTTCAAACACTGCCATTGTGCTGTGTGTATGTTTAATTCAGGTATTGTCATGGTGCTCTGTGTGTGTGTGTGTGTGTGTGTGTGTGTGTGTGCGCCTCCGATGCATTAAAATGTTTTTGCTCCTGGTCTGAATGGTAATTTGGAGGAACATGTTAACAGCTATTTAGTGTTAGATGGATTGCTTTTGGAGTAGCTTGTTGGTTTGTATGTTTGATTTCCTAGAAGTCCCACCCCTGCCCTCTAGCTTCAGTCGGATCGTTCTCTGCATGTGCAATGTACTGGCCTTTCCCGGGGTCCTGTGTAGTGTGTTCAACCAAGTGAGGTGGATTTGGGCTTTATATTTTGTTGCTTTTTAAACCTGCCACTAGAATTCCTGGCATTTTGCACTGTGTAACCATACTATAGACAGAAATACTAAGAGCGATGCTGGTGGCTTTAATCTCGCACAGACTGGGCTGGGAGAGAACCAGGTGCTCTCCTTCCTGCTGTCTAACCGACACAGCCTCCTGCCAGGCAATGCCCCTTCTTCCTGATTCTCACTGGCAGAAGGATAAACTCATCACTCCATCTCCCTGCTGTAGTGTGTTTCTCCAAGTGCCTCAGGACATGGCTTCATAGTTTTGTTTTTCCAGAGCAGGTGGACAGGCAGTTGTGGTGATTAGCAAGTCACAAATGCAGATACTGAATAAGATGGCGAACTGAAAGCTATGTCACATCAGGCATTTTGGGGCCGAGATGACCTCTCAGGATTTTTTGTTGATTGCCAGCCTGACGTGGCACCACATTCACTAGGCTACTCAGAAACATTGACTCAGCACATGACGCTTCTCTTCAGTCATTTTACCTATTGTAAAAGAGGATGCCTACCACCCGTCCCTTTCCAGATGGGAATGAGTGTAAGGCAGGTTTGTGTGTCAGGTCACTAAATGCTTGCTAGATAAGGGGAGCCATTGACTCTCTTAACACTAGAATCAACACCAAGGTACCAAGTAAGACATTTGACAAAATTACTAAACATGGCTCTGCCCTTTGAGCAGTTCTCATGTTAGGAGGGAAATTCAGAATGTCTACCTGAGGGCTGGTTCTGAACTTGAGCAGCAGAACAAACGCTTTATTTTCCTGCCAGTGGGAATTGCTTCTGTGGTAGAAGGGGCATTGCCTGGCAGGAGGTTGTGTTGGTCAAACAGCAGGAAGGAGAGCACCTACTGCTGGTGATGAACTGGTCCTCTCCCGAGCCCAGACTGAGATTAGAGTCACCAGGACTATTCTTAGTGTTTCTGTCTACAGTGTGGTTACAATTGAGAGTTGGCTGTACACTCTGCCCTGGAATCCTACCTATCTGGATATGTTATTCCATCTTTTTGAGCTTCACTTTCATCCTCTGCAAAATGGGGAGAACAGGAATTACTCCCAGCATATTGAGTGAGTTTAGGGAAATGGATCTGTGAAGTAAAAGGACTTGGTCTGTACTGATGAGGCATCTTCAGTCTGAAGGTCCAGCATCCAAAGGAGCTGCTCAGAAGGTAGACTCCATTCCAAAGTCTGCAGAGTTCTGAAATCTGAGACACTCAGGTCCCAAGCCTTTTAGATAGCCTGTAGTCTTTGTTCTTCTGCCACCTACCTTTCTTTCTTTAGTGGCTTTTTCCTGCCTCCTCAGAAGTGTGTTCCCATCCTGAATACCCATAAGCCTTCAGTAGAGAGCACCACCTCTTGGATCTGTAGTCTCAGTCTAATCAAAGCGATAAGCTATAAATAAAATAGCTAAAGAACAAAAGCAAACATGTAATAGCATATAAGCAAGAAGCCGTGTAAAGGAACATTTGAGCAGCTATCTTTGGGAGGAGCCAGAGAAAACCTTTAGAAGTGAATGAGGTCTTGAAGGAATAGCTGCTTTTCCTCAGTGGAAATGTGACAGATGCAGAAAGCCAAACTATAACAACTCATTTGGAGAGTGATGGACCTGACACCTCCTCTGCTGTTGTGGTGCAGACCCCATCCCCATACACACACCTTTGCTTCTTCTTCACTTTGACTCTCTGATTCCTGCATTGTTTCCTCTGGCTCTTCTGGCTTGACCTTGGCCAAAAGGCAGAACAGACCCCAGGAGTTGACTGGCAAGGGAAGTTAATCAAGTGCCTGCATTTCTTTCACAGGACTCTGACACCACCATACCCATGGATGAATCACTGCAGTTTAATTCCTCCCTCCAGAACATTCACCACGGCATGGATGACCTCATTGGAGGCGGGCACAGTATTCTGGAGGGACTGAGGGCCCAGAGACTGACCTTGAAGGTGGGGTCCCTGTTGGAGAATAGAGAGAAGGCCTCTTATACTGGCCTTGTCCTATAGTTTAGCACCCATGTTTCTATTTTGTTTCTGTGTCTCCAGCTCATGATGTTGTGACTGTAAGGCCAAGTCCTTGAGCTTGCAAGTTTGCCAGTGCTTGTCATGAAGCCCAGTGACGTTTCTTCATAACTAGGATTTGAAATTGAGGTTGCTACAGAGGGACCAATGGCAGACTGAGAAATGCTTCTTTAGATTTGCTCTCATAAGAATGAAAGCATGGCAGTGTTCTAAGGTGGTTTTCCTGTGGGATTCCAGCTGTGGAGTGTGCTATGATGGAGGCTTTGTTTGGTACTTATCCCAGGGTCGTGTCTTCAAGCTGCCTAAGCCTGCAGTAAGTGGATCTTAGAGCACGTGATGGGCCGCATGTATCTCTTCCTCTTGTAGCCACAGATCAAGAAGTCTGCCCTGTTAGCACTGTTGAGACCCTGACCCTGGAGTGATTTACAGAAACATCACACAGATTGATGGCAGTCACAGTGTTTCAGCCTCAGCCTTTTGCTGTAGCAGCCCTGATGATTTGGAGGTGTGACACCCCCCCCCCCGAATAAAGCATTGCCAGCCATTGGGCTGTGGGAAAGTCACTCGTAAGTGTGACCATTATGTTAGTTTTTATCGGAGCACATTGAGCCGGCTGCTCTATAGGCATCCAGTATGCTTCTGAGCAGCTCCCACCATCTTTACCAGGGAGAGAAATAGACAGGCCTGCTGATGCTCACCTCCTGCTGACTGTTACAGCATTTCCAATGGCCCAGGAGAGTGCTTTCCTTTCCGAACAGCCACTGAAGTCTACAAATATCATTGGCTACCCTGCCTTTTTTTTTTTTGTGGAGAACTGTCCTCTTTCCTGTAGCTTAGGGAAAGTCAAGACTTTGACAAAGCACATCCATGTGGCACTAATGTCGAGTTAGTGGAGTTGAGGTTATTGATGGAGCGTTGGCTTCCTCCTGAAGTCTCACTGAGGAGTCCATGTGCACTGTTAGCAGAGGTGGCTTGCCAGGAAGCCTGTCCAGGTGGTGGGTCTTGAACCTTGTGATGTTGACTTCCTTTTCTCTCCGTCCCTCCTTCTCTTGTCTTGCTCTTGATCTCCTCCTACCTGGGCCGGGGAGTTTTCTTCCTAAACCATTCAAGAGGAACAAGAGCATGAGAGAACTGGACAATCGCTTTGATGTTATAGTTGGAAATAGGGACTTTTTGAAATGAATGGTTACTCTCAAGTGTTTTAGAAGGCATGGCCACAGAGTGGTCTGCACTCTCACCCTAAGGCAGGATCTTTAACACAGGTCCCATTTTCTCACTGTTGTGAAACATTTTCTAGTTTCCTCTGACAGCTGACAGTTTGACTTGAGACCTCCATTTTATTTTTATTTGCAATATAGAGAATCAAATGTAAGGCCTTATGCATGCTAACGAGTCATTCTACCTACCAGTGGGCTGCATCCTCAGCCCAAGATTCCTTTGTTTTTTTGAGACAGTGTCTCATTACATAGCACTGGCTGGCCTGGAACTTACTATATAGACCAAGCTGGCCTCAAACTCCCAGAGATCTGCTGCCTCTGCATCTTGGGTGCTGAGATTGAAGGTGTGTGCCACTATTCCTGGCTCCAGGTCCTTCTTGATCCTTGTCTAGGCAGACCATGGGTTCTGAATTCTTGTGTCTCCTTCCCTTGATCTCTTTCTTCTCTCAGTTGGTTATTAAGGGGTGTTCTTTTAGAAAAGGAATGTGGGACTAGAGGCTAGAGCGTCCATGTGAGCACAATACTGGGTGCCATGTATTGTGACCTGTGCTTAGTTTTGTTATTTCATAAGAAACTGGATATGCATTTAAACAGAACAATGAGAGGGCCAGGCTATGTGGTTTAGGCGGTTGATTGTGGTGGCAGCATTTATGTTTATAGAAGAGGCTTTATGTCCTTATGACATTTCTTTTTTCTCTTTCTTTTCCTCCTTTCTTTCTTTTCTTTTTTGAGGCAAGGTCTCTATGTATCCCTGACTAACTTTGGAACTCATAAATCTGCCTGCTTCTGCCTCCCAACTGCCCAACTGCTAGGAGTAAATGCATGGACCACCATGCCCAACCTTTGCCATATTTCTTTGCTGCTTTTCCCACTCCAAACTCCCTTGTAAATACCAACTAAACTAACTTACTCAGTCGACGCCCGAAAGATTTCTACTTTATAGAGTGAATGGGTCATTATCAAGGATTGCTGGAGCTAGGGAGCTGAGAAAGTTTTTCCACATAGCTTTTAAGAATATAAGCTATTCTAGAAGTGCCCACAGGGAGATGGCTGAGCATGAACCCAGTGATGATGGGTGATGCTCATGTGTCTGGGAAATGTTCGTCTGTCACCCATTGCAAAAGTTTTCAGAAATCTGACAATGATAGAACATTTCAGGTAATTGGGCAATTGACAGCAGTGCTGCTTCCAGTTGGATCATAGGCTGGCCCTGGACCAGGGCTGTCTGCTGCTTAAGAAATCATGGCACTAGCACAGCTGATAAGGCAAGAGTGTTACCAAAGAAGACTGCCACATTTGGTTATATTCTATGTATAAATGAAGGCAACCTGAGAATTAAAAACTAAATTAAATTAAACTAAACTAAATGGCGCTATTTGGGAGCTGTGATCCACAGAAACTGCTCAGTGTTGAGGATTCCTATTATGGTAACTTCTACTTGGAGCTGGGGTGCTAGCAGTGTCTTGGGCTGTATGTATGTAAGCCTTCCTGGAGAAGACCTGCTAGCTGCTCCTGCCCACCACCTTTTAGCATCTCATACGCCAGCAATAGCAGTCCTTGGCTCCATGCCCAGCCTGTCTTAGGTGTTTTAAGGTTCATCTTAAAAATAATGGTATGTGGAGCAGGAGCTCGCTCAGCAGATGAGAGCTGCTCTCCTGGAGATGCGTGTTTGATCCTCACTCCCCAAATTGTGTCTACCCACCTGTAACTCCAGCTCTAGGGCATCCAATGCCTCTTCTGACTTTACAGGCTTGTACGCATGTGGTACACATATATAAATGCAGGCACACACATAAATGCAGGCATACACACATACACATAAATATTTTTTAAAAATTGTATGTAGAAATTAGTTGTATTTTCAGAAGAGTAAAAGTGTTTGAGTAGGCTGGGCAGTGGTGGTGCACGCCTTTAATCCCAGCACTCGGGAGGCAGAGGCAGGCGGATCTTTGTGAGTTCGAGACCAGCCTGATCTACAAGAGCTAGTTCCAGCGCAGGCTCCAAAGTCACAGAGATACCCTGTCTTGAAAAACAAACAAACAGTAAAAAAGTGTTTTGAAGTGTGGTTCGGAATGCTTAGACTAGTGAACTCCTTTGCCTTAATTACAAAGTAGTGGAACAAGCAAATAAGGAACAAAACAGGACACAATAAATTATGAATGACCAGTAGACAGGCCAGTCTCTGATCCTAACAAGACTTGAATAGTTGGTCTGCCTTGAGTTTGTCCTCTGCTCGCCTTACACTCTGCCACAGGCTCTTCCTCTCATAGTGGCTCTGTCTGCAGCAGCTCTCCACTCAACACTGGAAAAGTTTTAACTTGAACACACACAGTGCACACTTGTATAACTGAAGGATAGGAAAGGTTGGATGTGGTGATGCATGCCTAGAATTCTAGCATTGGAGAGAGCCAGGAAGGAGGGCTATGAGCTCTAGACCAGTATGGGTTACCTAGGGAGACCCTAACTTGAAAACAAGCAAAAATAATATTAAAAGATAGGTGTAACTAATCTTTACCACTCTTGCATATTTTTCTATTATTCTGAGCTTATTTGTTCCTATGCACTCCTGAAAAGATACTCATTTATAGTTCACCTGTGATTAGTAGAGGGGGTGTCTGCTTGTGTACATATGCAATACAATTGTCATGAATTGACTTAGTATGAAATGAAAACGTAGCTTAAAAAGCTAGGAAGTGGTGGCACTCGCAGAGGCAGGTGCATCTCTGAATTCAAGGCCAGCCTGGTCTGCAGAGTGAATTTCAGGATAGCCAGAGCTATACAGAGAAAGTCTCAAAAAAACCAAAAAAATGAAAAGTAGTTTAAAAGGTTGGGAAAAGTCCAATGTGTGTTGGTGTTCTGGCTCCTGAACTTCATATAACTATATTTATATTGTTGTGTGTGACTTCTTCCTCTGTGTTCAAGGTTCATCTATGTTATGACATGTTTGGTTACATATGCTAATTAGGTCCTTTTTATTTCCAAAGCATGTGCTTCTATCTATACCATAATGTGTTTATTCTCTAGTTAATGCATAGCCTGGTTGCTTCTCAGTTTTCAGATCTTCTCCTAATGTTCTGTTTTCTTTTCTAAAAGAAGCTTTCCTGTAGTTTCAGGGTTTGTGTTTATTTGGAGGTCCATCTTGAATGAGCGTGTTACTCAAATACACAGGTATCCCCTAGGATTCTCTGACAGTGCCTCTCACTGAATCTGGAGCTAGACCAGCAAGCCCCAGCAATGCTCCTGTCTCAGCCCCTTCAGCACTGGGGCTACAGGCTACCATATCTGGCTTTTTACGTGGATTGTGGGGTTCCGAACTCAGGTCCTTGTGCTTAGGCCTTCTTACTGAGCCATTTCCTGGCCCCAAGTTTTATATGTAATGTGAATCAAGGTCCACTTTTTTTACTTACACATGAAATGTACATATGTACATGTAGGATGCACATATGTGATGTGTAGCCAGTTCCAGCCCCATCTGTGGACAAGGCTTCTTTTCCTTTGACCTAACACAAGTTGGCCATGGCGAAGTGAATCTATTTCTGGTGAATGTTGCCTTTTTTCATCTCTAGGCATGATCAAGAAGATAGTGTTTGTTAGTAAAACCCTGGCTTGTGATGCTCTTTTCTTGGCAACGAGGTTGATCTTGTTTTTCTTTCTCTTCTCATCTCCCCAGGGGACTCAGAAAAAGATCCTTGACATTGCCAACATGCTCGGCTTGTCCAACACAGTGATGAGGCTAATTGAGAAGCGGGCCTTCCAGGACAAGTACTTCATGATCGGTGGGATGCTGCTCACATGTGCAGTCATGTTCCTTGTGGTACAGTACCTGACATGAGCCAGCTGCACCCAGCACCGGATAGCCTTCCCACTGTGTGCGCATGTGCAAGCAAGAAGTGGGCTGGGAGGCCACCTTTTGAAATGTATGCCTTAACTGTGAAGACACCCCTCCCCCCAGGACTAATTGTGGCTTAGTATCAAACCTGCTTTGTTTTCTGTGACATCTGGGGAGTGGGAACTAGGGTCACCAGGATGTGTGGTGCTTAGGAAGTGGGTCAAGACCCTGTTATCTGGCCCTCACTGCTGGAGGGATGGGTAGGTTGTGTGGTCCACCCTGGAAAACCTGTGTGGTGAGGCTTACACACAGGACTGTTCACACTGCCGACCACTTGTCATCGCCCAGCCTCTGCGGCTCCCGATGGGTGGGCGGAAGCACACGTGAGAAGATGAGGAAAGAAGTCTTTCCTTGCGCCTTCTGGGAGAGATCAGTTCTCACATCCTTCTAGCCACTACCCAGTCCCAGCCCCTAAGAAAACATGACATGTGTGACTAACTGCTGACACCGGCACCCTTCCCTGGAAGCCGAGACATCGGAGCTGTTGTGATAGCGAAAGCTTTTCCATGCCACGGTTGCTGGGTGTTTATCCTTCCTGAAGTGAGGCCAGCAGTGTTCCTGGGGAGTGTTCAGTCTGGACACAAGTCCTGAGCCCTGATGTTTTTCCAGTTAATAGAGCTTTTGGCTCTTACAATTCACAGACGGTAGCTTGGCACCTCCACCCAGGCTTCAGTGGGTGGGTCTTTGCCCCTTTGAAAGGGCCATGAGCAAAGGGTGACTTGTAAGTTCCAGACTCATCTAGTTCTATCATCTCAAATTCTTTGACTGTCTCTCCTCTCCCTTGAAATGTATTAGTAATATCAACCAGTAAAGCTTCCATTCTTCCCAGCCTTGGTAGGCCATCCTGGAGACGTCCCTGGTAAGTATGTCTTTATGAGACTGTTTCAGGGACCAGGTCATTTTGACTTTGCCCAGCTGTGATTAAGGCTGTGTCAATGTCTGGTGTATTATAGAATTTGTTTGAAAATTAATGTATCTTGAGCACGATTATTGTGATTAATCTCTGAATGTATCAGATCTAGTGAATTTGTTCATCAGTCACAGGTCCTGCCAACCCAAACAATTCTAAATTTAGTAGTCTCATGGTGGGACAGTTGGACACTCAGAATTCCTCGGAACTGGAAACTTGATCAGTATTAATCCTACCTTTGATTGCCCTACTTATCTTTGCTTAAGTGTCCTCTGTTTCCCTCTTTACAGTGTGTGTCACATGCCACCTCTCTCCTATTGAGTAGCAGTATTGGTCTCTTGGGTACATCTGTGGTGTTCCTTTGAGGAACTTTCTCAGTTGTCACACACTTTTAACCAGAGTTTCCTGGGTACTAATTTCAGATTCTGTTCAGATTCAGTGTCTGTTGCTCCTTCCCCTCTAGGCTAAATGGGCCCTAGGTGGCCGGGAAGTAGGAATCTACTTCCCTCTAGGAAGAAGTGATAGTCCTGTGGGTGAAAGCAGTGGCTCCTAGAGGACAGAGGCTTGCCACATCTTCAGACTTAGAACTCTCTTTGGGGAGGCCGATTGGCATGAGCTCCTAGCTGGCCATAAAGTGGACTTTAGACTGCACAGGCAACAATCCCACCAGACAGCATGTTTTGGAAGATGTACAAACTGGAACAGAGCCATCTGGACTGAAAATGTGCGTAGCGAAAGCCCCCACCCTGTCCTTAAGTGATTGTTGGGACAGTGTTTTGTAGTATATAATGGGGTTCCATGCTTGCCCTTGTGGTCCTTAGATGGTCTTTGAAGATCTTGATGACCTTGATGTTCACCTTCACAGCCATGTATCCCTACTTTGAAATAAAACTTGTAGTGGGATGAGCATCTTTACTGCCTGGGGTAGGGAACAGTAGCCAGAGGATCTGGACTCCCAGGGCATTGAGCTGGCTGCCTCATGACTGCCCTTCCTTGCATTCCCATTGAGTGCCTTGTGAGATCACCTCAACCTGATTGGGTGCAACTGTCCTCAGTTTTCAGCAGTAGGAAGGGGCCTGAGCCTCAGTGGGATGCCCTCTAGTGGAGGGGGGACGCTGAGTTCTTAGTAGAGCTTTCCAGAAGCTCCAGCTTAGCAGGTAGGTGGTGTATATACCTTGGTGCAGTTTAAGTGGCATGGCTTGAAGCAGGTGGGGTGCCTATATTAAATAGATGTGTACTCCACATCTGGCCACTTTAAAGAAAGCTAAACACAGGGACCAAGTAAATACTCTAGGTTTTACAGGTTTCACCCCAGACTTTCTTGAAAGTCAGCTTTCCCTGTTGAATTCTAATAGCTTTGACTGGCAAGTTATACTTCCGCCCCTTGTTTTCATGTCAGTGGAATAAAGTTGAGGTTTGTTTAGAAAACGTTTAAAAAGCACTTGGCATTCTCTGTCATGGCTACCCTTGTTTCCAGGCTGGAAGCATACACAGTGTTTCAGAGCCACAGGCTGGGAGGCTGCCTTAGAGGAGCTGGGAGCATGAAAGTGTAGGCTCTTGGGATGTCCTCAGACCTTCTCATTCAGAACAATACTTAAGTTCCCAGGTAGTCCTGCCATGTGTGTGTTGGAGCAGCTGCCTCCTAGACAGAAAGCTGCTCTCCTAGGATGCTAGCATTCGGAAGAATCTGGACCCAGATAAAGAGCAAGACTTGGCAAGTCCCACATGGAGTCCTCTTAAAGCCTACTTCATCCAGAAGAGCTGAGGACTCTCAGAAACAACTAGGGACTGGGGCTGTCACTCTGACACAGTGCTTGTCTAGCGTTCACACTACACTGGGCTCCATCCTCACCACTGCTGGGGCACATAATAAAAAACAAGGGACTAGGGCCTGGAGTGATGGCTCAGCAGTTAAGACTGCTCTCCCACTGGACCTGGGTTTGATTCCCAGCACTTACATGGTGGTTCATGACTCACAACCATCTTAACTACAGTTCAGGGGATCCAAAGCAACTTTCTGACTTATAAAGGTCCAAGTCACATGGGTACACAAATACACACAGGCAAACACCCACACACAAAAGGAAATAAAACAATACAAAGTTGGGATCACAAACGTGAAAGCAGAGACGTGTCAAATCTGGAAAATTCAAACAGGTCCTAAAGCCTGTGGACATACTCTGGGAGTTCCTCCTGGAACTTGCAACAGAGGAGCTTGTTACCGGCTGAACAGAATGGGGTGTCACTTGTCGCCAGGCCAAGACCAGACCCTCCGTACTGCCAGCTTACCCTTAGCCTTCTGTGTAGGTGAGGCAAACTGTCCTCCCAACCCTTTGAATTGGATCATACGCTACACATACTGTGCAGTGGCCAAGTTTTAACGGCTTTCCATGGAAGCTGGTTCCTTTTGTGGCTGTAGTTCCAACTCTGTCAACCTGCCTCTTGCATCCCCTGCAGATGCTCTGATAGGAACGGACAACAAGGCAACCTGCTAGCATTTAGTGAGATGTCATACCAGGCTTTCATGGCCAGTTCTAGTCCTAAACTGAAAGGGGGAAGGATATGCATGAATGTCTCCAAGAGCAAAGTGGTGCCATACTCACATTTTGCCACTAGGGGATGATAGTCCTCCATCCATGACTGGTCTGCCCAGCGGACCTTGCTTGGTGCACTGGAGGTGCTAATGTCTGCAGAGCAGTGGCTCTGTGCTGCTTTAGAACTGCAAGAGTCTGACAAAAGATGACCAAGTTTTCAGACTCCAACCTCTCCAGCCCTTCCCTCACACTCTGCTATGTTGCAAACAGGCATGGGAAGCATTTCTCCCCTCTGCTGTTTAATCTCATGGCACCTGAGAGAAGGAGGAAACAGGACAGGAAGAGGTTTGGGGATCTGGCAGTTGTAGTGGATGTGATTGGCATCAGACGCATCAATTGCTGCAGTGTACCTCCCCATCTCATCCATGTTTATAGCAGTTGGCTCTCTACATCATGATCACCTGGGTCCCCTGGGAGCTTCTGGAAATTTTGCTTATTGGTGTAGCTGCAGACTGGACATTGTGGATTGCCCAGATGCTTACCACGTGCAAGTGTGACTTCAGCTGTAGACAGGAGTGCCGTTCAAAGACTAAGGTGGCTCCCCCATGGACTTCACTCTGTCTCCATTGGTTCCACTACATTAGACCAGCAGTAAGGACTAAAATGGTCACTGGGCAGTGGCGTCTGTCATTAGTTGTTGCCATTGCATCTCTGAGTGAAGTACTTGAGGTGAGAGAAAAGCTAGCCCTTCCCTGTTTCTCCAGTACACTTCTCAACCCTTCTCCTACCCCACTCCTGGCTCAGCTCCAGGCTCCCTGCCTGGTGGGCTTCCAGACACACATGTCTGCCGTATGGGGAATGGTTAGTTGTTACTTCAGGGTGGTTACCTGCACACAGTAGGTGGTCATGAGGTCACAAGCTGTCAATGACCTGCAGGAGGCGCCTCAGCCCAACCCAGCCCATACAGCTAATAGATTTAGAGTTCAATGTTCATCGGAGCTGCTGTGGTTGTCACACTCAGAAGCCTCCCCCCCCCCCAAAAAAAAGGCCACTTATGCTGTAGCCCACACACTCATAGGCCCTCAGCAGCAATGGTGAAAGTAAAGGAGAGAAGGCCACACGATGGAAAAAAAAAAAAAAAAGCACCAACCAGGCCGGAGAGAATTCAGGAAGTAGAAAGGTCTTCAGGAGCAGCCTTCCCATCCCTGGCAAATAGTGGTTGGCCATCCCAGATAAGCTAATGGTGCTGGAGTGGGGATGATGCTGGCTCAGCCCCTCCTTCCAGCCGCTAATGACAGCTCTGCTGGAGAGCTTCTCAGGTCACTCTAGTCTGGTGTGGGGGGGAGGCGAGGGGACCACAGTGACAACAAGCGCAGTGCTTGTCACCGAAGTGGTGCTTCTCAGCGTTGGCTACTTCCTGGAGGATTTTAGAAGTCTGGGTTGAGAGCAAGAGGCTCTGAGCTACCTGGTGTGGGATAGAGCCGGGTTTTTGGAACTTCCCAAGGACTCTTCCTGGGAAGGCTCACAGTGACTTCCAGGTGTGATGCTAATCCTGTTTAGCTTCAGAGATTGGACCTGTTCATTCAGAATAGCCGGAAGAAAAGGCCACACAGAATCCCCACAACTGAGAGGCAGTCGCTCTGAATAGCTGTCTCAGTGGGGCACTGACCAGGAGAGGCTTTCCAGAGATGGGAAGGTAATGATCAATAACTGAGTTTTGGAGGAAAGGAAGAGTCAAAGGGGCTGAGAGGGACTGGGTGACCTGTGGCGTTAATAAGTTGTAACTACCCTTTGGCTGCAGGAGGCGGTGAGGCAGACAGCTGCTGGGAGACAGCTGTTGGGAGAGCTGATGCCCATCACCACATGGCTCACAGCTGCCTGGAGCCATCTCACAGCCCATAAAGAACTGGTTGCCCTTCAGAGGCAGAGAAGCTCGAGGCAGAGCTGAATGCATGTGTCAGAGACTCATAGGCGTGGGCTGGGTAGGAATAAATCGATTCCTCTCTGTTTCCAACGTGGCAGCAGGTGCCATGTGGGCAGGGCCCACCCTGGAGCCTTCCCACACATCTGTTTCCAGGGCATGTGCGGAGACACTGGTGAGAGGCACAGAGTAGGTACGTCTGTAGGAGGACAGAGCAGTCTCAGAGCCCCAGGACCTCTGCAGATGTGAACTTGGGAATATAGTGCTTTAGCGAGGAAACTCCAGTCTCCTGGTGCTGGTTAAGTTCCTGTTGCTGCAAGTAACGTGTGCACCCAGTGTCCATAGTACAGAAACCATTTCCTTTTCCACTTGTGGCAGAAGGCAGCCTTTTACCACAGTCTAGGGACTCTGGAAGACCCTCAGCTGGTAGCCCCAAAATGAGGAATGGGGGCTTGACCACCTCTTGGATGAGAAGACATTGGAATCAAAGTGTTAAGGTCATTCTTACCTGCACTTGGTTAAAGATGTGGATGCCTAGGAAATTCACCGAAGGGGAAAAACAGCTCAAACCCAGCATCACCGCCTTTCAGCATAAAGTCAAGGGGCTGAAGAGTTGGCTTTTCAGTAAAGAGTACTTGCTGCTCTTGAAAAGGAGCCAGGTTCGAATCTCAGAACCCACATTGCTCCTCACAACCCTCTGTAGCTCTAGTTCAAGGGATCTAATGCCCTCTTCTGGCTTCAGTGCACACGTGCTTACACATGCACACACACAGCAAAACAGTCATACTTAAACCCAGCAAGTCAGTTTAAGCTGTAAGTGGTAGGCCACATCTGGAACATCTGCTCTTGGGAGGCAGAAGCAGAGGACCATCAGTGAATCTAATCAGCCTGGGCTGCCAAGAGAGAACAATCTCAAAAAAAAAAAAAAAGGCCAATTTAGTAACTAGATATCATCAGTTAGATGCCAGACACATGGGGCCATAGATCCTGAGAGACAGGAATGGGCAAGTAGGCTCCCTGGAGTGGGTACTGACTTGGGGACCTAAGCCCATAGGAGGAATAGGTTTAGTGTTCAGTGGATTGGGTTTGGGGGAAGGGGCACTGAGGAAAGAGTAGGGAGGGCAGTTGGGGAGGGAGACAAAGGCTGGGAGTAGATGTAATGGAAGTGACCATATCATTCTGGAAACCCACAAAGCTGGGGAAGGGCTTAACTCCTGCCTGAATTTCAAGCTCCCAGGAGTCATACTACTCAGGAAGGAGTGTACTAGGGCTCTGCTTGTCTCCTCAGGATTACCCAGTAGCCTCACCTCCCCATCCCCAAACTGGTGATGTCACCATCTCTACCACCACCTCGGACATGCTCTTTTGAGATGCTGCATGGTGTGATGGTAGTGGTACAGCTGGCAACAATAGCTTTGATCCCTAACTTTAGCACTCTTCAGCAACCCCACCCTTGGGTTTCATCTGTTGAATTTGTTTCCTGTCTGTATAATAGGGGTAATAACAGCACTTCCCAAGGATGGCTCACGTGTCTGCATTTTAGAGCGCAGTCAATGAAAGTGAATTTTTGTAAGACGGCAGAAGAATTTGCATGACCTGATTGTGAAGATCAGCTCTTCCCTTTATTGTGTGAACTTGAACAAGTCACGTCCTCTCTCCCATGTCTCTCTCCTCTTGCCTTAATGAGATCGATAATGCCTCTGACACAGGGTGTCTGCAGCCAGGGCTTAGGTTTAGACAATCAGTCAAACCTTCCTATTGTTACTCAGCATTATATAAGCTTGGCATTGGAAGAGCTGCATTTATTATTGCCAGTCCCCACTCATCCTCAGCCCCTTCGTGTGGTGTGTGGACGTGTTAATAATGTCCTACGGAACAGAGAGAATACTAAGACCTTTGAAGCAAGGGCATCAAGACTGCTCAGTAGGTAATGCACTTGACATCCTAGCCTGGTAGCCCAAGTTCAAGCCCATAAAGGTAGAAGGAGAAAACCAGCTCCACAAAGTTGTGTGTGTGTGTGCGTGTGTGCGCGCGCGCACACTCTCACACACACACACACACACGTGTGCACATGATATCACACACACACGCACACACGTGCACGTACAACAAAGACAACAGTAAATCTGAAGTTGACCTGGTGGTCAGTACTGGAAATGCCAATTCAAGCATCCGCAGCAGTGGAATCTGGTGGGGCTGGGAAAGCTCACGGGGTTGGATGGTTTAAGACTCAGTGTTATCCTCAAGGCAGGCTTGGGTTGACCTGGGTTCCCTGTGAGTGGGAAGTCTGGAGAGTGAGCGAATGAAGTAAAGATGACCCATAATGGAAAGGCCAGACTGGAATCATCATGTATGAGTCATTTTTCTCCTTGCTGCGGCAAGATATTTAACAAAGCAAGCCAAGGAAAGAAGAGTTAGTTCCGGCCCACAGTGAATGTAAGGTTCGGTTCACGGAGGTGGGGAAGGCATGGCAGCCAGAGAGGGAAGTGCCTGATCACACTGTGTTGGCAGTCAGGAAGCATGGCTCACATTCTCCTTATTCGGTCTCTCCTGGGACTGGTATCCCCACATTCAGGTTGAACCTCTCTGCAGAGACCCTCACATAAATACTCAGAGCTTTGTTTCCTAGGTGATTCAGGTTGACAACCAAGATTAATCCTATTTGCTAGACTTCAGCCATTCATTCCATGAATACCAAAAAGCACCCACTGGGTGCCAGCTACAGAGCTTGGCATAGGAGTGCGAGCAGGATAAACCACTACAAGCTCGCATGAGTCTTCACACGGTGCTCAGTGCTGCACCTCACAGTTCCTAAGTCAGGATTTGGAACAAGGCATGGTTAGTATGGTATGTCATTGTTCCACGACATCTGGAGCCTCGGTTGGAAGATCCCAGGGCTACAGAGGAAAGACTTCTGAATGATCTCCACCTGAGCGGTGCTTGCTGTTTGCTGAGCCCTGGCCTGGATCCATCCTCCCGGCACACTTCTTCATGTGGCCCAGCTTCCTCACAGCAGGGGGCCAGGAGTCCAAGGGTGGGCATCCCAAGGGCTAGAACCAACAGAACCCGTACCACTTCCATCAACAGGCCTCAGAATTTTCAGGATATCATTCGGTCGTACCTATCTAACTATGGCAGTCAAGTGCTCCCAACCACTTCTCTCTCATTAGGAAGAACAGATGGTACAGGATGAACACACAGGGACAGCTGTCTCTGGGGACTCAGTTAGGCTACAATCCCCTGAATCATGCCCACATACATAAGTTTACAGTGATATAATTCCCAAGCTCCCTAGCTACTGGGTACTTAGGGGTGTGGCAGAACTAACTTCCACTTGCCCTGGGATACTGGGAGAAGGCTCCAGCTAACTCTCTGAGCCTTGGCTAGGGAATCCTAAGAGGTAGCACTGGGTAGACTGGTGGACTCTGGGAATTGCCTAATACACTACAGCAGGCCCTTGGGCTCGGAGTCGAATGCAGAGAGAGGTGTGCTGTGCCTCATGCGGAGTGCCTGAGTGCAAGCTCACAGGTCCGTCTCCTCCATTCCCTATGCCCCTGTCTGCACATATCAGGCTCTCGAGGTATAGTCATTGAAACTGTAAGCCACAAGTGTTGAAGAGGAGATTAGGACTGGAGAGATGGCTCAGGAGGTAAGAGCAGCTACTCTACCAAAGTACCCAGGTTCAATTCCTAGCACCCACATCATGATCCACAACTATCTGTAACTCCATTCCAGGGTCTCTGAGGATATCAGGCACACATGTGGTACATAGACATACATGCAAAAAAAAAATACTTGGAGAGAGAGAGAATGAGAGAATATCCTCCAAGACTGTTATAAGGCCTTCTGGAGGATTCATGGAACAAAGACAGCTTAGATATCTCCTTTTTAAAAATTAAAAAGGTTGTGTGTGTGTGTGTGTGTGTGTGTGTGTGTGTGTGTGTGTGACATGTGCGGGTTCCTTCAGAAGCCTGAAAAGAGCATCAGATCTCCTGCTGTGTGGCGGCTGTGAACCCAACTCTGGTCCTCTAGAAGAACAGCAAGTGTCCCTAACCACTGAACCATTTCTCTAGCCCCTCACTTTCTTCCTACAGGAACCTGAGGTCTTCTTTTTCAGCTGTTACCTTTTCAGAATCTCTGAGAATCCACATGCTCTTTGTAGGGTGGGCAGGAGGCCACTGCTTGGGAAATGCTAAGGGCGAGTGAGCAACAGGGCCAGGAGGGAAAGGAGGAGAGGAGAAGTGAATAAAGGAGAGGGAGTTCAGAGAAACTGAAACTGCTAAGTGTGTGCTCAGTGCCAGAGCCAAAAGCCTGTGCTGCAAATTGCTTTGTCCTTCATGCCTGTCCCAGGGAAAGGCCCAATTAAAACAGCGCCTATTGGAAATGGAAGTGTAATTACAACAGGCTTCTTATTAGGCCCATCTTCACAGGCAGCAGAGGCTGGCTAGCTGTGTGAGCTTGAGGAGTCTCCCTGTGTGAATACAGATGCCTTGATCTCTGCAAAGACAATTGGGAAGGGACTGCCCGAGCATCTGGCCTGAAAAGAACCCAGGCCTGCTGAATTGAGAGTACTCTGTGCTGGGGCCGGATGGTTCAGAGTGCTGAGACCCGAGACTGATGAGACCAAAACTGGCCAGTCCTAAGTCTAAGAACAGTGTGACTGAATGGAAACTTCTGGGGGTAAGACAGCGCATCAAGGGCCATCCAGCCAGCTAGGGGTGACAGAGGTGGAAACAGAGAGGAGGCAACGTATTTGGCATTCACGGCTCCTACCACTTTATCCTACTGCCTTGAGTAACCATCCTAGCCTTAGCCTGGGACCCTGGTCCTGGCTGCAGTTCTTACATCCTGGCTCTGTGTGGTATTCCTGCCGGACACAACTCAGGGAAGAAGGAGCCATGCCAAAGGTTTCTCTGATTTCAAAGTATCTCTTAGACCCCTCAGAGACTGATCTGAGCTCTCACTCACATGGCCAGACTGAGATGTATGTCCCTATGAGTCAGTCAGAGATGGACACAAGCCCTAAGCTGGTCAGAACAGGGGCCTCTGGAGGTGCCTGCTGGCCGCCCACAGTGAAGCCTAGTAGTGGGTGGTATTCTCTCCACAGTTACCCATTGGGCCATGTCTCATCTATTCAGACTTGGTTTCCATGACAACAACAAGCTCCTTACCCATCTTGTTCATCCTTAAAAGATTCCCACCCCAGCTGTCTGAGCCCGGGCTCCTCGCCCAGCTGCCTTACCAGCCTACAGCTCCTGAACCTAGGTTTAGCAGTGAACTGTCAAGTCTCCAGATAAAGTCTCCTGGGAGGCGCCTGGTAACTAGCTAACCTTTGAAAACGTCCGCAGGATTGCTTCTTAATTGGATTAGGAACTTGCTCCCAGGGACTCTCTGCTCTCCATGTTGCAGCCATGCCCTCCCTCTTTTCTGGAGCTCAGCATTAGAGATCTTCCCTGTCCCCTGCCCGATGCCCCCAGCCATAAGAGTGCTAACCTGGGCTGCTGCAAAGCCAGTTACTGACCCAATGGGAAGAGAAAATCACCCTCTGATACCTTCAGAGAAGAGGGATAGCCCCCGTTATGGGGATGCTTAGGGGCCACTACCCCTCTTTCCCCCAGGTGACCCTATTTCTGGCTTCTTCACATGGCTCATGCTTCTCCGCCCTTCCTCTCTACATACCATCTCCTTCGCACCCCAGCTCCAAATTCCCTCCCACCAGAAGTCCTCCTGTCTAAATAATTTCTCCTCTGCCTTCTCACAGTGTCTATATTTAGTCGCTGTAACATGACTTGCCTTGTGGTATATTGTGCCAGGGCGGGGGGAGATCCCTGAAGCTATTTATTTTCTGAAGTTATTTTTTTTGGGATGTTTTCTTTCTCTGCTGAAAAATTTCTTCTAGTGAGCATATGTTGTTTATCTGCCCAGCACACAAGTCCTAGTCCCCTTCTGCTGGTGGCATTGTCTCTTTCTTACAGAAATCCTAGTCAACAGGCCAGCTAGAGTTGCCTCCTCCAACGATAAGAGTATGGCCAGTCACTCGATAGGCCATAGAGGTTGGCTTAAAGATGACCACACGAACATGTGGAGCCAATTAGCATTTCTTCTGGTATTCCTGTGGACACTGCTGACTCTTCAACAGCTAGATCAGTTCTCCCTGGGGTACTTAACAAAAACAGTGGGAGCTGCTTGCAGCCAGGAATTGTCATGTCACATAGTTCTGGTCAATAAGATATGGACAGAAGTTGCTGAGAGACACACATGGAAACAGACTCGGTTGCCGTGACCTCTTTTACCCTAACCTTAGCTGATGCATTTTAGAGCCATGACACCCCAAACTAAATGGTCTTATCACATGTAAGAGATTGCCTGACAAGGACTGCATTGGGGCCAGAGTGGTGTGTGTGTATGTGTGTGTATGTATGTATGTGTGTATGTATATGTGTGTGTTTGTGTGTGTATGTATATATGTGTATGTGTGTATATTTGTGTGTGTGTGCACACACACATGTGCAGTGACAATATCAGCTATACCCTACTATCAAGCCATATCAAGAGGGATGTTTGGGCTGTCCCAGCATGGAAAGATGACGTTTCCTGCTCCTGCCTCAGCAGGCTTGCACTGGGTTCCTTTCTTTCATTGACAGAGGCTTGAAGGAAAACCTTTACAAGACCCAAACCTGTGTTTGCCAACCTCTGCCCTCTGTGCTCTGAGATAAGCCATACAATAAGATGCTAAGTGTAGAAGTGGCAGGCCATAAAGGTTTCTTCAAGTGACTGAGCTCACCTAATTCTTATAAAAGCCAGGTGAGAGTTTGAAAGACTTTTCTATACTAAACCAATCAAAGAACAAAGTCTTCAGTTATCTGCCTAGGGGGCAGACCACAGACATCTCTGAAGCTGTGCATGGGTCAGACTTCCTGTCACCAAACACTCCCTTCAGCACTCACACCTCCAGGAAGTCAGTCACATCACATTTGACTCCACCAGCCTGTCTTTGTGATTACTCTGATCTGACTTTCTCCCTATGCTGCTGGACCCGGCCCAGGACCTTACACATCCCAAGCAGGTGCTCTTCCGCTGAGCTCCATCTCCAGTGATGACTCACTCTTTTCAAAGTTTAACCCAGTCATACCTAGTTCCACGAACCATTTGTGCACCGTGTGTGTCTTCTGCCCAGTCCCACCCCACCAGTGAGTGAATATCTCTCTAGACTAGGGCATTTGAGGTGTCCGTACCTTCAGACTAGGCACTCCCTGTGGGTAGGGCTCCCCTATTAGGTTGGGGTCCAGATGCTGCCTCTACTTACACAGGACTGGATGCTCTGGAATCATCAGCCCCTGTCTCAGTGTCAAGACAAGAAAACATTGAGTCTGAACTACAAGCCAGCAGATCGAGGTGGGGGAGAAAGGGGAGGGGGAGCAATTAGCATCAGGGGACATTTTCTCCTTTAGATGAAAATTATTGGCAGCCTATAAAGACTATTTGTAAGTCAGCATTCATTATCCAGTGACTCCTGCAGGTCACTGTCCCCTCCTAGGCATCAATATATGCAAATATTCCCTCCCTACGTGTGGCCAGGATTCCTTTAAAAAACCTATTACATTTTTTTTGTTTTTTACTTTCAGTGTGTGTGCGTGTGTGTGTGTGTGTGTGTGTGTGTGTGTGTGTGCGCGCGTGTGTGTATAAGTTATGGGGAAACTTGCAAAAGTCAGCCTTTCCCTTCTACCGTGTGGATCCCAGAGACTGAACTCAGGTCAGCAGGCTTGGTAATTGGGGGGTCTTTACTTACTGAGTCACCTTCTAGCTCCCAGGATTCTGTATCACAGGACTTTCTTTTGTCTCTTGATTTTTGACTGTTGTGTGACAATGGATCCCTTTGTGTCAGATCCAAGTAGACATATGAGAGGAGCCCTTGTTTGTTTCAGGCTGATGGCTTCTGTTGGATGCAGATACCCTGTATAGTTGCTAAGACAGTGGGAGAAGGTACAGCTTGTTTTTGGCCCCTGTCCCTTTCCAAAGGACTCCAATATTTTTGACAGCAGTGGAGGTGTCCGCTGTGGAGGAAGATGCTAACAGACTCTTCCAGAAGGAGAGTCAAGGAAGAGAAGGTAGCCTACACAAAGGTGGCAAGTATGGAGGGTCAGGGTGCCCATCAGGCACGAGTGAGCAGTTTTTCTGAGCCACCAAGAGCAGAAAGCAAAGGGAATAAGGACTGAGTCCCAGATGATGCAGGGACTGGCTTGTGTGTGTGTAGGGGTGGTGGGGAGGCAGCTGCTGGACACTTTGACTACAGTTTCAGTCTGTATTTAATAATAAAAAAAAGACCAGTGGGGAGATGGGCCAGACCTTGGACATGAGAGACACATGATAAAAATAGAGCTAATGATCCAGACATCTGCATGTGGGAGGAAGAGCATGTGGGGAGACGGGCAAGCCACTCATCTGGGTAATGCAGCAGAGATCCGGTATGGGGTGTGCCTATGGAAACAGGAGGAATTGGGGTACAGTTGAACAAGTCCTCAACTTTTACACAGGCTATGTTCCTTAGAGAAAGGTGGCCAGTAGGCTGGGAGGGACTGGTCATCCAGGAGACAGTTGTGTCAAGGGTATTTCCTCTGAGATGTCCCACCCATGATCCACAGAGTGCAGGGGGCTTCAGCTGCCCAGGACTCTTTCCATTGTCAGCAACCAATCAGGAGGCTTAGAGGAGATGTGCTTTAGGAACAGGGTGCCCTGAGGCTTTGGGCCAGGGTGAGCAAGCTGGAGAACAAGGGAGAGTCATGAAGAGTTTTTAGCCTCCACATTTTCCAGGCATCCATATCCCATACCAAATAAGGAGAAAGATGGGATACATTTGCACAATAATTCAAGACAGGATCTCCATAGCAACGATTACCCAAAACTCCACTCCTGACAGTCGCAACAGCAGGAGCTAGCAAAGAAGATATGGGGGTGGGAGGCATGTGTGGGGGCTCAGAGAATGGCTTCCTTTTATTCTTAAATGGAAGGAGGGCTGAGTTGGTGGCAGGACCCAAGGTAGTCCAGAGCCCGCCTAAACCAAAAGCAGAGATTGGCAAAGGATGAGCGACTCTGGGGCCTACATGAGGAATACTGCAGGAACATGTAGGCATAGGGAATCATCCCTTCCATGACCCACCCTGGTCTCTAGAGGTATTGGGGTGGGCTGAGGATGGACCCGACTTCCTGGAACCTTAAAGACCTTGGCTAATTTGAGCCTGGCTGAAACTGAGTGTGGCCTACGAGAGGCTGGCACCTGATGAGATGGGGGAAAACTGAATTCTAGACAGCTCTGCTACATCTCCAAAACTCCCTGTATGACCCCCTCAGTATCCCTACAGTTAGGTGTGTGACCTGCTTCCAAGATCTGTTGCAAAGCTGGGCGACTGGCAAGAGATAGGAAAGGTGTTGCCTTGTTTTGTTTGTTTTGTTTCTGTAACACAAGCAGAATTCAGTGCAGGCTCATGGTGTCTGTACAGAATTCAGTGCAGGCTCATGGTGTCTGTACAGAATTCAGTGCAGGCTCACGGTGTCTGTACAGAATTCAGTGCAGGCTCATGGTGTCTGTACAGCCGAGCTGAAGCAGCTTGACAAGATGAGCCACTTCCAAGGTTGCAGAGCCAGGTGGGCGAGAATCGGCATAAGGAATGTGGCAGAAACCTCAAGTGTGGCCAGAGAGGAACCAAGGAGACTGGGCCAGGTGGATGGGGGTGGCTTCGTGGCTGGATCGTCATTTGCTTCCTACCGGCAGACAGATGGCCAGACTGGCAGAGTAAACTCATAGGCAGGCGGTTATGTGCAGCCTCTGATGTTTGTTTTAGTTTTGAAAAAGAAGTTTGTCTCAAAAAGGAAAAGCCTTTTGTTTTCCTTTTGGAAAGTTGTAAGTGTAGCCCTCGCTGGACCCTACACACAGTCCTTGGGTTTTCTACTCCTGGTAGTGCTTGGGAAGCACTATTTTTCTGATCCTAGAGTTCAGTTGACTTTAGTGTCTCTGGAGAAAGGAGAAGGGTTTTGTTTGTTTAAATCCTTATTTAGGGCACAGAGAAAAAAGCAGGTCAAATCTTTGTGTAGCAAAGAAAAATACTTCACTGTGTCTTAGCAGCAGTTGAAAGGTTTTGGAAAGAAAGTCACTCTCAGATGCTTAAGAAGCCTGCAAGTGTCTCAGCCATGAAACTGTCCGTCACTGTAGGAAGCACCCATGATGGGCCATACTGAGGCCCCCCAGCAATACCTTACACTGACTTATGGTGAGGAGGGGCTAAGTTAGAACATGGCTTTAGCATGTTTCCTACTCCAGCCCCCCCTCTCTCCCACTCTTTAACAATTCTTCCCAAGCTAAGAGCTGACTTTCTTCCATTCTCTTCTGAGTAGGAAGAGGCAGGTGCAAGAGAGAGGCCATCTGAGGAAAGGTGGTTAAGCACTTAGGTGAGGCTTCTTGGAGTAGGCTTCAGAGTGGCTACCACAGGCCAGGTCTGTCCTCAACAGAAGGATACAGCAATCCAGTGGGATCAGGATATCTAGAAGTGGTCGGCCTCCCAGGACAGACTCTTCCTGCATCTTCCCAGATCATATGTAGACAGAAAGACCTGTGTCAGAGATGGGTGAGATGACTCCATGGGTAAAAACACTGGGCAAACCTGATGACCTGAGATGGATCCTCAGAATGCATTTTTTTTAAAAATACAAATTGTATGCATTGGTGATTCCCAACCCTTCTGTGGTGAGATGTGAGTCACAGAGAGAATTACCCAGAAGTATCCAGGCTAGTAAGCTCGGAGCATTGAAACAGTAAGAAAGAGCCTGCCTCAGCGGGGTGCGAGGAGAGAAGTGCCTCCTGAAAGTTGTCCTCAGATCTGCACATGTACCTTGATGAGCACATACCCCTCACTGCTAATGATGACCTGCACCTGAGAACTCTCAGAGCTCAATGATGTGAAGCAAAACATCTCCACTTTAGAAAGGAGCAAAATCAACCTTGAAAAGATGCACAACACCACTGTTCATTAGAAAGATATGTGTTCAGTCCACAATGTGGTCCTGCCACAAATGCATAAAACGAATACTAGCACTGGACAATACCGGAGTCAAAAAGGGCACACGGCTACCCAAACACCTCCCATTGCTGCTGAAAATGCAGTTGCATTAAACGGTCACTATGGAGAATGTTCTGCAATTTTTCATACACTTACGCTTATGCTTATATATGACCCAGCAACCTCCCCTATAGGTATTTGCCCAAGAGAAAGAAAAAATTTTATCCATGCATACATGCATACATTTCTATACATGAATATTTATGTTGGATTTATTTACAGCTACCCCAAACTGGATACAACCCAAATACACCTCAATTATAGACAAAAATAAGAATTCAAAATTTAAAACTTATGACACAGCTCAGCATGGTGTCATGTACTCATGCTCCCATCACTCAGGAAGCTGAGGCAGACAATCACTTGAGTAGCCTGGGCAACATAATGAGACCATGTCTCAGCGAAACCATACTAAATCCATGGTTAATAACCCATTTGATGGACTATTAAAGAAATGAGTTACTGACAGATGAAATAACATTGGGTGCATTAAACTAGGTGTAAGAAACCAGATTGAATTGTATATGATTAGATTTATTTGACATTCAGAAAAAGACAGACCAAAGGGACAGAGAGTAGACCAATGGTCATCAGAGGTCAAGGGAAATAACAGAAGATTGGACTACAAAGAGGTCTATCCATGGACTCTAAGCATTTGTCAAAATTCATAATGCCATACACCCTGTTCTAGTCAGGGTCACTGTTGCTGCGATGAAACACCGTGACCAAAAGCAAGGTAGGGAGGACAGGATTTATTTGGCTTGCACTTGCATCTCACTGTTCATCACTGAAGGAAATCAGGACAGGAGCCAAAATGGGACAGGAACCGGGAGGCAGGAGCTGATGCAGAGGCCATGGAGGGGTGCTGCATACTGACTTGCTTATTATGGCTTGCTCAGCCTGCTTTCTTATAGAACCTAGGACCACCAGTGCAGGAGTGACTCCACCTACAATTGACTGTGTTCTCCCCCATCAATCACTAATTAAGAAAATGCTCTCACAGGCTTGCTTAAAGTTCAGCTGATGGAAGCATTTTTGTTTTGATTGAGGTTTCCTCCTTTCAGATGACTCTAGCTTCACACACCACAAAAGTTAATTTTACTGTAAATTTAAAATAGAACTCAAACTATATATTCATAGTGAATATTCTGGAGTCAACCTTTAAAAGAACTAGGGGTAAAATGAGACAAAAATAACATGATAGTCAGACAAAATGACTATCAACTGTAATCCCAGAGTCTGAGGTAGGAGGATGACATGTTGGAGGCCAGCCTATTCTACATAGTTTAAACATATGTCTTAAAAATAAAACAAAACAATAATAAACTCAATTTTATTTATGGAAGAGGTAATAAGAATTTAAACATTTTATCAAGGTCATCTTGGGCTGTATAGTGAGTGAGTTTAATCCTGTGTTATGTGAGTCCTTGTTTCCAATTAATATTATATAAATATATAATACATACTTTACATACATATAAAACATCTATAGTTCTGTTTTTTTCAGGATGAAGGTAGATACTAACTTCAGACTTTTCCAACAATGATGCTGTCAAAACTTGAAAGATAACTGCTAAAATAATCTATATAAAGTGCATAATTTCCAAGTCAATAGAAGGCATGAGAAAAAGAAAAAAAGCAAATAAAATGAGGGATTTTTTTAAAAAGCTCACTAAATAAAATGGTAGATTTGAATCCAAATATATTAATTATCACAATTATGGAAAATCCATGGAGCACAAGTAAAAAGATTTTATTTTAATAACATTCAGCTTCATGCAATCTACCAAAATAGAGGACATGGGAAATTTGCAAGGAGAATGGTCTGAAGGGAATAAACACAAAGAGAAACAAAGCTGGCCTAGAAACATTAGCATACCACAGGAAAGTACAACTTGTATTAATGTCTAGGACATACAAAGCCCATTGCTAACCCTGCAGAGTGATAAGGGAAAACAGCCTGGGGTGGCAGCTAAAGTGATCATCACATGAATTTGAATTTCTTTTGTCACCAAGTCCAAATATCTTTATGCGTGTGGGGGTGTGCCGTTGGGTGTGTTTGTGCATGTGGAAGTCAAGAGGTTGGTCTCCTGTGTCTTCACTGAGGACTCTCCACTTTATTTCCTGAGGCAGGGTCTCTCACTTGAACCCAGAGCCTGCTGGTTCTATCAATCTAGCTAGCCAGCTTTCTCCGGGATCAGTTTCTGCTTCCCGTGTACTGGGATCACAGGTGGTCCACCGTACCCCTGCCTCTGGCTTCTTTGTGGATGCTGAAGGCCGCAGCTATGGTCATTAAGCTTTTACAACAAATACCTTATCTACTGAGCAATGTCTCCAGTCTCCAAAGTTATTTATAAAAGGGGACAAGGGAGTGGAACCTATCTTAAATTCCAGTAATAAAAATATTTATTAATCCACATAAAGTTGATTTCAAAAGACACCCATAATGAGCCATGCTTCCTGGTACTCGTGTCCTTGTGTCTTCTCTTCCCACTTTGGATCTGGACTCATTTTTAATACATAAACTGTGGCAGAGGAGGAAAAAAATGCCAATGTGTGCTGTAGTGGAATATTACTTTAACTAGGCAATGATTTGTCACATTTGTTTATGATGTGGATTATTACTTTAACTATGTAAAGGTGTGTTACATTTGTTTAATTATGTAAAGCTGTATTTGCTTAACTATGTAAAGATGTGTTGCTGTTTCACCTTGCCTGCCTAAGGCACCTGACTAGTCTAATAAAAAACTGAACAGTCAATAGCTAGGCAGTAGAGGGATAAGCAGAGCCGGCAGGCAGAGAGAATAAGTAGGAGACATCTAGGTGTGGGAAAGAAGAAAAGAGAGAATGAGGGAGAAAGAGAGGGAGGTGCTCAGGGCCAGACAGAGAATAAGCAGGAAAGTAGGACATACAGAATGAAAGAGAAGTAAAAAGCCCCGAAGCAAAACGTAGATAAAGAGAAACTGGTTAAGTTATAAGAGCTAGTGGGACAAGCATAAGATAACACTGAGCATTCATTACTAATGATAAATCTCAGAATCATGATTTGGGAGCTGGTTGGTGGTCCAAAAGAAAGCCTGTTACAGTGTGCCAATTCCTAAGGTCCAGAAACTTCTGCTTTTGGTGAAGAAATCAGCCCTGTCCTAAGTGCAGCTCTCCTTCTGTGAAGGCTGGAGAAGTCAATGTCATGGGACTGAGAAGAACAGAGAGCCCACATCCCTGACAAGCTCACCCTCCTAACTGTCCCCACCAATATGCCAGATATGGATACTGTAGCAAGTGTGTCACCTCTGGATGACTCAGTCAGGATGACATCCACAGCATCAGGAGTGCCCACCTAAGCCCATCTGACGCACAGCATCATCAATTTAAAGCCCAGGGGGCCAGTTTGTAGCACAGCTAAAGATAACCGAACAGTTACCAGACCCAGGTCTTGCTAAACCTTTCCCCATTTTCTCTTCCAACAACACTTAATGTGTAGCTGTAATTTCCATTTTCAAATGAGGACTCAGGAATACTGTCACACAGCTATTCAGGATAGAGCCTGGGCTTGAGTCAAGGGTTTCTTGATTGTGGGCTCCACGCTCCCACCCATTGCATTTTGTAGCCAGATGGGGATGGAAAACACATGATGTTCCAGAGCAAATCCCTACGCCCTCCAGTATGAGCGCCTCTTCAGTGACCCTTTCTTTCTTTCTTTCACCATTCTGTGTTCCAGAGGAGGGAGGTAGATTATAGAAAGGTGGTTAGGGTAGGTAGGGACATTTTTGGTCTATTGTGGTTTTGACACATTTCATAACAAGCGCACATCAGTGCTTGGCTGTTGTTTGAGGGCATGTAGATGCTATACCTGGGAACTGCTTCGCTTTTCTTTCAGTTCAAGTGAGAACGTGTTCCTGACAGGGAGTGTGTCCTGATCTCTGTCTGCTGTTGCCAGTGGGAAGGACTGTCAACCAAGTTTCAAAGATAAGGGAGGAAATGGCCTCTAATTGCTCCTGAGAGAGATCATCCGGTCAGGGTACATCACCAGATCTCTCCTCTGGGGTCCTCTGAACCCCAAGACCCCATAAAGTCTCTTTCTCCAGCTTCACATGGGTTCTGGGCCTCCGGCTGAGATGTTCTGAGCCCAGCAGGCTCTAAGAGTGCTAATATCATGACCATCCATGAGAATAGACCTTGGCCCAGGTGTTCTACATGCAGGGCTTCAGGACCGTGGACAGCTCAGTGGTCCTGCTACCTAGGAGCAGGAAAGAGACGGGAGGCTGGGTACTCCTCAGGCAGAGCCCTGGACATTTTGCATGAGAGGAAACTCAGGAAAGATGAGAGGCAACTTGTCCAAGGCCTCACATCAGGTCAACAGGGAGTCTATGCCCTTTCCCCTCTTCCAGGCGCTCACATACCTGACTCCTCAGTGACTAAGCAAGATCTTGAATCAAAGTCTCCCAAATGAAAAACCTCATGCTCTTGGGAATGATCAGGAAAAACAGGAAATAAGAAAAAAGAAA
Source organism: Dicrostonyx torquatus (assembly GCA_028555095.1). Taxonomy (NCBI): domain Eukaryota; kingdom Metazoa; phylum Chordata; class Mammalia; order Rodentia; family Cricetidae; genus Dicrostonyx; species Dicrostonyx torquatus. The sequence goes on along the minus strand of JAQHUG010000032.1, from coordinate 8,103,516 downwards.
AACCGAAAGAGTTCCCGGCCCTGATGGGAAGGTCTGCGATTTAGCCCCTAACTGCACACAAATTCTTTTTTTTTTTTTTTTTTTTTTTGGTTTTTCAAGACAGGGTTTCTCTGTGGCTTTGGAGCCTGTCCTGGAACTAGCTCTTGTAGACCAGGCTGGTCTCGAACTCACAGAGATCCACCTGCCTCTGCCTCCCAAGTGCTGGGATTAAAGGCGTGCGCCACCACCGCCCGGCTGTGCACACAAATTTTTGACAGGAGCTTCCTACTTCGCCAAGGTGATGTGGCCTTTCAGAAGCATTTCTGTTACTATGGCAACCTCATCCCAAATCTTATCTCCATGGCAATTCATTAGAATTTTTCACCCTCTGGTGTGTATACATGTGAATGCCTATACATATACCACTCCCCAAATTAATGCAAAATCACATTTGTTTTTGAAGTGGTGTCTCTCATTATTCAAATCTGCAAGCCAGGAGATCAACAAGGCACATTTGAAGGTGGGTAGGGCCCAGAGCTTAGGGGAAGGCCCCTGGTGCTCTTTGAGGTAGCTCTGCCTTTTCATCTCTATTAAAACTTCTCCTGGTCATAGTGTCCATAAATTCACGCACCGGCATAAAGAACCCCTCTTTCCTTGTGTCCCTGCTGATGCCCTGTGCATAACAAAGGCTTGGGGCTGCCTGTGCTGGGGAGAAGTGCTAGGTGAGGAGAGAGAAGCCCGGGGCCCCTGACTGCCACCTGCTGCATTTGCCCCTGCACCCCACTCTGAGGCACTCCTGGAGCTAGTGGCCTAGGTGGTGAGTGTCCAGAAAGGAGGCATCCACCATCCAAATGCTGCTTCCTCTTCCTTCTGCCCTGAGCCTCAGCTTCTTCCGTTTCATGGTGTGAGCATTATGCAGTACCCTCAGCCGCAGCCTGCAGAGGAGAAGAGCTACTCGGACAGCCATGGGCGAGCGATGACCAAGTTCTGTCAGAGCGATGACCAAGACGGTCAGAAGATGCATTCAAACAGTTCCAGACTACAAGAAGAAGCAGGCTCAGGGGGTGATGCTTAAGTGGAATTGCTTACAGGACACCAATAATGAAAGAGGCTTGCAGATGAGTGCCCAGGAATCAGGGAGAGGGGTGCCACCCTGTGGGCATTTCCAGGCCTGGCCTAAGACTCTGAATTCTAGAATCACATGATCAGCCTCCTTTCCCATGGCGAGAGAGCTCGCTACTTTTCCCAAGCCCTCTGAACACCTCTGGCTCCAGCTTTCTCTCATTGCATCTCTCCGCTCGCACTCTGTGCAGTCACCTCAGTGGTAGAAAGTTACACAGATATAGCGGAGCAAAAGACACAGGATATGGATGGAGGCCATCATGAAGACATCAGACCCTAGCTCTGTCACTGCCTGGCTAAATCTGGTGTTTTGTTCCTTCCTTCGTTTGTTTGTTTTGTTTTGTTTTGAGCATGCGTGGTCTCATCTGTGAATGCTAACATCTAAGGTTGCTGCGAACATTAAATGGGAGATGATTTAAAAGTTTGGCTCATATATGGGTTCAGTGAGTGAGTGTAGATTCCATCTGGGAGAATGAACGCTCTTCCTGGAGAGATGATGCCAAGAGAGCGATGGGAGGGAAGCTTGGACAGGAGCACTCCGGCGACCATGAGTCATGAGCTAAGCGTTCTCATCAAAGTCCATCTGCAAGGTGGGGTGGAGGACAGCTGGAGCCTTTCCACTCACCTGCAAACAGGGTGACATCCAGCTGCAGGGGACCAGTTAGCTAAAGGGTGATAGGTGCATAAGGAGAAACGGGTGTGTGATGTCAGGCCCCAGCATGAACCTATCATGCTAATTGCTAATTGAAAACTGAAAACAGGCACATTTCCAACTGGTCATGTTCAAAATGGAACATACACTATAAGAACATTTTTTAAATTAAAAGGCCTAATTTTTGCTCTTTTTGGTTCCTAAACATACAAAAGGAATTACAGCAAAGGATCCACGCCGATTCTTCCTGGCCGAAGGGCTGGGGCTACTGCTGCTCATTCTCTATGTCTGTTGTTGTTGTCCTTGTGGAATAATTTTACAAGAAAAAACACACTGAGTGTGACCTCCACAGATTGAATGCACTGGTCTGAGCTGACATTCAAGGACCCAAGCAAGGCTTTGGGGCTCTGTGGTTCAGTGCCTCATGCCACCTTGACCAACTCCATTCTCAGTTGTCTTTGAACCTCATGTGGATCAGGGCAGAGGTGCATGGACACTTTAAAATATATCTTTTCACTTACTTCACAATGTTATTGCGAGCTTTCAGATGTATCGTAGTCTAGCTTCTCACCCTCCCGGAGGTCAGCTAATGTGCTTATAGATGAGGGGACTCAAACTTTGGCAGGGTGAGGGGCTTTCTCTGGCATCTGGGAAATCTGAGGCTTGTCTCTTTAGTCCCAAGCCCTATGTATATGCCTGCCTAACCCTCCACCCACTGCCCAGTCTTTTTTTTTTTTTTTTTTGTTCTTTGAGCCGAACTACACCCCTTACGGTGCCTTTCCTCCCCAACAAGGGCTGACCTTGTATGGAGTATGGAGGAGAGGGCCCGGGCCTGGCTTTGAGGAAAGGTCTCCTTCACCAGGAGGCTATGTGGTTGGCAGAGGACACAGGCGCCATGAGGTAGGGACGGGACCACCTCCATCATCCCCTCTTTCTTTTCAGTACACTTGGAAGCAGCTGTGGTTGGCCGACCTGTGTGTAGGCAGAACCCTGAAGATGGAGCATTGGCAGGGGAGAGGGCAGACCTGAGCCTCCTTCTGGGCCGCTTGCTTTGCTTCTACCTTCCTCTCTCCTTTTTGCCTCCCCCTCCATCCCGTCCTCTCTCTGCTCCCCCTCCTATTCTCTCCTAACCCCTTTCCTTTTCTCTCTTCCTCCTGCTCTTATTCTTACTTCCTGCTGTAGCTAGAATGGGAAGATGTTCCTGCATGGATCCTGGCTCTGGGTCAAGACAAGAGAAGTGGGGGCGGAGAAGGATCCCAGGATGAAGATTCCAATTGCTGGAGCCCTTGGCTGGGTGGCAGCTTGGAGCAAAAGGTGGTGGCATCCTGTCCCTCTCCAACATTCTGCTCATCAAAGAACCATCAGCTGGGGAAGTGAGGTCACTGGTGACAGACATTGGGTGCTTTTGCTCTCTTCTTTGCTTCTGAAACCAGCTCTGTCACCCCAGGCTGCTGTTGACCCGATGTGATGCTAGATCAGTGGAGGGGGGCAGGGCTCAACAGCAGCTGTATACTCTTCCAGGGGAATTCTGACAGGCAAGTGGGGGAGGGAGTGGAGACGCGGGTGGTAGCACTCCCAACTGTCCCCTGCTCCAGGATCAGAAGACAGGGCTTAGAAGACTTGATTGAGTTCCAGCTGCCCTATCCCAGGACTGGTGTTGGTGCATGCTGGGAACAGACTCTTGCAGACCTCTGGCCCAGGACCACAGTAGGCTTGCTGTTGATGCTAGTTGAGAGAATGAATGTTGGTAAGTCCATTAAATTGAACATCAATCTCCTTGCAGCAACAGAGAGTATCTGCTCCTCTTACTCAGCAAGGTCTTAGTGTGTGACTTGGGCAGCTTCCTTGGGTCTTAATTTCCTCATCTGTACAATGGGAGTGTTGATAAAGCCTTCCTTAGTAGGATAAGAAGTCAGTGCTTCACAAATTAGGGACCTCACAAAGTGTTCCCATCCTTCTTATGAAAGAACTTTGAAAACAGCAAAATGTGGCATGAATATGAATTGTTATTATTCTCCTGTTCAGGGTTCTCATTTCAGAGAGCCAGTTCCATTTTACTGGGGAAGGAGTTCATACATTAAATAAAGTTAATGGTAATGCTGGTATCTTTCTTTATAGGCTGTCCCTCAGGTGTCAGGCCCTGCGCTGGCCATGCCACATGAACGTCACAGGTGCTCTAGTGTGTAGACAAGGAAACTGAGGTGAAGAAGAGTTGAGCTACGTCTTTGGAGCCACAGAGCCAGGAAGCAGAACACTGAGGATTCCTCAGATAAGGATTCTGCCTGCCTCCTTGCTGAGTCTGAGACCCTCTGAGATGTGGCCGCTGTATCATGAACCAGCCTCGTGGGGGATATCTTGCTGCATGAGGATTGGGCACAGAGGAAGAACTTTCTTCCAAAGTCCCAAGGCTCAAGAGCACCGGGCCTCACTGGTTTCTACCTCCATAACCCTTCCTCCTCGTGTCTGAGGATTACATAAGGCAATATGGTCAAGACCCTCCCCCTTTTGTGGGCTGCAGGAGTAAGAATGGTCACAGATGTGGTTGCTCCTCTTCCCCTCCTGGAACCTCGCCTGCCTGCTCTTTCTTCCTTGAGTCTGGCCTTTGCATGCAGCTGCAAGTGAACAAGCACCCATGCAATTTGCCTATGAATGCATGCTTGAACATTGTGGAATGGGCAGCCAAACATCCATGGTAAGCTTGGAGTGTTGTTGCATGCATGTAAAATTGGCAGGAGCATCTTGAGTTCAAGGCCAACCTGGGTTAGAGGGATACTTCTCAAACAGGACTTTGCAGTGAGAGAGCCTGCAAGGCTTCTCCACTAAGGCTTTCCTCTATCCGTGACTTTAAGCACTGAACTCCTGAACCAGCTCCCTCTTGCCACATTAGTACCAGGCCGTTTTGCTGCAGGAAGTCCTCGTTGTTCACTGGAACCTGGCCAGGCAGACATCTGAAGCCCTTATTTTTCCTCAATCCCCCATCTTTCTCTTGTGGGGAGTTAGTGGCATTATCCTGGCCACTAGGTGCCCTAGACTCCAGGCACCCGTGCTAACTCATGCCAAGAGTCCAGAATCACAATATCCAAGTTTCCCCCATCTTCTAAGCCCCTCCCCATCCAATAAGATAGGCTACCAGAGACAATGCTAATCACTAACATTCTAATATTCATTCCATGCTGGGGGGGGGTTGTCTCATAGATATTTGACAAGGGCTCTGTGGTACCTGGCCTCACTGGCCTGTCCATCTTACAGATGAATCCCCAGGTATGTGACTGAATGGCAGGCTGGAGGACGGGACATAGCTCCATATCTGTGACTCCACAGAACTGTGTGGGAGACAGGAAGAGTCTGCATCCTTCAGACTCAATTGCCATTTTCGTTTTTGTTAAGAAGCTCCCACCACCTCCTCCTCGCCCCAACTGTTGTCAAAGAGAGAAGGTCCCTCCTGCTTCCCATTCTAAAGCCAGGGAAGGCTTCAGCCATCTTCTCTCCCTTTCTCCTTCATTTCCACCCAGGTGGAGAGGAAAGGGTGGGGCATGCACTTCTTTCCCTAGAAACCTTTCTAAGTACTGTATGCCTGAGACTGGCCAAGAGGGTACATGCAGGTCAAAAAGCTGGAGGGAAGATGGCCTGGGTCCAGTTGTCCTTCAGAGCTAAGACTTGCTGCAAATGCCCCCCTTCACTTCCTTCTGGCTAGTAAGCACCAACTCCTCTCCAGAACTGGGTTTCGGGTCAACAGAGAGTGGAGGGTGCATTTCTTTTCTTTTTTTTTTTAATGTCAGTTTCATTTATTTATTTAAAAAAATCAGATAGTCATCCAAACAAGCACCTCCGATGATGGAAGTGAGACAGCATAGACAAAAACCAGGATAAGCATCTACCCCACATAGAAGGACCAGCACCCTGCAGGGCCAGCGTGCCTTGGCTGGTGTCTGGGCTACATCACTAGCCCTGGGAACAGAGATAATTTGTACTGAGCATCCAAGGGCTTGAGGGCGGGGAGGGTGCATTTCTTAATGGGAGGGTCTAGTGCCTGGAAGAAATAGTGTTCACAGGCCATTTAAGTGGCTTATTCCGAGGCCACCCATCTATTCCCTAAAAGGGTGGGGCAAAACAAGCCCTTGGATGGGGCTTCTGGGCTCAGACTGGAATTTTTACTAGATCCAGCCTCTACCTACCCAAAAAACTTATCTGATATATTTATTTTATTCGCAGCCATCCCCCATTTGGATTCCGTTCCCTTTCTTTTTCCATGTCCACTTTATGGAGAAGACTAAAATTTCCAATGATTTAATTAATCTCACCAGCTGTCTGGCTGCCCCAAAGGACCTGCCTCCTCTACTGTAGGAGTAGAAGAAAAACAGTTCTTTGTAGGAAGGAAAAGAAAAAAACCAAGCCAACAAAAACCAATTCCTTTTTCTCTCTCGCCTTGGTCTGCGAACCCAAGGAGCTCCAGGGCTGTCTGCCCCCTAAACTAGGGACAGAAGTAGGACACCTTTCACTCCCTCCCCTCCCCTCAGCACGTGAGTGCGTGGAGGGACACACACACACACACACACACACACACACACACACACACACACACGGTACAAATTGGATCTATCAGGAAACCCGATGGCTATGGCTTTATTACAAAATTTATTTTCAGATGCAATGCGAGATCAGCTGCTAAATCTGCGACTCTTCCGCCTCTTCCCGCACCCTCCTCGGAATCAGCCTCCACCAACCCGCCCGAAATTTCTACGCGAGTGACCTCAACCCCGCATTGCATCTCCTCTCCCTTCCCCCACACCCCTCCCCGCTTCACTCCCACCCTGCCCCAAACTTCTCTTTGTAAAAAACCTGTGACGAACCCTGCTCTCCCGACCCCCACTAGAGCGCATACAGAGTGAGAGCCTGGAGTAACAGTCCCTTTGCGCGCTCTGCTGCCGCTGAGTCCCGAGATGTTCAGGCCGGGGTGGTGCGAGCCATGTCGCTGACCGCGGCCGTGGGCTAAAGCCTCGAGACAGATGTTCTGTGGTCCCTTGCTCGCGGTGCTGCGACGCTGGCGAAGGCGGCTGGAGCTCAGTACAGTCCCAGGATGGCGGCGCCCACGTCCTTGGAGGGCCTGCGCTCCTGCATCAGAAAGTTGATCATGCTCTCGGACTTGATGAGCAGGTTGCAGCCCAGGAAGAAAACGCCGAAGACCACGGTGAGCGACAGCACGCAGAGTACGGCGATCTGCGCCACGCGCGACACCCACAGGCTGCGTTCGTCGGGCGCCAGCCCCGCGGGGACCCCGTCGCTGGCGGTCAGCGGTGCGCCCCCAGAACAGCAGTCTAGCCACGTGCCCAGCCCGTGGCTACGGTTCCCCAGTGCGGCCCGGGCGTCACCACCTGCCTCTTCCAGGCTGCTGTGGTTCAGGAAGCTCGCGTTCATCGCGGCGCAGCGCCCGGAGTCTGGGCGCGCGGTCCAGGGCGCGCCGGGAACTGGCAGCGTCCGCGCTGTCGGGGACGCCCGGGGGCCCCTTGATCACCCTTGAGCCGAGAGGAGAGGAAGGCGGGAGGTAACCCACGCGCTGGTACTCTCGGTCCGCCTACCTTCCCGGCGGGAAACCGGCGGCCGGGAATAGAGAGCAACAGGCGGCGCGCGAGCTGGAGGGAGCCAACAAACAGTGCGTGGCAGTCGCCCACGGAGATCCACGCCAGCCGTGCCGCTCCGCCCCTGGCAACCGCCGAGCTCCGCCCCGCCCTGCCCCGCCCTGCTCCAGCCCACTCGCGGCGCCCAAACTGCGGGGACACGAATCCCTCCCAGCGTGCAGCCTGCGCAAAGCTGGCTTGAAAGGGTCAGAACGTCCAGGCAGCTCCCGCCCTCGGGCCAAGTAACCTTGACTCACTCAGGGCAAGTGCGGTTTTGTTCTGCTTAGAAAGCCGCCCCAAGGAGCCGGTTCCCGGAACTGTAGCTCCAAAGGCGACCTGGAACCCTTCTCCACTTCATTTAAGGAGAGCGTGTGGTGGGGGTGGGGGCGTGGTAGCTATGGCCCTCAGCGTTGCCCACTTCACTGGGCTTGGTTCTGGGTGACTAGGCCGTGCCATACTGTCCCTGTTGGAGTCTCTCAGCTTTTCCCTGGCTGAAGGTTGTCACAGCCATGAGAGCTTTTTGTCTCCTACCCTACGTCTGGCCCCACACACCAACCCTATTTAATACATTCATTAAAATTAAGTCATTTGGGGGAATTTCTATTTATTTGTTTGCTTGTTTAATAGAAACAGTCATTGTAGGCAATTTAGGAAGATGAATTAGCAAGAGTGGGGGAAAACCCTCTAAAAGTGCAAAATCCTGCAGTCTGGGGTTATTTTCTAGGCACAAACTCTTCCCGGTTGTCTCTATTTGTGCTCCGTACTGCAAACGGGAATGCAGTGTCTTGACTACTGTAATGTACATGCTGTTTCGTTCTGCAAGTCTCTGGCCCAGACAGTCTGTGCTTTGCTTTTGGCAACAAGGTTTCTTCAGAGAAATGCTTGGTTACGTCCTTCGCTCATTCTTCTGGTCAGACCAAAGCGTAACCTGGACTTGGAGTCCATGTTCTTGACTCCATCCAGCTCTTTCTGATACAAAGGGAGGAAGTAGGAAGAGGGTAGGGGACCTTTCAGGGCAATGCCTATTCCAGCGAACATGGTCAATGTCTTGATCCATAAGCTTTCAGTTATTCCTGCCTGTTCCCTACCCCCTTCCACCATCTCTAGATAGATTTCTTCTGATAACTTAGTGTGGAAGGAGGGACCAGAGATGTTTGCCCTTGACCTGGAAAAAGAGAGCTTGGGTTTGGGGAAAGGAAAAAAAAGACCACCCCACCCGACTGAGGACAGATCTAGGCTAATCACTAAGATCTTGCTGGGACAAGAGTTAGCCAATTGCCTGTGTCTATCTGATTAGAGGCAGGGAGAGCAGGAAGCTTCACAGTGAAGGGAGGAGAGCCCTGGGGTGGGAGTGGATCTGGAAGTAACTAGGCTGGGTGGCTCTGGCACAGAGTTCCTTACAAGAGTCCTTCCAGGTTTTGGCTAAGGCCTCAGTCATCTGAAAGTTAGGCTGGGGCAAAAGGACTAGCTTCCCAGATCTCTCCATCTCAGTTAGGGTTTCTATTGCTGTGAAGAGACATCATGACCACAGCAACTCTTATAAAGGAAAACATTAATTGGGGCTGGCTTACAGTTCAGAGGTTTAGTCCATTATCATCATGGTGGGAAATATGGTGGCATGAAGGCAGACACCTGTTGGAGAGGTATCTGAAAGTTTTCCATCTGGATCATCAGGCAGCAGGAAGAGAGAGTGAGCCTCTAGGCCTGGCTTGAGCTTCTGAAACATCAAAGCCCATCCCCAAAGATATGCTTCCTTCAACAAGGTCATACCTCCTTAGAGTACTGCTCCCTGAGCCTAATGGGGCCATTTTCATTCAAACTACTACACTCCCTCAGTTGGCTGTTGGCAGAAACCTCAATCCCTCACACTGGCCTTTCCATTTTTTTTTTTTTTTTTTTTTACTTTCCTCATGGCCAAACTTGGAGAATGTGCTAGAAAATGAACAACTGGTAGAAGTGAGAGGGGAGAAAAACTGAGGCTGCAAAACAAAATGCACCAGCAGCTCTCACTGCTGTTGAACTCTCGCAGCCTTGGCGAAAGAAGCCCTTACTTCCAGAGACCTAGAAGACAAATCTTATGAAGTCATAGCTGGAAGTGTGTCACAGACAGTATGTAAACCCATAATGCTCACAAGCAAGCCCACACTCTTTCCAGCACTTAATGTGTGTGGGCAGAGAGATGTGTAGATCCATGTGGGTGGATAGATATGTATGTCACTGGGAAGGAAAGATGGGAAGTCCGAGGTGTGGGGTGGGGCCTCAGAAAGCCACAAGTTGTTTGTCACCTGGACTGCCACCCTCCTCCAGAGAGAAGGAAGCAGGTGCCTTTGGGCACAGCTGCCACCCACATGGGACTATTTTTACCCTCTACCTCAGTCACAGACTACATCCCTCAAATCTGGAAGGACCATGTGGACAATCTGGTCCCCAAAAGGAACTGCCAGGGGCCACCCAGAGGCTGTAATGTCCTGCCCCTGCAGCTGTTCGAATGAACCTTTAGCTCTCTGGCATGTGTTGGGTTAGTGCTGCTGGCTAGCCAAACCTTGAGGACTAAAATGTCCTCATGAGCAGATATTGGAAACTATGCTGTAAACAGGCTAAATACAGTGTTCTATGCACATGTGAGTTATTGTAACAGAAGTTAGACCAAGTTAGTTTGCATGTTCAACCATCTCTTCTCTTCCCTTTAAAAATGTAAACGGTTGACCATGGAAAGACGGTACACTTGGGAGAGGCCGAGAGCCCTTGAGTGGAGTTTACTCTGTGAAGTGCTGCAAGCAGCCCTTCTTGGTTCCTATTTACACAATTCATTACTTAGCGAGCTCTTCCTGAAACAAATTTGCCTTCTGCCCAGTTCCTGTCCAAATGGCCTCACGTTTCCAGTTGGCAGATGGGAGGGAAGCCAATGACAGTTTTTATTGCACGGGGTACAGAATTGTACACTAGTTGCTTTGTTCGCTCCTTGTTCACACAATGATGGTACTAGGGTTGTGTCCGTTCTGCTGTGGCAAGTGTGCAGAGGGGAGAGGGAGGCCCTCAGATTGTGGAAAGGGACAGTGCCAATATAAGCGTTGCAAAATGGAGAGCAGATACATTTGTCATAGGTATCAGGGACTTTATGCCTCACCTCCTGCCACCTGTCTGATCTAGGCTTGATTGACTCATTGATTGATTATTGATTGATTGAAGTGAGGTCTTGCTATAGTGTCCTGGCTGACCTGGAACTTAGGATGCTCCTGCCTCAGCTTTATGGGTGCAGGATAACAGGTGAAACACCATGACCAGTTGGTTCACGTTTTAGAGAATATTAGACATAGTGTGATTAATAAAAACCCAGAAGCAGATATTGGGGTTCAACTTGAAGGTCAGAAAAGCAAACAGCCAGCCAGTGGCTCTTACCTCAACCTCAGTCCGAAATGGCAATCCTGCCTCCAGAACTCTCAGAATGAGGCTGTGTGTGAGAGCTGTCTTCTCCCATTTTATAGTCCTCTCTAGTGCTGGGATTAAAGGTGTGCACCACTACCTCCCGGTTTCTATGGCAAAGTAGTGTGGTTACTGGGATTAAAGGTGTGTGTCATCACTGCCTGCTCTGTAAGGCTGATCAGAGCAGCTGTTTCACTCTCTGATCTTCAGGCAAGTTTTATTTATTAAGATACAAATGAATTATCCCTACAACTAGAGTTGCAGAAATCTAGAATATGGTTCTGCTGGTCTCCTGGTTGGCTGTGTGATTCTGGACAAGTCAACCCTCCTCTCTGGGGTTTTTAATGTTTCATCCATTAATCATTAAGCTAGGGAGATGGCCCAGGAAAGTGCTTGCCTTGCAAGCGTGGGGACCTGAGTTTGATCCTTATAAACCATGTTTCTAAAAAGGTGGGGACATGTTCACATATACTTGTAATACCAGAGCTTACGAGGCAGAGACAGGAGGACTCCTGAGACTCACTGACCAGATAACCTAGCCCACTTGGTGGGTTCCCACAAGTGAACAACCCTATCTCAAAAAAGTGAGGGTAGATAGTCCCCGAGGAACAACTCCTGAGGTGGCTCTCTTATCTCCACAAGTTCTCTCTCTCTCTCTCTCTCTCTCTCTCTCTCTCTCTCTCTCTCTCTCTC
>JAQHUG010000032.1:8053634-8065552 GCA_028555095.1 Dicrostonyx torquatus | reverse complement strand
TACACACACACACACACACACACACACACACACACACACACACACACACACACACCAGAAACTCCAGGAAAGCGGGGACATGTCTAAAGATTTCACGCTAGACCCTAGAGGTTGAGTTCTGCTTAGTTTTGCATATTTAAAACTCCTTAAAGTTTACTCGAAGGATTCCATCGTTAGAAGTCATTTCCCACCAGTTCCACAGAGTTAGCTACCTCCTATTTTTGTCTTTTCCGGAAGTCAAGATGAAGCCAGCAGAATCCTCTATGTCTGCCCTTAAAAATACGCTTGGGTAGGAGCCCTAGAGTCAACTCTAGCCCGGAGTGGTGCAGCAGGAGCTCAGGCTGACACTAGTTGAGGTCATCTGCCAAGAAGGGTAAGGACGGTGCTGGCCCGCTGCGGGCCACGCTCCTTGCACGTGCGTGCGCCTGTGCAGGCGTTACTTGCGCAGGCGCAGTGAGGGTCGGGCGTAGGGGTTGCACCTAGAGCGCAAAAGCGTCGAGTGGAAACTTGAGCTCTGGGCCCTCGGAGGCCCTGCATGTGAGGGGCTACGCTGAGAGGGGGGATGGACGAGGCCACCTCCCGCGCCCGGGGTGTGCGGGACCCTCCAGCTCCGGCTGAAGGTACTAGCGTCGGATACAGGTCTATAGAGGGTGGTGAGCCAGCGTGGCCCTTAGCTGCCCGCCTTCCTCACGTCCTTGTGGCCTCAGAGGGAGCCTAGGTCGGTGCAGGGAGAAGTGCTCCCCGTGGAGAAGGGAGGGAACTCATGGAAATTGAGGCAGGAGATCGGCGCTCCCGTCTCTCCGTCTACAGCGGTCTCCCAGCTTGGCCTTTTGTGTACAATCCGGGTCTTCCCGAATGCTGCAGGGGACCCCGGTTTCCACACCATCGTCAAGTTTTACTGGGCGAAGGACAGAGAGCTCCAAAGGTGTGACGCCGGAAGCCTCCTCTTTAGACATGGCTGGTGAAGGTGGGTACAGATGCGGGAGCTGGGGTGTAGTTTGAGGTCAGCCGTGAGTTAGATGACTTTTTTTTTTTTAAGGTTTGTAGCAGTGACTGGTGTGAAGAGTGTTGTAATTAGGGGGGGAGGGGTGCGTGTTGTTTGTTCCTCGCACCCAGCTTCCAAGCCCCCAGCCGCTGGCCCACTCAGCAGCTGGCTGCACCCGAAATAACCACGTGAGGACGGTATTCATTTAAACTCTGCCTGGCTTATTATCACTAGCCTTTTCCTGGCTAGCTCTCATAATTAAACTAACCCATTATAAAAGTCTGTAAGTCACCACGTGGTGACTTACCGGAAAGGTCTAACCTGCATCCATCTGTGACAGTGGCTCGTGGTGTCTGCTCACTTCCTCTCTTCTCCTCCCAGAACTTCCGTTCTGTCTACTCCGCCCACCTAAGGGTTGACCTAACTATAAGCCAGGCAGCTCTTTATTTAACCAATCAAAGCACAGAAATACAGGTGGACCCTCCCACAGAAGAGGTCAAACCCAAGTGTACTCACGTAGTCTATTCCTCATTAGTTTCTGTTGCTTTTAAATTTAAGAAATCAGGGGAGATGGATTAGCTTTTGCTGCTTTTCTATATAGATTTAAGATGGGTGAGTTTGAGAGACGGTCAGTTGTAACCCTTGGCATCCTAGAAAATAGGCTCCTTTCATGCGCTGTAGAAACCCCCTTCCACAAATGTGGTACATTTATACAATGGAGTACTACACAGCAGAAAAAAATAATGATATATTGAATTTTGCAGGAAAATGGATGGAGCTAGAAAACATTATTTTGAGTGAGATAACACAGACACAGAAAGACAATTATCATATGTACTCACTCCTAGGTGGTTTTTTAAACATAAAGCAAAGAAAATCATCCTACAAACCACAATCCCAGAGAACTCAGACAACAATGAGGACACTAAGAGAGACTTACATAGCTCTAATCCACATGGGAAGTAGAAAGTAGAAAAAGACAAGATCTCCTGAGTAAAATGGGAGCATGGGGACCTTGGGGGAAGGTTGAAGGGGGGAGGGGAGAGGCAGGGAGGGGAGCAGAGGAAAAATGTAGAGCTCAATAAAAATCAATTAAAAAAATATCTCTTTAAAAAAAAAAAAGAAGGAAATCTCCTTCCACATCAGCGTGCCAACCGATTTAATTTCGCAGAGCCTGTCTCAGGGCCACATCTCACTGTGTCTGTCAGTTCAAACATCTACCCTTTCCGAGGACCATTTCGATTAATGACTGACCACTTGCTCTGTTCTTACTGCTATTTTTGTCCATGGAGCTTTCCTCGTCAACTTTTATTGAATCTGAGAACTTTATCCAGTAGGGATCTCATATCTGCTTCTGTGCATTGTTCAACACCTCCTTCTAATGACTGAAGAGATCGTCTGTCAGGCATTGTTTAATTATTTCCTTGTGCTCCTGCTTCTAACCTGTTGCCAGGTCCAGGCATTTATATAGTACAGATGTCACTGGAGAAATGACAAAGCACTATTGGGTTTTTCCTGCTTTTTGGAAACTGGGATGATTTCATGAGTCTTAGGTTTTAAGACTTTTCACTGAATAATCGAAGTCATACTTATTGCAGAGCCTTGGGTTACTATGACTCGGCTTCCCACCTTAAACTGCCTCGTTACCAGTTTAAGTGCTTTTTTAGCTTTGGTGCATACAGGTAGTTCCTGCCTTGTTCCTCCTGACACACACCTTTTATAAATGTAGAAAAGTGCATAAGGCTTTAAACTAAAATCAAGGAAGGGTGCAAAGCACCTCAAGAGAATTTTTTATTTCATTTTCCCCTCATGAAGGAAGATGATGGGAGGCAACAACTCTGGTAAGCTTATCTGAAAAGCCCAATAGGATGCAGCACACGTACAGTCTCCCTCTCAGTTCTGGGCCTCTCAGCTTCCCAACAGGCATTTTTAGACCTTCAGCTAAAGACAGCAATTTCATTTTTCAACCATCTATTCACTCCTTCCACTGACATACTATCAATCCTCTATTAAATGGTGTGGACTGTGCTTGATTCTGGGATAAGAAAAAAAACTAAATATTGGCCTATCAGGTGCTTATCAGCTTAAGGCCTTGTGACAGAGAACTAAGATGCATAAATAAACCTGCAAGTTACTAATAATGCCTTGACTTATTTTTGAATTGTTAAAATTTTAGAAATACTTTTGTGATAGTTTAAATGTGATTGGCCCCTGTAATCTTATAAGGAGTGGCACTGTTAGGAGGTGTGACTTTGTTGGAGTGGATTTGGCCTTGTCGGAGGAAGTGTGTCATTGTTAGAGTGGACTTTGAGATTTCCTGTACTCAGGGTACCACCCAGTATCTCAGTCGACTTTCTGTTGCCTGCAAGCCAAGATGTAGTCACCATCACATCTGTCTGCACACCACCATGCTCCCCATCATGGTGATAATGGACTGAACCTCTGAAAATGTAAGAGAGCCATCCTAGCCTCCCTAATTAAATGTTTTCTTTTATAAAAGTTGCCGTGGTCATGGTGTCTCTTCACACAATCAAAACTTAACTAAGACAATATAACACTTTTCAAAATTGAAGTAGACATCTTGGAAGAACTAGTGGTGTCTACTGTACTGCAAGGCTGGGAATTGGTTTAATTGATAGAGTGCTTCTAGCATCAAGCACTGGGTTCTATCTCTAGTACCACATTAAACAAAATCAAAGGTGGGTATAATGGTACACACTCAAGAGCTGGAGATAGGAGGATCAGAAGTTCAACATTGTCCTGGGGCTAAGAAGAGAATCCAGCTATATGAGACCTTGTCTCAAACAAAGAAAAAGAAAAATCCACAGTGACTTATAAAACATTCAGAGGTAGCATTAGGAAAAATTTGTATTCTTACAGAAGTGTATTAATGCAGATGAGCCTCTCATAGTTTTAGCTGCTTGTAAAATTCAGAGATAAGTGCATTTCTTCCTTTTATTGGATTAGTAATTTGGAGAGGGATGGGTGGCAGTTTTGTTTCATTTGCATTTTGGATCATATTCTGAAGTAGGAGCCACTTGCTGTGAAGACAGCTCACTCCCAATATGTGCTTTCTCTGAAGAACTTCCTTTGTCATCACTGTCACCAACAGAGGGCAGTTAGTAAGTCCTGCATCCGACAAATGATGCAGGAAAGTACTGTGACTTAAAAAAAAATAGCCTTTATTTAGGGTTCTCTATAAATACAGTTAAAATGTTGTTCACATCCACTCTGTAAAGTGAGCATTGCATTTCAAGTATATCCAAAAGGAAATCTCTGGCAGGTTATGATATTGTAAGTCTCTTATGACTAGGTTTGTCTTGGCACTAGACATAAGGCAGTTTGACATCAGCTCACAATGCCAAGAACTGGAAAGTTACTGCTTTAGTTTCCATTGATGGTCAAACAAGATCGTGAAGGAAAACTTTGTAGACTTTGATCAACCTTACTCTGAACATTATAATCCTAGACTTTAGATAAAAGGATTGAACTGGATTGTGTGGAGGACACGTGAGAGGCCAGTTGCTGTGGAGAGTTAGCAGGTACATACGATTGGCCCATCACCTACAATTCATTGCCTTAATCACTTTGATAGTGATTTTCTCCATTGTTTGTATAGTATGTAATAAAAATGCCAATATCTAGTAGTCCATTTATAAGTCTTAATTGATTTTGAAGCTATAGGATACCTCACCGTTAGCTGGGATTGTTGGAGTTTACTTTTTAAATCTCTTTTCATTAAAAGTCTAGGTGTTCTGTGAATTTGGCTCAATGTTAAAGAGTTTGCCTAACATGTGTGAGGCCCTGGATTTTAATGTCAGACACATGCACACACACACATGCATGCACACATGGACTATCCCCTAACAGCTTCATGAGCTTTAGTTCTTCTGTTTAGTTCTCCTGTGCTGCAGAAGTGCTGCCGATGTCCCATGAATACAGAAACCCCTGAGTTGTTGACATCTCCAAAGAGCTGGAGGGAGCTCTGCTCTCAGGGTGGGGAGAGAGGCGTTAGGATTCATTTATTTCTCAAACTCCCTTTTCAGTGGCAAGTTTTCTTTTTTAAACATTTACTTGACAGAGCTTCTAAATTCACAGCAGAGAAGCTGACCTACCAGCCTACATGCTTTGGAGGAAGGAGGAAGTCGTGTTTCTCTGGTTCCTAGTTAAGGACTTGCTTTTATGCTAAAATAGTTGCACAAGTCCAAATGTCTTAGTCTCCAGTTACCTTGACAAATCATTATCTGAGTATTTCCATAAACACACATAAAATGTGTGAATTATTTTCTTAGGTTTTTTTTTTCTCCTTTTGGTTGTTTGAGACAGGGTTTCTCTGTGTAGCACTTGCTGTCCTGGAACTTACTCTGTAAACCAGGCTGGCCTCAAACTCAAGAGATCTGCCTGCCTCTGCCTCCCAAGTGCTGGTATTAAAGACGTGTGCCACCACTGCCTGGCCCAACATTTACTTCTTTGACTGCTTTTGGGATGACTTAAGCAATGAATAAACCAAATGTAGAAAAGGTGTTTCAGTTGATTCAGAGTTTTTTGTTTGTTTTTCTTTTTTTCCCCTAGACTCCATGGTTCTAGGGTTAGGGGCTAAGTCAGACGCAAGGGTGTTAGGAGTGGAGTGGAATAGACTCACCATCATCAGTTCCACCATCTAGCTTTCCTCAGTGTGTGATTCAAGCATTGAACCACAGGAAGCAAGAGTCGGCAGGAAGTATAGCTTCCATCTGCCAATTTGAAACCTGTGAGTGTGGGAGATTCATGCCATCTTCCTGGCTTAGATTCCTAAACTGGCACCAGAACCTTCTGGAATAGACTGGAGTAGTGACAATGAGTTGTACCAGAATGTATCTAGAGTAGAGCTGGGTAGCCAGACCCGGTGCTACATCTGCTACTCCTCACTAGGATAATGGTCTAAGAATTATGGGTGTACTTTTGTTTTTTAAACACAGAACAATTACTATTAAAAGAATTTTAATTTCATCTATTTGGTTGGACCTAGGACAGTTATTATTCTGATTAATAATGGCGCAGGTTTCCCTTGTGTTGCTCTCAGACATTAAGATTTATTAGGTCTTGTTAGGCACTTATTTTAAGACAGCTATTTTCATTATCTTAACTTTTGAGTTTAAAAATCAGCTCTCTTGAACTGTGAAACAAAATTATTGGTAGTTACATACAGAAGGTTAAGAAGGTTAAGAATGCGGTAAACAGAAAAATAAGTCTAAGAAGCAATTCAAGGGTGGAATAATTGAAAAGAGAATAGTGGGGATTTATAGTCATTTCATACTATTGAGAATATATTACACCAAGAGTATATATATCATTGAATATATATTATACTAAAAGAAAAAGTGATGCACACAGAAGCACAAGTAAGTTCAGCTGCTGATAAGTTCATACATGAAACTTACCTTTGTATTTAAGTAAATGTCCCTTTTGTTTCTTTGAAGAGACCATTTATGTTTTCAACAGGTTTCAGGTTTAAGCAGTTGTACCTTTTGTGATATTTGTGAGGCTGTAAAGACTCAGAAAGGATATTCTAGTAAATAATTTTCTGAGTTCTTTCAGGCTGGGTGGAGTGAATCTCTGTGCACATTGAGGTGTCAGCAGACATCAGAAAATGTTTGTGTTCTGACAAAGAAATATCTGTGTAAAGCCTAACAGTCAGCCTTCATAAGGAATGTATCTTTCTGATTTCCTAGATTAAGGAGAAGCAGTGGCATAGTATAACCCTAGGTTATTACTGAGTCAGAGCAGAAAGGGCATTGGGACTATTATGGACTGTGGGTGTCAGTTTCTCCCCATAAAGGTCAAGTAACTAGAGGAGTTAGTAATTCTCTTCTCAGATAACATGAACCATAAAGTCCCTTAATAATTTTTAGTCATCTGTGAAAGACAGCAAAATCTCATTGAGTCTGTTAGCTATATCCTTTCTGAGTGGCCCATGCCCTCTGTTTCTGTATGATATGGCTTATGCTTGATTTTGGAGCATATTTACAAAGCTGTGTGGTTCAGAGCATTACTATAAGCGGTTACAGTTTATAAGCACCCTACTTATCTGTAGCAATGAGGGGGAGTGGGCTGTGTCCCGCCTGGCTCCCAGCCATGGGCCTGCTTTTGGCCCTGGCTAGCTTATACCTAGAATAATTACACACACACACACACACACACACACACACACACACTGTGTTCATTTAAATACTGCCTGGCCCATAAACTCTAGCCTCTTCTTGGCTAACTCTCACATATTATTTTAACCCATATCTAGTATCTGTGTATCACCACGGAGTGGTGGCTTACCAGGAAAGATCCTAACCTATGTCTATCTCAGGCTAGAGAAGCATGGTGTCTGCCCCAGTGCCTTCTCCCTCCCAGCCTTCCATTCTGTCTACTCCGCCCACCTAAGGGCTGCCCTATCAAAAGGCCAAGGCAGTTTCTTAATTCAGCCAATGAAAGCAACAGAAATACAGAAGCATCTCCTACACTTATCCACATGTATCAGTATGAAGTATGACATAAAATGTTTTTAAATTTGTAAAGAAAGTATAACAATCAAGTGAGAGAAGAGATATAAAAGGGTATAGTTATAAAATGCATGTTGGTAAAGAAGGTTAAAGAGAAAGAATGCTTTCAGATGCAAAAGAATTGTAGGTGGTAGTTTTGTCCTAAAGTAAACAGTGTTCTAAAATGTACAGCAAAATTGAGGTCATGGAAAGGTTAAGTACATTATAGAAGGTCTAAGTTAAAAAGGTCTATGAGAGGTGAAACTTGAGGAAAGATGGTATTGTATTACTAAGTTTATATTTATGCCCTACAGATGCTTAGTGGATAAAGGTACTTGCCACCTCACAATGCAAGCCTGATGACCAGAATTCCATCCCTGGAAGCCTCTTGAAGGTGGAAGGAGAGAACAACTCTATATGTTGTCCTTTGACTTCTGCATGCATGTTGAGGCATGAACCACATGACCATACAATAGTAATAAAAATGTATGACTTTATTATACTTAAAGATTATTTTTAAAGTCCTAACAACAGACATCAACATCATTTGATGCTTATTTCATCGGTCAGTCTACTCTGGACATTAGGAAGAAGCTACAGAAGCAAAAAACAAGGTATAAATACTCCAAGATAACTTTTGAATTTGGCTTTTGGAGTTTTCTACAACAAACTTGAAAGAAAGTCCAAAAGGGGAAAAGATCAGAGACATGAGAGAAAGCAGAATCCAACTGGGACCCTGCCTAGTAATAGTTTTGTAACAAAGGTCAGCTGTCATAAATAAAGGGCGGGGCAGGCCTTATTGCCAAGGTTCCGAGTTTTCATTCAGTTTCCCACCAGTGTGGGGCAGCACTGTGGATCAAGTCCCTACTGCATGTCATGTCTCTACTGCACTTTGGTGCACGAAGGCTTCTCTTCATGTGGCAACTTTTGTGGCTGCTGGCACTGGCTGTTCCCATTCCAGAGTTCACCGGAAACCCACTCCAGTTGACTTCAGAGCCCTGGGTGCCAACCAAACTCTGGTCTTGGCACCCCTCTGTTCATCCACCTAAATCCCCACATACTCAAGCACCCGAGACTGACAAAGGGGGCACTGAGTATTTGGGGTCCTCTGCTTCCAAAGAGATGTTGGCCCCACTTGAGGAGTTGACTGACAGTTTGCTTCCATTCCAGGACCTCAGCACTTCTCGGGAGTCGAACCCAGAGCCTGAGGAGCTTGCTGTTTCACATCAGCATCTGACCAGCAAGGTGATACCACCTGGGAAGCAGCCAGAGAACATTTTAATGCTAAATGGGGATCAAATTCAGGCTCCCATTCTGCCTTCACAGTTCAAAAGTACTGCCAGTCTAGCTGAGGCTGCAGATCATCAGTCGTATGAAATACTTGTTCCGCCACTAGACAGCGGGAGTTCAAAAGCAACAACCTTCATTGTTTCACCCAAGAAGTTGAAGAAAGATTTAGCTCAGCACAGGAAACTTGCTAAGGTGGTTGTTGGAAAACCTCAATTTCACAAACAAATCAAGGATGATTATTATGGTGATCTGAATATGAACGAAGCTTATTCTTACAACCTTCCTCTGCAATCCCAGGAAAATGCAGATGAAGCTCCAGAGTTCCTAGAGCAGGATGCACCTGACCAGTTGGAGACACAAGTCCAAAATCTAGAGAATCTCCAGCAGGAAGCTCCAGATTATTTCCCACCGCCGCCCGAGGAAGATGAACCTTTAATCCAAAAAGAAGGCCCAGCTCACCATCAGCTTCCTTCTGAGGAACCATCAGTGCATCCTGAAATAAATGGTCCACCTCCAAATAGACATGAAGCTCAGCACTCAAACCTGCCAAATGTCACAGTGAATCCTGTCGATCTTGAGAGAGTGACTTCAGAGGCAGATAAGGAGGCACAAGCTACTCTGGGCCAGCAACAGGCCCTAGCTCAGTTTCCAGAGAGTCCTGAGTTGTTGGAACCTTCATCAACCCAAGAGGCCCCAGCTGAGATTTTAGAGCTTCCTGAAAACCTTGGAAATTCTGGTAGCCAGCTAAAAGCTCCAGCTCTGCCTACAAAGCTCCCCGAAGAAACCAGTCCTCTAGTTGAGCAAGAGGGTACAGTTCCAGCTCCAGAATCCTCTATGCAGAGTATAGCTGAAACTGCACTAACCACAATTCAAAACCCCAGTCAGGATCAATTTCTCCATTATAGTGTGACCATGATTACAGGTAACCCTGCAGATATGGAACCTAAAATAACTTCTGAACCTAGAACAGAGATTGAGTCATCTCCATATGAGGAGGAGACTCCAACTCAGACTCCCGGTCCTCTTGTTGAAGCTGAACCTTTCCCCAGCCAGCAGCAGCCGCTAACTGAACCTTCTGAGTATCCTGAGGAGGCTGAATCTTCTGGAATTGATTTGGAGTCTCCAGTTCAGCCTCAAGAGGAAGCAGAGGAGTTAGGGCCTTTACCAACACAGCAGGAAGATTCATCTAAACATCCAGGCCCTCTTCTGGAGGATGAATCTTCTCCCAGTGAACTAGAGCAGCCAAGTCAACTTTCTGAGTCTCCTGAGGAGGTAGAATTGGGTTCTGGAAACCAGCCAGAAGCTTCAGTTCAACCTGCAGAGCTCCCTCCAGTCGAACAAGAGGCTCCACTTCAAACTCCAGAGTCCCCTATTGAGAATGTAGTTGAAACTCCACCAATTCACAAAGTCCAGCCAGATCGAAATGAAAAGCACCATTATTACTTACCACATGTTACAGTTAGACCCATGGATGTGGTGCCTACCATAACTTCAGAACCTACCAAGGAGACTGAATCTTCTCTGAACCAACAGGAGTCTCCAGTGCATCCTTTGGAGTATACTGAGCAGATGGAACCCTTTCTCAATGAGGAGAAACCTCCAGCTCAGGCTTCTGGGCCTTTTGGAGAGAGTCAGTTTCAAAGCCAGCTGGAGGTACCAGCTCAAGCCTTAGAGTATGCTGAAGAGTTTAAACCTTCTGCAACTGAGCAGGAACAAGCAGCTCAGTCTCCAGAGCATCATGAAGTGACAGTTTTGCCCCCAGGTCACTATCAAGTTCAGCATTCTAGCTTGTCTTATGTGACTGGTCAACCTCCAGATATGGAGATTACAATAACAAAAAATCCTGTATCTGTGATGGGAATTGTATACCATAAGGCTACAGCATCTGAAGAGGCTGAACTGTCTAATCCAGAGGGTGTTTTATATCAGTCCCCAGAACCTATTCTGCATCATAAACCTCTAAGCCAGCAAGAAGACACAACTGGAATATCACAGATCTCTGAGGAAGGAAAACCCTTTCCAGCACAGCAGGAGGCTTCAGAACAGATGCTAGAGCTGCCTGATGAAGAGGTAGCTCAACTTCCAGATTACCATGAGGTAACAGTTCCATCCCTGGGTCATGGTCAAGTTTATTTTCCAGTATCACACAATATCCCAATTCATCATCGAACCACCCCCAAAAAGGATCATTCTCCAGTTGGTCAAGGGGTCCCAACCCAACCTGAAGAATTTCCTGAGGAACCTTATCCAAGTCAGCCCGTAGACTCCACTGAGAAAGGTAAATTTTCACAGATTCAGACTAATGCCCTTTTAAAGCCTCCATATTTCTCCAAAACTGAATCTCCAGCCTTCCAAGAGGCCATAGCTCAGATAACACACCTTTATTCAACTCAACAGGAAGCCTCAGAACTGCCTCCAGGTTACAGTATGGGAGTAAGACCTTCTGTATATCAACAAATGACCCTATCTCATCCCACAGACCTCCATGAGAATCTGAAACCACTTCTAGTGCCAAAGCCCACTTCAGCTCAGGCTTTTAAACTCCCTAGAAAAGGAAAATTTTCTCTAACCCATAACGTGATTCAACATCGCCCTCCAAAGCCACTGAAAAATATTGTAACTCACATTCCAGCACACAAGATGACTGTTCCAAGGCCAGAGCAGGATCAGGTTGAGTATACACTATCACCTAATGGTTTATTTCAGCCTTTGGACCTAGAAGTTACTGTAACCGCAGGAACTAAGCATTATATACTACCAAAGAGAACTATAAATCCACATTTTCAAGTAAAACTTTCACATCCACATGATAGTGAGACTCAACATCCAAATCCAACTGAAAACATAGTTCAACCTTTGGATCTAGAAGTTGCCATAAATATACAACCTACTACTAAGGAGGAACTTTCTCAAACTATGAAAGAGACCACAAATCAAGTGATGGAACCTCCAGAAGAGATTGTAGCTCAAGGTCTAGAATATCATGAGATGACAATTCCAATATCAACTCAGAATCAAGCTAAGTATCCGACATCACCTACTGTCTCATTTCAGCCCTTAGACCTAGAACTCACCATAACTTCAGAGCCTACCAGAGAGCCTCACCATCCTACAGTTCCAAAGCACCCTCA
>JAQHUG010000032.1:8039240-8052509 GCA_028555095.1 Dicrostonyx torquatus | reverse complement strand
TGGATCTGGAACTCACCATAACTCATCAAACTACTGCTGAAGCAGAACTTTCTCAAACTATTTCAGAGATTACAAGTCTAGTTACAGAACCACCTCTAGCCCCAGTATATCAGGAGATGAAAGTTCCAACACCAGGTCAGGATCAAATTGAGTATCCAGCAACACACATTGTAGCACCTCAGCGTTTGGATCTGGAACTCACCATAACTTCAGAGCCTACCAGAGAGCCTCACCATCCTACAGTTCCAATACACCCTCAGCATCCAAACCCAACTGAAGCCACAGTTGAACCTTTGGATCTGGAACTTACCATAACTCCACAGCTTACTACGGAGGGAAAATTTTCTCAAAGCATTCAAGAAACCACAACCCAGATTACAGAACCACGAGCTCCAACCCCAGTATATCAGGAGGTGACTGTTCCAATACCAACTCAGGATCAAGCTGTTGTATCATTTAGGCCTTTGGATCTGGAACTCACCATAAGTTCAGAGCCTACTAGAGAGCCTCGCCATCCTACAACTCCAAGGGAGACTACACTTCCTCCTCCAGAGTACCCTCTGGCGATATATCCAGAGCCTGCTCACAATAAGCACACAAGTCAGATACCTGAAGTCACTGTTCAGCGTTTGGATCTAGAACTTACTGCAACTTATCAACTTATTAATGAGGGAGAGCTTTCACAAAGTATTCACGAGATCACAACTCAGATTACAGCACCACCTAAAGAGGGTGTAGTTCAAGAGGTGACAGTTCCAATACCAATTCAGGGTCAAGCTGAGAATCCAGCACCACCCAGGATCTCATCTCAGCCTTCTCAGCCTCCTACAGGGACTCACTTTCCTCCAACTCCACAGCAGACTAGAGTTCATTATTCAGATCACAATGTGATCCTGAACCCAGAAGTTTTCGTTCCTCGTACAAGAATTCCAAATAAAATCGTAGTTAACCTTGATCATAACTCATCTACTCTAGGAAACAGTCCTGAAAATTTGCAGAGGACCACAGCTGAGGTTAGAAAACCACCTAATGAGTTTGTAGCTCCAACTATAGGACATGAGGAGGGCATGGTTCCAGTTCTAATTCAGAGTCAAGCTGAGTATCTAACAAAACCATATCATCCCTTAGACATGGAACTCACTGTAACTTCAGAGCCTACTAGAGACTCTCATCATCCCACAGCTCTCAATGAGACTACAGTTCGTCGTCCAATGCATTCTCAAGTGACGCTTCTAGAACAGGTTCACATTCAGCATCCAAACACAACTGAAATCACGGTTCATCCTTTAGATTTGGAAGTTACCATAACTCTTCAACCTACTACTGATGGAGGACTCTCTGAACCTATGCAAAAGACCTCTCAGCCTCCACAGCTGCATGAGGGGCTTGTTACCAAAGCTCCTGTGTTCCATGATAGTAAAGTTGCAATGCCAGATCATCAAACTCAGCATGCAGTGTCACCTGAGGTTCCAGGTTACCATCTTGATGTAGAGCATGCTTTAACTGAACTATCTAAGACAGAGAGTGAACCTTTGGAAGCCCCAGGTAATATTACTATTCTTCCTCTAAATAACCCTGAAGAGGTACTCCCACTTGATGAGAAGATTCAGGTTCAACATTCAAACCTAACTCAAGTCACAGCTCAGTATGTACACTCAGTATTTTCAATAACTCGACAACCTAACACAATGGTTAAACATTCTGCCCATATGAAGGACGCCCCAGCTCACACTTCTGAGATACCTGTGGAGACCGTAGCTCAATTTCTAGAGCATTATGAGACAACAGCTCTAACTTTAGCTCATGTTGAAGCTCAGCGTTCAAATTCATCAGCTATAGAGACTGAACGTTTTGAAGTCCTAGAGACCACATCTTATCCAGGCTCTGCACATTCTGAAGTCCCAACAACTACAGCTATTTCTACAGAGGCTGCACAGTGTGGAGTCTCAACAACTACAGCTGTTTCTCCAGAAGCTGCATATTCTACAGTCCCAACAACTACAGCTCCTACTCCAAAGTGCCCTGAAATGACACTTCCACCTACAGATCAGTTTTCGAAAATGGAACTTACCATAACTCCATATTCTGAAAATTCCACTACAGAAAAAGATTTAACTATGGAACAAAATGCCTACATGTACATCAACCTATGTGACTTCTGCTTGTGTGAAAATGAGACACTATTGTGTATTCATCTCAGCCCAGTGCGGAGACTCCACCAAGTGCCTGTACCAAAGCCTGACACCTACAATGACACTTTTACTATCTTGTAAGACTCACCTTTATTTCTGTTTTACATTTTGCCTGACATAGCACCCTTTTCTTCAAAGCTTTCCTGGGCCCTCCTTGTCACTCTAATTCTCATTGATTGACTTTCTGCTCTTACCTTGACTTGTCAACTTTTCCTTGTCCTCAATTTTACTTCTTCAGTATCCCTTCTCCAGTCTTATTTATGATAGCTGTTCTTATTTTTCTGTATTCATTTTTATTTAGTTCCATTATATCATTGTTTAACCTTTGTTCTTCTGTTTCATTTCATCTTCTTTATAATTTATTTCAGTGAGGATGTATCAGAGTGATTAGAGTAGATTCTGGAGCTGGACTCCTGGGGTTTGGCCTAAGCTCTGTAACCCTGCATGAAGTATTTAGCTGTGAATTAACTTCTTCACCTGTAAAATGGGACGTTTGATGGCTCCTGTTTCATAGGACTCTTGTGAGGTTTACTTGACTACATGGAATACTTACTTATCTTAGTTCTTAGCATACATGAATGTTAGCTTTGTAATCTTAGTTATGTCCAGAGCTCATTCTGGTTCCTGGTTTTCTATATTTTTCATGTATTGTGTGCACTATTCAGGGCTAAGAAGTATGGGAGCCATATATGTGTGGCATTTTCTCAGGAACATGAAGGAATAGATGGGGGAAAGGCGAATGGTTACATTAAAAACTTTCCCTTTGGTTCAAAGAGTGTCTCATATTTAAATAAAGTAAAAATAGTTATTATAGCATAGCCAAAGGCATAGCTTACAAGAATTGGGATTTAGTAGACTAGTCTACCAGCAAAGATTGAATTAATAATATCTCTCAGTGAGAGGTATTATGAAATACTTTGAATATCAGTTCTAGTGGTTTGAAAGTCACAGTGCGATATGGAGAACCATTATAAATTTCTAAAAAATATTGAAAAAGTATTAAGAGGGTGGAACTTTGCTATGTAATACAGGCTGGCCTTGAGTTCATGATCATCCTGCCTCAGCCTCTCAAATGGAAAATACAGGCATGAGTCTTAACACTCAGATATAGGATCATTTTAGCATCCTCTTGTAGAGTAATCCAGAGGGGAAGCTTAATTCTTGATGACAGTATATAAATATCGAGCAAAATCTAGGACTAAAGTGAGCAAGAGTTGGACCACTGTGGCTATTATGGGAGTGGGAAGAAAACCCTGAATTCTCACAGAGTTAGAGAAGATAGGATTTAGTGAGTGATACTAAACATGGTTATGCACCCCTTTAATCCCACAACTTGAGAAGCAGAGGCAAACTCTGTGAGTTTGAAGCCAGCCTGATCTCCATAGTGAGTTCTACACCAGTCAGGGCTACATGGTGAAACTGCATCTCAAACAAAATTGGGGATTGGAGTATGCAAATAAAAAAATGAGACCACAGTTTCTGTTGTGGATTAAGATAAAAATGGCAATTTAACAGGTGGAGTCAGCAGTCAGGAATGAGAGTTCCGTTTTAGGCAAAGGTTTGATGGTACCCATAACAGGGTTTCTTACTTGCTAATGGCGATAAAAAAATTCGCCAGTTTTCCTGTTGAATTATTAATCACTTTTTATTGATTTGTAGAAGTACTTTATTTAAATGCAATTATTTTTGAGAAAAAAAACTTAGTGATTAATTAGCATTTTCTAACCAAGAGGCAGGTCATATTCGAAGTTCAACTTGCAAGGAAGGTCTTAGCTTGCTCCAGCAGCTCTGCTCCCTCAGAAACTGGTAGATCTGGGAATTAGAAGATTGGTGGTTTTCTTCGTTCTGCATTGAACACCTCCATGAGGGTGCAATGATTTTACTGCTTCTGCTTAGTTTTTTCCTATTTACTCAAGTATATGAACTGTTTCTTCACAGGAATTTTCAAGGAAATGATATTTCTTACATTGACAAAAATGTATGGAAGGCATACCATTGGGCTGAGAAACTGTGAGTAGTGTATGTTCTCTCCAAATGTTGTACAAAGTATTGGACCAAGGCCCTTATTTTTGGTCCAGATTTTGAGGTCAGTATGTCTGAGGAAAGGTATTTCCTCTGTTCATCCCAGTGAATTTCTACAGAATAGATAGCTAGACATGGAATCTTTAGGAAGGAGATAGGGAATTTTAATGGCTCTAAGTAAACAAATGAATTGGTACTGATTGAACTTCTCTTGTAGGCTGTATGAGGACTGGGTGTGGGTCAGTGTCAGTGCACTTGCCTGGTGCACAAGGCCCTGAGTTGGAACCTTACCACTGCAGGCAAAGTTTTTATTTTAAATGCTGTGTTTTCGTTGAAAGGAAATTTGTTTTCCAGTACAGAAGCCATCTATGATGACATTTGTAATGGTTATAAATTAGTAAGAGGAATAGTGAAACCTTCCTTGTGCCATAACCCCTCAGATCTGAGGTAACTGCTACTCTGAGTTTGATATATATCCTTCCAGACATATTTGCATATAGAAAATAGTATTGCTGCTTTCCTTATCACTTTTACATAATTGATAACATTTGGTAACTTGATGTCTTCATTTCATGATATTTAAAGCTTCCTTTTCCATATGTAGAGGCTTATACTATTCATTTCCAGTTCTGCATAATATTTCATATAGGACTGAATTAGGCATCCTGTATACCTCAGACAAGTGTTTCTATAGG
This sequence comes from Dicrostonyx torquatus, assembly GCA_028555095.1. Taxonomy (NCBI): domain Eukaryota; kingdom Metazoa; phylum Chordata; class Mammalia; order Rodentia; family Cricetidae; genus Dicrostonyx; species Dicrostonyx torquatus. Next base: position 8,047,600 of record JAQHUG010000032.1, on the reverse strand, counting down.
CTAGATACCTAGAAATAGAATCTTTAGGGTGGAGGCCATTACATATATAAAATTTTAATTGCTCCCAAAAGAGCTGATGACAATTTATGCTCTAGGCAATAGCATATGACACCTTGTATTTCTCCATCCCATGTCACCACTGGATGTTCTCCATCTGTTGACGATTTTTTGATCCAGATAACCTTTTAATCTTCCAGAATTCTCAGTGAAAATCACCTGACTGAATTACATAAGGACTCATTTGAAGGCCTGCTATCCCTCCAGATTTTGTAAGTTAATTAAGCATATCTATTTTTAAGATATAAAATATCTATGGATGAACAAGGAATTTGAATTAGATAATAACATCATTTCAAGCAATAAAATTGTGCAATTATTGACTGCATTCCCAATACTGAAGAGGTAGAAAATATGAGGATTTCTACAAGTTGTGGGTGTTTGTGGGCTTCATATCAATTCCAGGGCTGCTTAGCAAGACCCTGGCTCTAAAGACAAAAATAACAAAACAAAATCTGCAGTTATGTCAGTCAGGGGTTGGGGGCTTAGCCCATCTCATGAAAATGCCTTCTATGCATTTTTCTTTTTTCTTTTTTTTTCTTTTTTTTTGGTTTTTCCAGACTGGGTTTCTCTGTGGCTTTGGAGCCTGTCCTGGAACTAGCTCTTGTAGACCAGGCTGGTCTCGAACTCACAGAGATCCGCCTGCCTCTGCCTCCCGAGTGCTGGGATTAAAGGCGTGCGCCACCACCGCCCGGCTAGAACTTGCTTTGTAAACCAGGCTGACCTTGAACTCAATGAGATCCACCTGCCTCTGCTTTCCAAGTGCTGGGATTAAAGGCGTGCGCCACTGCTGCCCAGCAGTGCATTTTAAATTTCTTAACTTATATGGACAAGCTTCAGATAGAAGCACTCCATTTGCAGGGGGGAAATGTTAGTAAGGTCTGAGCAGTTACTGGAACTCCACGACCCTTGTTTGCTAAGGCATATGCTTGTATTTGGATCTAGTCGGTCACACCTGTATCAAGTCTGATCCATGTTCTCGTTTACTGCAGCCCATGAGTTAGGAGTGGTTTTGCTGATGGGACAGGGCGCCTGATGAGAACAGCTGAAAGGAGGCAAGATTCATTTTGGCCCTTCAGCTCAGAGGTTTTTGGCTCATGGTGGCTGGTTCCATTGCTTCTGGATTTGTTTGTGGTCTTGCAAACCTAACACGTTTACTAGTTTAGAATTTGCAAAAAGGGCTTAAGACAGTATAGTAGGATGTGAGAAATTAGTTTAACTTTGAACAGTTGTATTAAAGAGAAGAAAATAGACAACTACATTAATTTGAAGGTCTTTAACCCAGAATGTTTGACAATGTTTTTGCCTCTTTGAGATACGGTCTCAAGTAACTCAGGCTTGTCTTAAACTCTCTAAATAGCCAAAGCTGGCCTTGAATTCTTGAATCTCTTGCCTCTATTTCCCAAGTTCTAGGATTACAAGCATTCATTATTACACAATTTATTTTATTATTTATTATTACAAATTTATTAATTTTGGGGGTAAAATTCAAGATTTTGTGCATGCTAGGCAAGCACTTTATCAACCACGATGATACCCTATGCCTTTTTTTTTTTTTTTTTTTTTTTTGAGGCTAGGTCTCATATGTATCCCAGGCTGACCTCCAGTTTGTAACAGTCCTCATACTTCTTCTGCCTCCCAAGTGCTAGGGTTGTGTGCATGTGCCATTATACCCAGTTTCTTATAATAATTTAATCTGAATTTAATTGACACTGAAATACTAAATAAGTAAATAAATGTTATATTACATAAATAGTATTATTAACATGATTAAGTCATTAGGAGAACAGACTGGTATTACAGTTTTTAATGTAATAATTTTTTATGTCCATGTGAAAATAGATATTGAAATGGTGATTACAAAATACTACAAAAGTTTACTTGATGCAAACATACCAGAAGTGCTCCTGACATTCACTGATAAAACAATAAAGGATGAGCCAGGCAGTGGTGGCACACACCTTTAATCCCAGCACTTGGGAGGCAAAGGCAGGAGGATCTCTGTGAGTTCGAGGCCAGCCTGGTCTACAAGAGCTAGTTCTAGGACAGACAATAAAGTGACACAGAGAAACCCTGTCTCGAAAACAAAAATAAAACAAAATAATAAAAGATGGGACTAGTGGCACATGCCTTAAACCACAGCACTAGAGAGATAGAGGCAAGCAGATCTCTAGTTTGAGGCCAGTCTGGACTACATAATGAATTCCAGAGTAGCCAGGGGTATAGTGTCTAGTTATCCTATAAAAAAGTAAAAATCTCAACAACATTGTTGCCAATGAGGGAATACATGCAATAGTAACTCTGTTTGTTTAGAGATAAGAATGTACTTTGTTGTTTGGTGTGTAAGCTTTCTTTCTAACCTTTACCCATAGGGTACAGAGTGGTATACATTCTTATTGAGCTAAAAAAAAAAGGCATTTTTTTTAAATGGACAGGGATATACTTTGAATTAGAGAGCATTAGGGAAGTGCATATACAGATCCTTACATGGTATTAAAAATCTTCTATCTGCTGGGTGTGGTTGTGCACACCTTTAGTTCCAGTATTTCGGAGGCAGAGGCAGGCTGATCTCTCTGAGCTTGAGGCCATCCAGGACTACATAGTGAGATTCATCTTAAACAAAACCAGAAACATTTTCCTTCTCTGGACACTTAGAGAATAGCACAATTGCACTGGTCCTACTATATTGATATTTTTGGGAACCTTTTGCACCTGAACTCCCAAACTGTACAAAATGTTTGGAGGAAATAATAAAATAACTGAGTAGAGTAGTTCTCTTATTTATTTTAGTTTGTAAATAGTTATTTCATATTGGCATAATTTACTATCATTTATTTATTTAAATGTCCCTCAATTTAAAAAAATGTACTAAAATAGAACATACCAAATATTGTGTCTATTATTGGAGCCACAGAGATGAATAAGACGGGTTACTTCCCTCTTAAAATTTACCAACTTCAAGAGGAACAAACCCATGAGTGAGCATGAACCTCAGTGCTGCAGAGATGAAGAGGCTTCAGCCATAAAGTCATACACTGAATTTCTTGCAAATAAGCCACTTTTCTTGAACGCACCAATTATGTGTTTATTTTATAAATATTTGAGTTTACTTAAATATTTTTGTCAGTATCAAACTTGGTGAGCAATGTAGATGAGTTAGACTCAGTGCTTCCAGGGGTTTGTGATTAGAAGAAGGGGTACAAAAAATAATTTCAAAGTAGGAGGGGGCTGGAGAGATGGCTCAGCAGTTAAGAGCATTTGCTGCTTTGCAGAGGACCAGAGTTTGGTTCCAAGCATCCACATCAGGGAGCTCACAACCTCCTGTAGTTCTCTCTCCAGAGGATATGATACCATTTTTGGGTCTCTGAGCACCTGTACAGACACATAGACACACACAAATATATAAATAAAAATAAAATATTTTTCAGGTAATAAGGGCTGGGGATAGGGCTTAGTGGGTAGAGCACTAGCCAGGAAAGCCCAGCAACCTGTATTTGATCCTCAAAACCCACATTAGAAAAAGGACAGATGCAGTAGTGTGCATCTTTCATCCCAGGTCTGCTGCGAAAAGAAGGGGCAGAGGAGAGAACTGGAAGCATCTTCAGTCAGCTAGCTTCCAGTCAGCAGTGTGGCCGAAACAAGAGAGTCCTGCTTCAACAAAGTGAAAGACAGGAACTGATCTCTGAAAACTGTTCTCTGACCTCCACACATTACACATTCATCCATACATTTTTTTTTTGTCACGGAGGTATAAATTGTATCTAGAGTACAGAAGAGGAGAGAAGACATGAATTTGTTTAGGGAAGCTGTTGCTACACCAATTCAATTGAATAAAACCTTGAAGAGTCACAGGGAATCATCAAACAGGCCCTTTGTGGAGAACGTGTTAAACACTAATAACAAGAGGGAAGAAAAAGGCAAAACACATCAAAGAGTTTGAGGGGTGCCATGAGCACCTTCACAGTGTAGGAAGGAACAGAGCCAGACCTTCTTTGGATTTGAATGACAAATCCAGGAGGCATGGATGGGACCATGGCATTGTAGAAAGGACACTCCTTGCATCACCTGGAGAGCTTGTTAGAACTTCATTATGACGGCACCCCTGCTCCAGTTACCAACTCAGGAAGTCTAGAACAGGGCTGATTTCTATCTTCTAAAGCTCCCAGGGGCCAAAGTTGTGCTTGTGCTTTCAGTGCTCAGGAGGCTGAGGTGAGAGGATTGAATTCTACACAGAAAGACCCTGTTTCAAAAACAAGTCACTTAATAATTCTTCTCTCAGGAAAGACTCTCTCTGAAATTTCCCAGTGTCTATAGCTATGTACTTATACATAAAGATCACAAAGGTTGAGATGTTTAGGATAGATGTGGATGGGGTAAGGGCTCTAGAGAGTTCAAGTTTAGAGTTTAGACAATATAATAATATAACAATTCTGTTGTTTATTCATACTAATTAGATATCTAATAGCTAATCAAAGCAATTTCCCTTTTACTTTTCCTAGGGATTTATCCTGCAATAAAATACGCTATATTGAAAGAGGGACATTTGAATCATTACCTTTTTTGAAGTATATGTAAGTTACAAACATAACCCATTTATATTGGATTTTATAACCCCCATGCTACTTAATCTGTTACATGATTAAAATTTTAAAATTTTGCTAGTAGGAAGTAGCCAGACTTAGAAGAACAGTTATTACATGGTTTCTCTCATGCTGGGGACCGAACCCAGGGCCCTGTACTTGCTAAGTAAGCACTCTATCAACGAGCTAAATCCATAACCCTTAGGCTTACATGTAAATACACATATATGTGGCATGAAAGTAGAAGATGGGCTATGGGGGCAAGAAAGAAGTCTAGAAAGATTTAAACCAAGAGAAAGAAAGACAAAATACCATCTTTTCTATCAATTGAAATCTAGATGTGTGTGTGTGTGTGTGTGTGTGTGTGTGTGTAGCATGAAAGGAAAAGTGACACTATGTGAGGAGAAAAGGTACAAAAAGGGATAATGAGTGGCAGTAAGGATAAGAAATAAGAAAGACACAATATATACATATATATATTACACACACACACATATATATATATAATGTCATGATTAAACCCATTATATAGTATACAAATGAAACAAATTTTGTGGCTAATAGAAAGTAACTACAATTACATAGCAAATTGTGTGTGTGTGTGTTTGTGTGTGTGTATACACCCATGTGGATGTGTGTACATTTTCATGCTTATATAAATCACAGAACTTGAGTTCTATCCTTCTACCATGTGAGTCCTAGGGCTTGAACTCAGGCTTGGTGGCAAGCATCATTACCCACTGAGCCATCTCCCGAGCCCACATTCCTTTAGTCTGTGGTAAAAGTGAGTGAAACTTGAATCATAGCACACCACTGGTTTTTAGTCAGTGTGGCTATGTACCCAGGTGACCCTTGACAACTGTGGATTTGCAAAAGGCATCTAGTATGAAGACACAACAGATGTTATACACATCCTCCAATGTAAGACATACCTCCATAGCAGGGTGGTCTAGCCTAGAATTTCAGTGGTACTGAGGTTGTGAAACCCTTTCCAAGAGAAGAAACATCATTGAAAGAAGGATCTGCTTGTAATTCACTGTAGTTAGGGCATTGCATATCATCCACAATGAGATTTTCTTTGTGAGTCAAGGAAACATTGAAACCATTTCTGAGAAAGGTTATGTTTCATCATATGTATTATTAGAGTGATTGTTAAATGACAATGGTTCTGAAAAATATTTTCTTTTGGCTTATGTCTTTCTAATTTGTTTAAATGACTTTAGGAACCTTGGGTGCAATTTACTCACTGAACTGAGCTTTGGAACATTTCAAGCATGGCATGGAATGCAGTTTTTACAGAAGTTGTAAGTGAAGTAGAATGTAAATACTTATTTGTGTGTTAAAACCCATGCAGATTCACCAAGTGTAAACCCTGTGTGAACTGTGGTAGTGTGTCTCATTCATTCTTTTCCAGTGAGAAAACTAAGGTACAGGAGGGCAGGAGACTTGTGTAAATTACAGAACATGATCAGCTTTCCTCATCCTGACCTTCAGCACGGGCACCACAAGTAACACTGATAGGTGTCGTCATGGGGCCCTCGTGCTGTGGCTCTGATGTGTGATGTTTTGGGAAACCCGCTTGTGAGTTTCACTCTGATTCCCTCTCCCATGCACAGCCCCCAGCTGCTTGAATGGATGCCGCATAGAGCTGCAAAGAGCAAAGATTAACACCAAGTCCTCCAGGGAGCAAAAGGTAGAGGTGCTTTCCCAGAAATGTAAAGCTGAAAATTTGCCCAAGGACTTCTCTCCTCATTATCCAGAACTTTATTTCTCAGGAAGCATATGTCTCTGAAGTCATGCATTATCTGTGGGTAAGAGGCACCTTCGCAGCCTGGATAAGATGGCATCTGCATCTGCATTAAGCTATATGGTTGAAAATATAAAGAAAATATGTTGCTCTATCCTGGCTCTATATAATACTTTTCTTCCTTATGAAGAAAGTGAATTTTATTAGCTTTTAGCTAAAAATCCGTGTTTGTCAGGCATTGTGGCATATGCTTAAATACCAGCAGTTGCATTCATGAAACAGAGGCAGGAGGATCATAAGTTGGAAGGAGTCGTGGACTAACAGTAGACTCGTGTAAAAAAAAAAATCTCACTTTGTGTGATGTTCAGGGGCCAGGAGGGCATTATAAACTCAGGAGGGATTTTCTGCTCTGGACCTGAGTTTGGGTGGCTGTAACCTGTCTGGGTCAGAAACCCAGATTCACAGTTGGTTCCCATGGGAGGATGGGTTGCAGTGTGCTGGGGCTGGATGAACTGTTCTGTAGATGTTCTTTGTAGCAGTCTCCGCTCTCCAGAACAATTTGCTGACTCCTAACTTGGGGAAGAGGAACCAGAGGGTCTGGCTGGTTAGGAAAGACTCATGCAAGCACATGGACTTGTTATCTCTAGTTTGTGTCCATGTTGTCAGAAAGGGAGTTTGCTTCCTCGTGATGAGACGAGCAGAGCTAACTGGTATTGGACATTGATATTCACATCATGTTATCTGAATGGAACAATGGTACCTCTCAGAATTCAGTCATCATCACAGATTGGCTCAGTGATGTGGGCATAGTGTGTGTTTGTAAGCCCAGCTACTCAGATGCTGAGGTGAGAGGATGTCTTAAGGCCAGGAGTTCAAGGCTGACCTGGGCAGGACAGTGAACTCATTTTTTTTTTTTTTAGTTTTTTTTTTTTAAAGCTTGACAACAGTGAACACAACCCAAGTATATGCTGGAAGTTGGACTCCTTTGTTAGGATCCAACACCCAACTCTTTGTAATAGATAAGGGAGTTTTCTTCAGGAAATATTTCTCATGGTAGGCCACAAACTGCTGCTGTGGTGCTGCTGCTTCTGCCGCCTTCTCCTCCTCCTCCTCCTTCTTCTTCTTTCCCTCTCCTCCTCCTCCTTTCTTTTTTCTTCTTCTTCCTCCTTTCCTCTTTTTCTTCTTCCTCTTCTTTTCCTCCTCATCTTCCTTCTCATGTTTTTTCTTTTATTCTTCTTTCATATATTACATCCTGACTATAGTTTCCTCTCCCTCATCTCTTCCCATCCCCCCACCCCCTGCTCTCCCCTAGATCTACTTTCTCTTTAAAAAATAATAAAAGAACAGTCCTTCCGTGGATATCTTCCGAAGATGACATAACAATTTGCAACAAAAGTAGTCACAAAGCCTCACATCAAGTCTGGATGAGGCAGACCTATGAGAAGGCAAAAGAATCAGAGACACCCCCACTCCCACTGTTAGGAGTCCCACAAAAACACTCATCTACACAACCATAATGTATGTGCAGAGGAATTAACTCAGTTCCATACAGGGTCCACGGTTTTTGATTCAGTCTCTGTGATCCCCTATGAGCTCTGCTTAGTTGACTCTGTGTGCTGTGTTCTCCTGTCCTCAGCCCCTCTTGCTCCACCCCGCTTCTATGGGGTTTTACTGGTGTTTGGCTGTGTGTCTCTGCATCCGCTCCCATCTGTTCCTGGATGACTCCTCTCTGATGACATTGGGTTAGGCATTGATCTATGAGTATAGCAGAATATCGTTAGTAATCATTTCATTGATTTTTTTTTCCCAGCACAGCTTCTGGTTTCTAGCCATCTAGGCAGTATCTAGTGTGGCCTCCCTTTTGTGGTATAGGTCTCAAATTGGACCAGTCATTGTCCAATTTGATAAGTTCTGTGCTGCATTAACCCAGAACATCTTGGAGGTAGGGCACATTGTAGGTCAAAGGTTTTGTGTCT